>QLTV01000630.1:90549-115000 GCA_003457575.1 Thermophis baileyi | reverse complement strand
AAGAGAAAGAGAAAGAGAAAGAGAAAGAGAAAGAGAAAGAGAGAAAGAAAAAAATCTGCTTAAAAATATCTGACAACTGTGAAAGACTGCTTTGTTATGTTATGTTTTGGTATCTCAGATTTTAAAAAATCCCCTTTTAAACAAGAAAATTGTTTGTTCTGACCTAAGACAATAAAGATAAGCAAACAGCTTGAATATATTTTTTTATTATTATTGCACATGTGGACAGGCTGATCATTTGCATTTAGTTTAATAGGATTCACTAAAGTATGCTATTTCAGCTGAGGAACAGGGAAAAATGCAAATATGAAAAGTCTCAAGTTGTGGTATATTGGTCTGTCTGCATCCATACAGGGGTACACATATATTTTGTACTAGAGCATTATTCATATTACAGCATATGTTTATTTTCCCAGAAAGCAAAACAATACAAATAAAAAAAGAATCTTGACAATTCAAAGAATTTTGTCCAAGTGCTGTTTCATCTGGAATACCCGATGAATATATGGATGAATCCAGCAGTGTTTCTGATAGAAGGTATAGTGGCCCATCCATGGCACAATGATTTTTTTTCATCTATTTCCTGCCCAACCATAGAGTTGTCCATAGAGAGAGAGAGAGACAAAAAGGTCAAGGTGATCTCTTTGGTCAGAGCCACCATCTTGATCTTCCCATCTGGAGGAGAAGGAACAAAGCAAAAAAGAATCACATTGAGGATAATTTGGGTAAGTTATAAGATATATTGTTCCTTATGAGGTTTTCAGAAAAGGATGGAAAACGATACCATTTTTGTCAGCCAGAAGTAAAATATTAAAAACTAATCATGGTAATAATGTTAAAAAGCAGCAACCCTCCAACCACCACAAATTTACTAAACCGATCATTGTACCACTTTGGAACCTCGTTCTAGTTCAACCATATTCAGATTACTCTGGTTGACATTCTTAGCTGTGAACCAAGCAGAAAAGTACACAAAACAACCCTGTATATGTCTGCTCAGGTTCCAGAAGCATGATTTACTGAGTTCAATGTGAGCTATTCGCAGGTAAATGTAAGAAAAACAACTCTCAACATTCCTAACTGAAATTGCTTCTGCAGACACTGTTACAGGTTGGTGCCTCTGTGTTTTGTTTGCTTCAGGCTGTATCTAATTAGATGTCAGACTTAGCAAAACATTAGGGTAAGGCCAATCCTCCATAGCTGGCTACTTGGCTTTGAGGCTAAGACAACTGAAGGGCTACCAAAACACTAAAAGTAAAATAGCATTAATAACAGAGTATATTTGTAGCTCAGGGTTGAAAGGAGAGGTCCTTGGTGCTCTCTGAGCTTGGTTGTTTTCTTGCAGACATTTCATTACCCATACTTGGTAACATCATCAGTGCTGAAATGAAATGAAATAAAATGAAACATCTTCAAGAAAACAACCAAGCTCAGAGAACACCGAGGACCCTTAAAATAACATTATTAGTTTGATAAATTCTATAAGTAAAAGCTCTGCTTTGCTTTGTGAGCCTGCTTTAATGGGTATTCAATCAAAGAACCATATTGAAACTTTGCATAGCCCTGTTAAGTATATCTACTGAATTTGGCATATTTTGCTCACCGTTTTTCACTATTCTTTTAGCTTTGCTATTCCCCCATATCATCCTCAGAAGAGTTTTGATTCAGCACAACTGAATGGAAGCCAAATTGGCACAGTAGGATAGTGTGATGACTATTGCAATGACGATAAGAAACAAAAAATGGAACTGGAGCAGCAAACTCATTAGTGAATATAAATTCACTGGAAACTAGGTTGAATCAAGAGCCTGGTGTGTCAGACTATGTTGACAATACAAATTCCATTTATTTTTGCTGTCTTATTATAGGGCACAATGTGAATGGCAAACTTGAAACCTGGGTGGATTTAATATATATTCAACATTAAACTGCTATAGGATAGATTTACCAGCTCTGGACTGCAAAGCTCCAGGTGGCCCTTTAATGGCAGCAAAAAAATAACTTTTTTATCTTTCTTGTCATCTAGGGGTCATCAGATTTTTGGTGGCCCTCATTCTAGGATTCCCCCCCCCCATTTTAGCTCAGTCCTGTAACATATGAAGAGATAAAAGCAATATTTTGGAGCTTAATACAAGAGTCTCAAGCTTCTGTAAGAGTTATAGTTTTTTGTTTTTTTCTATATTTCTCACAAATATCCTGATTGGAATCCTATGGTAAAGCTTGGAAACCTTGCTTAAACACATATACCCAGAGCTTTATTGAATACTTGGCTTAGACTGATCTTCATTTTAATATCAAATAAAACATTTCTTTCTCAATGTTGCAGAACAAAAAAATGCTAAATACACCTAGTGACATGTCAAGAAAAAGCAACATAGCTTTATGGAATATTTCCAATGGTCAATAAGAAATAGCAGTTTATTGTGTTAATCAATCTCCTCTTCTATTCTTACTATTTACAATCTTCTATATTCAGTGAACTACAAATGCAGGAACTGAGATAGCAGAACACTAATGTGAGACTTATGCTGATGTTAAATTAAATAATTCTTCCTAAAACAAAATAAGGTGTTACTGTCTTTCAGGTTGAAAGATGAGTGAATTAAAAAAAAAAGCGCTATTTAACTGTTGTATACTGAAATTCATTGTCAACTGGTAATCTTGGTCATTCTATGTTAGCTAACTTGAAATGAACAAAATAAATGAACACACTTGAATAACGTTTTATTAACTAGAAACAACTTTGCAAATGTAGCGCAAAATATCCAAGGAGAACTAATAACCCATGATTACAAAAGTAAGCCTCAAAAAAGGAACAGATTGAAAGTCCAACTTGATGTAAAAGTTCATTATAGACAAAAATAAGCAACCTGATAGTACATTAGACCAGACCATTACCAAAATAAGGAATATATGTAGAAAAAATCCTCCCTTTTTATGAACTTGGAATCCCTTAATTTGGGGTAGAGTCAGGACAACTGGATGCAGCTGAGCATTTACTGGCAGGATGCCCTTCCTGATGCCTATGTGGAGTTTGCAGCAGACATTTTTTTCTTTGTGCCCTAAGAGAGTAACATCTGCTGCTACCTAGGATTGAACTCTAAACCTTCCAAGAATTCAACATGCGTATCATATTCAGCAGTGGATGAATATAATGGTTTCATAATTTTGCTGCAGTAAAGCTACTTATTGAAGCCTTCTTGGTGGTAGGAATACATTCTATAGCATTTTGTCTTGTTAGTCAAGAGAAGGACAGTGCCTATAATATATTCATTGTTATGTGAACCACCAGCAAAACAATTGACCTATGGCTGAATTTGCATCTAACAATTCAATTTTCTACTCACCTATCACTTTTCAGGTGTTTTATTTCTACCACTTATGCCGGTTACTACACTCTTCTCCCCCATTCCTAAGACATCCCAATTTTTACAGTAACTTCAGGCAACACATTGATTCTTCAGAATAAGTTGTTTCTTCTTCCAGAGGCCCTACTGTTCAGCAGCAGCAGCAGGAAATCCCACCCATTGTTGTGAGAGATTTTGGATAACTCTCTACCAAATTTTGACTTTCCACACTAGCCTTCAGAAAATGGCAGATTTATTTATTCTTTCCGTATGAGCTTGGATCAGTCCAGATGCATTTCACCTGCAACAATAATTATGAAAATGCACACATTTTCCTGTCCTTTGCTTTTGGTCCTTGAATGCCACCTTTGCCCCTTATGTTCCTCAGTTCCACCTCCCTCTCCCATCTCAGCTGGAGAAAGAGAGAATTCAAAGTGGGATATGTTTTGGATTCACACTGAGAAAGCAACAAACTGCAGTCTCTGATTTAATGGAAGGAATAGCCAGGAATACACAGACAAACATTTGAAAATGACCAAAAATGTCAATGCACTCTGACTTCTTCACCAGTTCCACTTGCAAGGCCCATACAATCCTAAGCCTTTTACTTGCTCTCTAGTCTTCCAAACCACTTACAGACCACTCTTGAAGGGTAAGGTGCCTTGTTTGGATCAAGGAAGCAATCCTTTGATTGGTTATATTTTATTTATTTAGTTAGTTTGTCAAACATGTACAAGATAACAGGTATAAATATAAACATGGACATGAACACAGGAAATGAGTACAAATAAATGGGGACAGTAGGACAGGGACGGTAGGCACGCTGGTGTGCTTATGCACACCCCCTTTACGGACCTCTTAGGAATGGGGTGAGGTCCACGGTACACAGTTTAAGGTTGAAGGGTTTGAGGATGTAACAACAGAGTTTGGTAGAGCATTCCAGGCATTGACCACTCTATTGCTGAAATAGTATTTTCTGCAGTCGAGTTTGGAGCAGTTTACCTTGAGTTTGTATCTATTGTTTGCCCATGTATTATTGAGGTTGAAGCTGAAGTAGTCATTGACAGGTAGGACATTGTAGCAGACAATTTTGTGTACTATGCTTAAGTCAGACTGTAGGCGGCGTAGTTCCAGGTTGTCCAAGCCCACAATTTTGAGCCTGGTGGCATAAGGGATTCTATTGTGAGCAGAGGAGTGGAGTACTCTTCTCGTGAAATAGCTCTGGACCAGCTCAATTGTATTAATGCCCGATATACAGTGTGGATTCCAGAAAGACGAACTGTATTCGAGAATTGGTCTGGCAAAGGTTTTTTATGCCCTAGTTTGCAGTACAATGTTACCAGAGAAGAAGCTTCACAAAATTAGGTTAACAACTCTTAATGCCTTTTTGGCAATGCTATTACAGTGAGCTCTGGGGCTTAGATCATTTGAGATGAGTACTCCTAGGTCCTTGACAGAATGAGGGTCATCTACGAGGTCGTATCCACCCAGCTTGTATTTGGTGTTTGATTTTTGTTGCCAATGTGTAAGACTTTGTAGGGCAGCAGCATTGTCGGTGGTGTTAAATAGTTTTACGTCATCAGCAAAGAGGACGCAGCTGCTTATAATATGATCGCAAAGGTCATTTATGTAGAGCAGAAAGAGCATGGGTCCTAAAAACACTGCCTTGGGGGACACCGCTATTAACTGGTGCAGGGTTTGATAGGGTGCTCCCTATTTTGACTACTTGTTGCCTGTTTGACAGGAATGCGGCTATCCACTTGTGCAGGGATCCGGAAATGCCATAAGAGCTTAGTTTTAACAGTAGTTTGTTGTGTACCACTGAATCAAAGGCTTTGCAGAAGTCTATGTAAATTGCATCTATTGCTTTACCCTGGTCAAGTTGTGTGGTCCAAATGTTTCTGCAGTGTAGGAGTTGCAGATTACAGGATAAATTTTTCCTGAAACCAAACTGCTTGTTAGAAAGCAGGTTGTTTGTCTCTAAGTGGAGGGTGATGGATTGGTTTATAATTGATTCCATGACTTTACAGGTGACGCAACACAGTGAGCTTGATCTAATTTTCTTCTAGGCCTTTGAAGATAGGAATGACCATGGCTAATGACAAAAACCACCACCACCCCAACAATCAAAACTAGGTATGCACAACCCCAACTTCCTCCAGGTCCACTACTACAGACCTTAAATGCAAGCTACTTAACATAAGAAGCCTTGCAAACAAAATGCCTTAATTCCTCCTCCTACCAAATACGGCCCTATTCGACCTTATTTTTGTCTGCGAGACGTGGTTGAATGTATCCTTTCCAGACTCCATTACCACAGTAAGTGACTATCATGTTTACCGGTCTGACCATGAAAACTGTAGAGGGGGTGGTGTTGCTATCTTCTATAAAAAGTCCCTAGATCTGAAAAAGATTAAAGTTACACAGGAGCTTGCTCTTCCTGAGACCATTGTGTGCGAACTGTCCCTAAATACCACATTTCGCTTCTTACTATGTTACAGAGCCCCTGATTACGACCTTGGTCATACGAACAAGCTAACTGCATTACTAACATGGGCAGTCTCCTGCCCGCAACCCCTTTTCTTTCTTGGTGACCTCAATTTACCTCAATTTACCTCTTATTAATTGGACCCTAAACAAATGATCTCATCTTCTGCAATAGTTTAAACTCAATTTATGGTCTACAGGTTAAAGAACCTTTTTCCAACAGTGACCACAGCATGATTGATTTTTGTCTCAATTTACGTCCTTGCAAAGAGGGTCATAATGATGGGACACCAAATTATAACTTTAAAAAAGCCAACTATGATCTCATAGCTGCCGACCTCACATCTCTTGATTGGCACCTTCTGTTCACTAGCTGTAATACTGCAGAAGACCATTATAACACTTTTTTGCTCTTTTCAATAGAGTCATTAAACTATACGTACCATTAATAACCCCCAAAGCCAAAAAAAAAAAAAACAACAACCCAAATTACCCATAACAATAAGCCTCAATCCCCCCCAAAAAAATCTCTTTGGCGAGAAAACAAAACTGGCTACATAGCTAACTTTAAAAACCACTACAAAGCCTTATGCCGCCAGATAGAAGCAGAATGCACCAATTACCATTGCAAACAGGAGGAAGAGCTGCTACACTCGAAATCCACCCGAGCCTTCTATAATTTCATAAACACCAAACTTAAAGACTCGAAAACTATCCCACCCCTAAAAGGGCCTAATGGGGAAGACTGTAATGATGAAACTGTTAAGGCCAACCTCTTCAACACGTTCTTCAGTTCAGTCTTTTTCAACAGCAATGGCTTCTGCCCCACATTTCCTAGTCGTACCACAACTAATTGCAATGATCTGCTACATATTGATTTTACAGTAGATAACGTTGAAACGGCACTACGCAACCTAAAGCCATCTCTATCTATTGGCCTGATGGATTATGTGCCTACTTCTTGAAAAAGCTTTCCACTGCCATAGCCGAACCTCTAAGCACAATCTATGAGGTATCTTTCAGAACCAGCTCTTTGCCCGACCTATGGTCATTATGGTTGACCCTTCACTCTTGAAAGGTAAGGTGCCTTGTTTGGATCAAGGAAGCAATCCTTTGATTGGTTATAAAGGATCTGCCTTGTCCCAGACTGATTCCATGACAGAATATTTTGAACAAATGTGTGAGTGAATGAACTTGTAAACAAAAGAAGTTTTTTGGGAGAAAGGGGAGGTTGCTTGTCTCTTTTCCTCATGGTGTAATAGATATTTTTCCACTTCTAATCCCCCCCCCAAAAAAAGATACTGGTGCATAACTGACTAGAAAATGCTGTTTGCAGGCACCCTTCAGAGGAGATAGAGATTCTTCCACAATTCTTTGAGAAGGAATGAAAGAAGAGGGATTCCTGTTTATATTGAAGAGTGAGGGAGAGTTTCAGCATATATACAAAGAGCCATAGATCCTTCCTAGACAAGCCATGGAGGATGGTAAGGGGGAAAGCATCAGCTTCCTCACAGGATGCAATAAGTGGAGGGATCTTGAGGGAAAGACAGTGTGAAAATTAGCTTTCACCTAGTCAGAACTAAACACTCTAATATTAGATCAGGTCATTTCTAAAATAAGGATCAGATAGAAAACACATCTCTCACTCAAAGATATTTGCTTGAGGGCAGAAAAAAAGATGTGCAGGAAATGTATAGGTTGAATGTGTTATAAATAGGCATATTTGATGTATAGCAAATTCTTTTATGATAGCTTGGGATTCTTTTATGATAGCTTCATAGTTTTGCCACAATGAATGTAAATATAACAGATATTTTAAAAATCCTGCCTCATATGAATGTTGGTTTTCATCAGGTCTATGATCTTAATGTAATGTTATGACAACTAGATCACTATTCTCTTGCATATGGACCAGAGCAATCCAATATGGAATATACTCACATAACCCCTTGAAAGAATGTGTCAACCATAGATGTGGGATTGCAGCAGGACTTAAACATCTAACCTTGGACCAAGATCTGAGTTAATTAGTACCAGTAATTGATTTGGAGGGAACAATTATAAAGTCCATTTCCATTATTTGTTCCTCTAAAACTCTTAAGGCATTCTTTTCTGCAGAATTCTGAATGCAAATTAAGAGGAAATGTTCAGTAAAACTCTGTTAGCTTTATTCCACTGTAAACGGAAAAAACAAAACAAAAACAAAAACAAATCTCAGAGACGACAAAATAATAGGCTGAAAATCCTGGTCCCACTGCCCCGTCCCCATGGGGATGTCAATATTGTTAATATCAACTATTTATTTATTTATTTATTTATTTATTTATTTATTTATTTATTTATTTATTTATTTATTTATTTATTTATTTATTTATTTTTGACATCACACTCTTCTCATTCTGCAAAGCAACTCTTGTTACTTTCTTCTAGTGCTCAAGTACTGAAGAAAAAGGATTAACAAGCCATGGTTGCGGCTCCTGATTCATATCATCTATTGGATCTGTGCCATCACATATCCAATTATTTAAATAAAGTATATTTTCCTATTATAAATTTAGAAATTCTGCTGGCTGACCAGTTGCATTATTGCCTTTCACAAATATTTATTGGATTTCTTTCAATATCCAGCCTCTTTGTTTTGAACTCTGAAATGATCAATGTACTTTTTGATGTATAATTGATTTTTGCTGTGAGAGATACTGTCAAGGAATCTTGGATACATTGCAGAACTGTCACCAAATTGTTGAGATTTATAAGATCAAAATTCCTGATTCATTATTAGTGGACTCCATATAAAATCAAAGAAATCTTCAGAAAAGATGCACTAATAAAGAACTCAAATGCTGCGAGCATTTTAAATTCTCAATACTTTTATAGTATTTTTAGACATTAAAATTTAAAAGATAAAAACTTATACAAACTAAGGAAAAGTTAAGAAAAAAAGTAGAAAGTACGGAAAATAAAAAAATAGGAAAAAAGAAAAAGAAGAATATAGTAAAGAAAAAGAAAGGGACCATATAATGAAATGACTTTTTCCTTCATCACAAGTATAAATAATTTTAGTAACTTAGCACCTTCTCTTAAAATATAACAAATGATCTCTTTTTCCATATTTGATGTATTATTATCTATAAACAAATCCATAAAAGCTTGTCATTCAGCCCTAGTCAGCAAAAGTCAATTAAGGGTTACCACAAAGGGTTATGTATTTTAACCTTGATCAAATAAACCAACCTTATATTCCTTCCTTTTGCTTCCAATAATTATCTTAATTTTTACTCCCTTCAAATAATGTCCTAGAACTTGATATCTTTTTATTTTTTCTTTGTCCCTTCTCACAAAATTCTTCAAAACTTTAACAAGTCTCAGATATTTTCTCCAATATAAAAAAGTTGCTCAGGTTTCTCCCCCCCCCCGGCTTCTTACAAATCCCTTTTAATTATTAACACATCAGTCACTTTTATTTGTATATTCAATGCAGCATCATTTTACATATGCCTCTTGTGATCTGTCATTTTTAACATGCTGGTATGCTACCAAATAAAGATTTGATTTATAGTCTGACATTTCTAAATCCACTTTCAGGTCAGTCTCAATCTTATTTGATAAAACTTGTTCCTCTTCCATAACATTTTTAATCACAGTCTATGTATAATGGTAGCCACTCTTAAAATTAACTTCTGGGCCCAATGTTTACAAATATTTCTCAATATGTCCAGTATTAAAGTGTTTTGCTCCATTCTGTATTAATAAGTCAAATTTAAGTGTTCTTCTCCAATAATTGCAATATTTAGTTCATTCCAGTTCCCTCTAGGGGAAGGTCAAAACTTCAAAGTCCCATTCTATCATTTTAAAAAAGTATAATAACAGCATTTTCCTACAGGACTGATGCTTATAATTTCAAAATCTTGTTTAAAATCTATCTGGTGGTCCCTTAGTCAATTTGTAACTTTCCTAAATCAATGTTCTAATCACTCTTTTGCAGTTTATAAAAAAAATGTAAGTCCTTCAACTTTTATTTAAAATTCCTTTCATAAAGGATTGAAGTAAATTCATCTTCAAAACTTGTACAATTTTTTAATCCAAAGTTAAAGCAGTTGATAAGCAATTTCTAAAAGTGATTAGAAAAGGTAGTATGTGAACCCAGTATCCTTTTAAAGGTGCCAAACATGGCTTGAGCAAGATGGCTAGTCCCTCATTTCCCAGAGCTCTAAATCCACCAGAGATTACTATCTTATAATTTCTTCACAAGGATCAACTGTCTGGAGGACATGTGGGTGATCCCAAGTCCTCTCCTTGTTCTGAGAGGAATTCCAAACAGCTGATTCATTTGTTGGCTCTTCATTCCACTGTGATCATCATATTTGCTCTCATTGGAGCCATCTTCAATTCACCAATTTTTCCTCAGAGGTTTAAATGTTCAATACTTTTTCATGAAACTTTTAATAATAATTTATTAGAGAGAATGAGAGAGAGAGAGAAAAACCAGTAAGCAGCCAATTGCCTCCTTGTTGCTTTAGATCAGGGGTGTCAAACTCACGTCATCATGGCAGCGTCATGTGACATATCAGGACTTCCCCCCTTTGATAAACTGGGCGTGGGCGTGGCCAGCGCATGATGCATGCGGCCCGCAGGCCGGGAGTTTGACAGCCCTGCTTTAGATCATCAAGTAAATCTCTTGTACCTAAAGTCCTATATTTAAAATCTTTTTGAATTATACATTTTTGTTTAAGACGATCAACTGTGAATAAAACTCAAAATATATTTTGAAATATGTTGCAAATTCACAGGATAGTAAAGTAAATATGTAAAGTTCAAGATATGAAGATGACTGCATTGTATTGGCCCTGAAAACACTGCCACAAGAGTGAAGGGACACAGTCTGTGGCCCCAGGTTGTATTTCATCTCCTAAAGTTATGGGTGCTACTCCCAGATGTTGGCCTTCATAAAATATAGCTCAAAAGCCAGATGTGCCTCTTGTTTGAAAGAAGATGCTCATGAATTTTTGATCCAATCTACTCGTTTTTCTGATGTTGAGGAATTATTATTATTATTATTATTATTATTATTATTATTATTATTATTATTATTTTGCTTTTTGTTTTTTGTTTTATTATTTCTTGTGCAGCTGTCAGGAATCATAGGGAACTGATTCTAGACAACAATAGTCTAAAGAAGTTAAAAAATATAGTCCCATAATCATTGAACAATTCCAAAGGATGTGATCACTGTTTCATCAGTGTCTTTTATTTTCACTGAATCTGCCGATTCTCTCTTGGAGGCCCACTTTATGGCTTTTTTTTCCTGAGATGGCCTTTAATTCTGGTATTGGAGAGCTACTTGTTCTGATATCACTACTCTTAATATAAGTTTGGCACCTCATGAATCCACCCTCTTTGCACGAGCTTTTAACTGTGGTATTTTGTAACCTTGTTTATGTATATTGTACTACCTTATTGATTAACTGCTGCTGAGTGCCATTTTTCCTGTTCATACTGTTGCACAGGAGATTGTTACTTCTTGCTGTGCACTTTAGCTGTATGTAGATTCCTGTGAAAATGAAAAAAAACAAACAAAACAAAAACAGGTAATAAATATCGGAAATAAATAATTTTATGGAGCAAAACTGGCCAGCACTCCAAAGCTGAAATCTCATAGCAGGAGAGCTTATTCATGCCTTTCTGCCTTAATTTGAATCTTCAGTTATATCTGCCCTGCCACTTACAATGGTCTTGATTTAAAAATAAAAGAGAAAACAAAACAAATGCAAATCTAGATCCTCTTAATTCTTAAACCATGCTGTGCCAAATGCATTCTGAAAGCACCTTCTAATTAGGAAGCTCACAGAGCCCTAAAACTCGGCTAAGATGCAGAGATTTTCAGAGTAAGGACTACTGGACTGGAGGGCTCTTTGTTTGGAAACTGACACAGCTGAGTCACCCAGCAGATCTATCCTACCCAAACAATACAGAGCAGCCAACAAGTTCTGAGGGGAGGGGGCGTCATTTCCAGGTAGGTTTACACTGGGTCATTCCAGCCTTCCCAATTGATTTTGCACGCAAAATCCTGCATTGTGCAGCTGCCAGGGACTGTCACTCAATAACCCATTCAGAAAGAAAGAGGTCCAAATCAGAAATGAATACAGCCAGCAAGGGCACTTTATAAATAGCAAAGGACATGCATTAGAATGGTTTTCTCTCTCTGGAGTTGTTCATCAGTAGTTGAACAGTTTCTCAGATAGTATCAAGAGATACCTACTTTCCACTTAACAAGAAAAAACAATACTTTTGGAATCAGGTTTCATAAGCAATTTTCTCTCTCCCTCTCTCTTCGAATATATTCTGTTTTACTTAGAAGTATTTGGCAATCAGGTAGATGATACTTTTCAAAAGCCACCCCACATCCAACGACATAGTGACTGCTGAATAGTTTTGAGTTCATTAAAAAAAAAAGTGTTTGTTTGCTGTGGGAGGCATTGCTAAAGAGAAACTTTGAGAGAGGAGGCAAAAGATAAAACAGCTTTGCAAATGAGATGCTGAGAACATTGCCAGCACACTGACCATGCTTGTGTGATGTTTTACTCTGGGAACTCTTCACAGGATTCTGATGTCTCACAATATGACATCTTGGTAATACACTGAATATGCATTATTTAAAGGGCCTATGCCACCTCTGATATGCCTTTGCTCACGTTGGGCTCGGCAGGTATCCACCAAAGCTTTACGAAGCTTGAGGGTTGCTGCGTGCATTGCAAGTTCAAATCTGTTTAAAGAATAAAATCGTAGCATAGCAACTCCAGAGTTCTTTGGCATCACACAAGGCGATAAAACTTTAAATCTACTTTCACTGACTTCTGGTTTGGAAGTACATTAAAGGCCAGTCAGTTTGCCACTGTTTTTAACAACCTGGCATGCCAGCAAGAAGTACAGTCAATACTGTAGTTATTGAATAATTATGGGATATGCCCAGAAATATAAACATTGGGGTATTTCAATAAGACCTAATAAGTAATAATGGTGCTTGATGAAAAAGAAGATAATCAGAAAACAAAACAATCATAATGTAGCTGACTGGCAACAAAATGATTATGGCCAGGAATCAAAAACCACTCTAATCAAATGCAAATTATCAAAATAGTTGCTTAAAAGTGGAATCAAACAGCATAACTCTAAAGAGTGATATCCCATTTTCTGTTTCTTTTTTAGCTCCATGCTTCAATAGTCAATGAATGGCCATTTATATGCTAATCTTCACAGAGACAGTTTTTCCCACTCAAAGTCTTAATTTCTGTTTAGTGATAAGTAATAGGGAAGCCTAATTTGCACTAGAAAAGTTAAACTTTTGTAATGTACACATTGCTCAATAGAGCTATTATTTAGCAGGTGCCAGGATAACAGATGCCACTTATGCAAGAAGTGTTAGATTCTCTGCACACAAAAGAGAGTCTGCCTTGCATCTGCTGTATAAAATGGCTACAAATTCCCCGGTAAGCTCTCCCACCTGAGAGATAAAACCTCCCACTAATATGGTCAAGTTCTATAACATAACTACTTACAGTGTCCTAGAGAATCTGATGGCCTGGCTAAGGTAGCCACTGCTTCAGTGCAGCTTAGCCTACTGTAACTAATTGATACCCTATATTTTTCTAGCAGCAATGTCAAAGCAATGTGATAATCTGGTTTCATCATTCAAAGTGCTCATTTGGGAGAGGAGGCAGGGAAGCTTTCAGAAGCTGGATAGGTGATAAATTGTCTTTATTGTCCAATAGGAATCTGCTCCGGTGCTGAATTCCATCGATGAGGTTCTCCTAAGTGTCCTTCCATTGTCAGAACTGTACATAGCAAGAATATACCTGGCAAAAGTACCTCAACTTTGTTTTTGTTGGCATTCTGTTGAGCTGTGAAAACATTTCTGTGCCTGGTTATTTCCACGCTAGTGACTCACATCATTTCATAGATTCACGCTGTCACTATTGAAGTAATATAAAGCACATCCTTATTGCTATTTATTATTATGGCACAAGGATGGCTGAACAACTGTAGAAGACACTCCACATTACTAGTGCAGAAATTACTGTTCTGTGACTAGTGTTTAACTAGTCTTAGTCTCAGCCTTTCTCTCACTTGCCCTCTCTCTCTTCTTATCAAAGTTTACTATGTATCTAGCATAAAATTTGCAAATGACACCAAGCTGGCAGGAATAGCCAACACTCCAGAAGATAGGCTTAAGATACAGAAGGATCTTGACAGACTTGAACATTGGGCGCTATCTAACAAAATGAAATTCAATGGTGAAAAAAGTAAGGTTCTACATTTAGGCAAGAAAAACAAAATGCACAGATATAGTATAGGTGGTATCTGGCTCAATAGTAGTAACTGTGAGAGGGATCTTGGAGTCCTAATGTACAATCATTTAAATATGAGCAGCAGTGTGCTGTAGCTGCCAAAAAGGCCAACACAGTACTAGGCTGCATTAACAGAGAGATAGAAACAAGATCACATGAAGTATTAATACCACTTTATAATGTCTAAGACTACACTTGGAATACTCCATCCAGTTTTGGTCACAAGGATATAAAAAAATATATTGAGACTCTAGAAAGAGTGCAGAGAAGAGCAACAAAGATGATTACTGGACTAGAGGTTGAAAAATATAAAGAACGGTTGCTGGAATTGGGTATGTCGCCCAGAGTCCCTTGGGAGTTGGGCGGCATACAAATTTAATAAATAATAATAATAATGTCTAGTTTAATGAAAACAAGGAATAGGGGTGACATGATAGCAGTGTTCCGATATCTCAGGGATTGCCACAAAGAAGAGGGAGTCAAGCTATTCTCTAAAGCACCTGAAGGCAGGACAAGAAGCAATGGATGGAAACTAATCAAGAAAAGAAGCAACCTAGAACTAAGAAGAAATTTCCTGACAGTTAGAACAATTAATCAGTGGAACAACTTGCTTCCAGAAGTTGTGAATGCTCCAACACTAGAAATTTTTAAGAAGAGATTGGACAACCATTTGTCTGAAATAGTATAGGGTTTCCTGCCTGAGCAGGAGGTTGGACTAGAAGACCTCCAAGGTCCCTTCCAACTCTGCTATTCTATATATTCTTGTATACTAGTAAGTTTTGCTAGATCCTTCAAATCATGGCCTGTGGAAGTGTCGACCATCAAGAGAAGGGAGCATTGAGGAATTTATTAATTCCTGGTGCATCCAGGTAGCTAGGAACACCAAGCCAACTTTTATTGATCTTGAAAGCTAAAGTAGGATTTGACCTGTATTTGGAAGGGTTGCTGGGGGGGGGGGGAGTCCTGAAAGAAGTCAGTGTTAAACTACAGGCATTTCTATGAACTCACCAGGAGCCAAGCTCTCAATTTAGAGACTTCACTTTTTAATTCCAGAAAAAAGACTGAAACAAATTCTACACCTATATCCAAGAAAAAAGTTTACATAGTCTCATCATATCTACAGAATATCATTTCTCAGTCTGTTTCCCATTCACTTCAAGGGAAAAAGCAATGTTTGGATGTGGAGACTGGATATTCCACTGGATCAGGGGTGGGTTCTGGATCCGTTTGCTCAGGGTCATGCCGTGCATGCGCGCGCGCCCCCGCAGCAATAAAAAAATAGCTTCTGCGGATGCGCAGAAGCAAAAATTCTGCAAGATGACGGCGCTCACGCTCATGGAACACACCAAAAGAACCGGTTCCGTGACATCATCACCGGTTTACTAACAGTTCTAAAGAACCGGTTATAACCGGTAGGAACCCACCTCTGCACTGGATGTGCTAATTACCATGCACCCCATCTTAAAATTGGGAAAGTTATCTTTTCCAAATAGGATAGATTAGACAGTTTCTTGTACTATCAAATTAACAAACAACCAAACAAATTCATACATGAATATAAGCAGTAAGGCAGCTGTTTGTAAACAAGAATATTCCAGGGCACACAAGAAACACAACTATGCTAAATTATTCAGAAATTCCATTTTAAATTTCTAGTCTAAAGGTTCATCTTTTTTTTCCTGCCAGTGAATTTTGTAATGACATGCTTTTATCAGGAACAAAAAAACATAGTGACATTTGCAAATAAATAAATGGTACTGTGATGCAAAAATCAACTATTCATCTCTTCCATGACATTCAAGAGACAGAGATAGCATTCATAAACTTTCAAGCTTCGCTGTTACTTATCTCTACTTTAAAACAGTATTTTTTTCCCCAATCAATCTGTGTTTTGTCCAGTCAGATTTCTTGATGGTCAGCATGCATTGAAAAGGAAAGATACAGTGGCAGTTCATATAGATTAAATGCTTTTTTGACATTTCTTTCAAGCCCTACATCCAGATTGAATTGTACGTGTTCTGGGAGAAACTCATATTACGAGAGAAGCAAGACGTCTATCCAAAGAAGGAGAGCAAAAAGGAGAACAAGAAAATTTGGTTCCCAGGCCTGAAGTCTGGTTGTCATGCATTGAAAACAATGTGTTAACATGAGATAAGATGGTCTCCCCAAACCTGCTCACAAAGCTAGGGCAACACGCCTAAACACATCATCATGTACTATGATGTGTCTCTTGAGATTTCCTACTATTTTTCCTGCTATTATAATAATCCTAGCTTCAAATGGATCTGATATAGCTGTTGGCTTTTATGTGAACCTAGGAGACAAATGTTTGTCAAGTCAGCAGGCAGCCAACAATTCAGAATTACTTGATTTACGTAGTTTAGTTTAATTAAGATTCGAGTATAAAAATTGAATTCCTTTGTGGCTTAGATGAAAGTATGGATCAATCCTGTTTTGACCAAGGAGCAACATCATTTTATAATTACAAGATAGATATTTTTTTTCTATACCTCCCCTGCCCCTTCCCCCAGAAAAAAAAAAACTCAGCATAATTGATAAAAGATGAATCGAACTAGAGAGGATTGATGTTACTGCTAAAGGCAGCATTAGAGATTGGGTACTCATTTGGCTTTTCAGGCGGCCTGATGAGTCATCCCACATAAATGAAGTTTGTGATATGTAATGAAAAGCTTTCTATCCTCACTGCAATCAAATTAGCAGATACTTTGAAGAAGGAATGCTTAATGTTACTTCACATTTGTTTCAGATCAAGGATATTTTAGGAGAGGCTTTGGCTCCTATTTGGGTACTGAAGGTATTAGATCAAGGTCACCTCTGGAAAATAATGAGTGAGAAGTCAGTTATAAACATGCAAACCTAAAAATATCATCAGTCTGCTTCACTGCCTAAAAGTAATAGAGCATTTCCCCCAAATTGGTCATTCTCTTTTTCTCAGAATAATGTTCATCTGCCCTGTTTTAAATAATAGGATAAAATATGCTTGTGGGAGGGTGTGATGGGGAAGAGGAAGGTTAAGAAAAGTAATCTTCTTCCATTAAGGCAGAAAAAAAATCAGGCTGCCTTACAGCTTTTGCCACTGAAGGCTGCAAAAGCATGGGATTATGTAGATAAATGGGTTCTGCCTTCATGGTTATCAGAGCCAATCTGCAAAAAAAGACTACATCTGAATTAGCAAGGGTAATTATGGGTGCTTTGAGAGTAGAGTTCACATCTGTAGGAGGAGCAGATGCAGTAAACTGCAGCCTAACCTTCCCTGACCTCTGCAGATATATTACAGGTAAGGGGCTTCTTTCCACACAGCCTTCAGGTATAGGCTAGCACATACACTCCTGTCCATCTACACCCTACATTTAGAAAAGTGATTCATTCAGTTTTCCTGGAATTGTATGTCCAATGTTGTTAGGGAGAAAACAGTAGGGCTTGCAAAACTTTACATCTGAAGACCGGAAATATGTTTTGGAGCAGAGGAAGAACTTAGGCAGCCCCTGCCTTCAAGTCACCTTTTCCTAGGGTTGCAGAGCTTCCCCCTGCTGCTGCAATATGATCTTAAAACAGTGTTTCTCAAACCAGGCAACTTTAAGATGTTTGGACCTCAATTTCCAGAATTTCCCAGCCGGTCTTGGAAATTGAAGTCTACACACCTTAAAGTTGCCAAGTTTAAAAAACACTGATGTATAGTGTTGTGTGCAGGTGCTATGTCCATGGACCCACACACTTTGAAGCACCTTTATCTTTGAACATACTGTACATAAGTATTGGATTGGAATATTTCCATAGGAACAAAGCAGTTATGGACTACAACAGACAATATCACAATTAGCCATAATTAGCACATAATGTTCTAACCATTTTGCTTGGACTATGACAATTCTATTCCAGCCCCTTGGACCTAAAGCAAGAATGTTTCCTGAAACATTCCTTTCCCACATTGTCAGCTGCCCAATTATGTTGTGCCTCAGCCCTATTCTTCTCTTCAAGAAAGAAGACAAAAGCAGGGCAGGATGAAGATGACACAAACGGATATTACCAGCATTCCAATAGTAGGTGGAATCTACTCCGCGTTGTTCACCTATTGTCCATTCCCTGGAACAGGAGAGTCAACAATAGGGGCACTTTGCAATCTCCTGACCCCTGGCAACTTTGCTCCAGTCCCATATTTGTCCTGCATATATTCATGTTTTCACTCCCAGTATCTAGAACAAAAATATAAGTTCATCTATGCTGATTCCCATATGATCCAAGGATATGAAAGTTTTTCTCTGCTGCAGGTATTCAGAAAGTACAAAATCCCACTCTCGACAATTGGGGAAGTATTGTATAGACCACCTGTAGTGAGCACTCCATATGTTTCAAGATTTCCTAAGACAGGGGTGTCAAACTCGGACTCCCCCCCCCCTTTGCTAAACTGGGCATGGGCATGGCCAGCGCGTGACGCATCCGGCCCACGGCCCACGAGTTTGACAGCCCTGTAGTAAGAGAAAATATATACTGTTATGGCTCTATGATGGTTATAAAAGAAAGAACTCCAGACATTTTGTACTTCAAAATGGCCCCATCAGATCTATTCTCAAAACAAAGAAGAAGAAAAATATAGGAAGACAGCTTTGAATTATTTTTACAAGGCATGTTCCACTATAAAAGCAATAGGATATGCTTTGTCAGAGCAAAGGGAGAATTTGATTTGCTACTGAAACAGCTTGGTAGGTTCTTCTTAGCCTCCTCTGGAAGGTACCAAAACTTGAAGCAACAGCAAGGGGATGCTTCTCTTGAAACTTCTGTGTGAGAGATTCCCTCAGAATTTGCACTCTTTTAAAAAAACAAAGCAAATATACAAAAAAGAGGAATGGAGATTCAAAGTAATTCTGCAGTGGGAATTGATATGTTTAATGGACCTGTGTTATTTTTTTTTTATGATCTGTAAAAGTAATTGCAATCAAAGTGAGTACAATTACACTATTAAATTGGCCTATAATTGAATATCCCTTCTTTCAGTAAACAAAGTTTAATACAATCTATAGACTCTCAACTATTTTAGCACTATGCATTTTCTAAATGGTTCCAAGCACCAAAACTTTTCCTGGAGTTACTGCTACTAATAGAATATGCTATACCAAAGTGTCAAACCCCAAAACTCTGTGGGATAGAGTTTTAACATTTAATAGCTGTTCTGTTTATCTTTGTTTATTCTCATTACCATGATCTAACTAATCCTTTTATAATATACTTAGGGATCATTTCAGTACAAAAGGTGTTATATAAAAGTAAATTATATACGTTTCTAATCTACTGTGGATTATTTCTTACCAAGAAAGTTATATGCTGTTTTCATCTAGCTGTAATGTAACTGTTTAGTGGCAAAGAAGAGACCATTCTCCTGGTATGACTCCTTTGTGAAGATGCCTAATGGTGTGTAGAAAATGCTTGGGTAGCATAAGTAGTTCAAAACGGCATCATTACAAAAATGTAATATAATTGATCTTGATGTACTTTCGGATGGTAAAATGTATCATTTTTGTAATCTGTTATAAATAGCATAAAAAGAAGGCTCCTTGTAAAAAGTAATACAAGATAATAGAGAGAACCAATGCCAGTTCAAACCAAGAAATGAAGTTTAGTCTATCATATTTTATTATTATTAATTATTCTCTGTCACAACAATGTGAAGTTACAGCTACCAGTTCCTTAACTGGTGCTGACCTTCATATGGATTGAGTTTTTTCAAAGAATCTAGGATATTATAATGCAGGGGTTCTCAATCTTTTCTTCAACATGGAGCCCCTCTTAAATACCCTTTGTGGCCACAGACTATGGCCAGAGACCCCCAAGACTTAACTCAAGATTTAAATCATAACATTTCTTCAAGCCTTCCCAGACCCCTTGTGACCACAACATGCCCCCCCCAGGGACCCGCAGACCACAGGTTGAGAACCACTGTCATAATGGATTGGTGTAGTATATGTGCAGATCCAAGCAGTATGGCCTGTTGCAATCGACAGATGGAAATTTGGTCAAGGTGTAGATTTTCTAATTGCCATCCAAGACTTGTTAATAGTGTGTCATTTACCACTAGGACCATCATGGCCTGTTTATGCCATAATCTTTCAATTTCAATTTTCAGATCTTGGTGCTTTGTCATTTTCTCCAATTATTTTTCTTCTTTCCTATTATTCCGTGGTATTGCCACCTCACACTTTCTTTTTTTAAAAACCATATATCTGGTGTGTTATGAGCCAAGACTGTATAGTCTGTATTCAGAAATCTCATAATATTTTAACCTGCTAATTTTTAAGTACTTTTTCAATTCCATCTTCATTACTGCTACATGATTATTTTTAAAGATGCTGGGGTAAATTGTTTTGGTGACTGTGTTATGCTGTTGTTTATACTCAGTTTGTACAATCTTCTTGCACAAGATGAGTATATAACCTATAATTTCCTGTTTCTTCGCACAAATCAAGATTATAGTTTCTTTTTTTCTTTTAATGTTCCAGTTGTAAACTGTTACCAGGTTTCACCTTTATCCATGTTCCCCTCAATCTTTTGTAAAAATTCACCATGTAATGCATCACCATGTAATGAACAAACAGCCAGCATTATGTTCATGTTTTTATTACATTATTTGAATATTTACTTTTTGTTTACTGTACATTTAATAAGTTCTAGTTTTTAATTTCATCAATGCTAGATCTTGGATGCCTTTACATCATCAGCCAATGCTCACTCTTCTTTGACAGTTTGACCTGAAGTAAACCTCTACTTTCATTTATGTGGGGCAGGTACAATTTATCAATATCTCTATAGGGATGTAATGTATGGTAAATAGTCATCAGTGTTCTTATTTTATTTTATTTTGGTCCAAACTAGCTAGTTCAGCCTGTGTCCAGTTAAATTCCAGCAGTGTATCATATCATAGGTATGGGTCAAGTATTTATGGCTTTGATGGTGTTTCCACCATTAACCTTGTCTCTGTTCCCCAATACGCACATTTGAAACCATACAGACTGCAGCTCGTTCAGGCACTTACCAATGACGACAAAAGAAAGCGGATGGAATTTTGCGATTCGATGCTGGAGATGATGGAAGATGAACCCTTTATTTCACGTTTAATTTTTAGTGCTGAAGCGACTTTTCACTTGAGCGGCACAGTCAATTGTCACAATGTGCGTATTTGGGGAACAGAGCACCCACATGGAACAGTTGAGCACAAAAGAGATTCCCCTAAGGTGAACATCTTCTGTGCTGTGTCTCAGGACAAGGTTTATGGTCCCTTTTTCTTTGGAGAAAACACCGTTACAGGACAAACCTATCTCGATATGCTCCAAAACTGGCTCTTCACTTCACTGCAAGCAGATTC
Organism: Thermophis baileyi; assembly: GCA_003457575.1. Classification (NCBI taxonomy): domain Eukaryota; kingdom Metazoa; phylum Chordata; class Lepidosauria; order Squamata; family Dipsadidae; genus Thermophis; species Thermophis baileyi. The sequence continues at coordinate 93,446 of QLTV01000630.1, read as the reverse complement.
GTGTGACTTCATTTTTCAACAAGATGGAGCACCACGCCATTGGCACCTGATGGTTCGAGCTTTTTAAATGAAAAAGTGCCCCAGCGATGGATTGGTCGGAAGGGGGCCCAAGACCTTGCTCTTTGTGCTTGGCCTGCGAGATCCCCAGACCTAACCATGTGTGATTTTTTCTTGTGGGGATATGTAAAAGATCGCGTTTATGTTCCACCACTACCCACTAACCTCGATGACCTTAAACATAGAATAACAACAGTGATCAACTCAGTGGATTGTGATATGCTGATACGCGCCTGGGAGGAATTCTCTTATCGCATTGCTGTTGCCCGTGCTGCAGTTGGTGGCCACATTGAACACTTGTAAGACAGGAAATAGAAGTTGATTGTGAGTAGAATACTTGTGACTTGGCTGGAATTTTGTATTACTTTTCCTTAATAAAATATTGCGTCATGAAATCGGTTCATTCTTTTTGAATAACCCTTTATTTGTCTGTGAGACGTGGCTGAATTCATCCCTCCCAGACTCCATTACCACAGTGAGAGACTATCATGTTTACCGGTCCGACCATGAAATCCGTAGAGGGGGTGGTGTTGCTATCTTCTATAAAAAATCCCTAAATCTAAAACACATTCAAGTTACACAGGAGCTTGCTCTTCCTGAGACCATTGTATGCGAGCTATCCCTAAACACCACATTTCGCTTCTTACTTACTGTTACAGAGCCCCTGATTACGATCTTGTACATGTGAACAAACTAACTTCACTACTAACATGGGCAACCTCTTGCCCATACCCTCTTATCTTTCTTGGTGACCTCAATCTACCTCTTATTAATTGGACCCTAAATGAATGTACAACAGAACCAATACATACAACCATATACAATGCCGTTACTAATCTGGGATTGGATCAATTAGTTACAAACAACACAAGACTCAACAACTGCCTTGATCTCATCTTCTGCAATAGTTTTAACTCAATCTATGGTCTACAAATAAATGAACCCTTTTCAAACAGCGACCACTGACTTTTTGACTTTTGTCTCAATTTATGTCCTTACAAAGACGATCATAATGACGGAATCCCAAAGTATAACTTTAGAAAAGCCAACTATGAATGCCTGGAATGCACTACCTGACACTGTGGTTTCTTCCCCAAACCTCCAAAACTTTAACCTTAGACTGTCTACTGTCGACCTCATCCCATTCCTAAGAGGTCTTTAAGGGGAGTGCATAAGTGCACCAGCGTGCCTACCGTCCCTGTGCTAATATTCCCTTTTATTCGTATCTATTTCATGTATTCATAATCATGTTTATACTCATATCTGTTATCTAATACATGCTTGACGAAATAAATAAATAAAAAATAAATGCCTTACTCACATCCTTCATGACAGGTGCCTGGTCTTTTGTGGGCACTACTTTCAATGCTTGCAGCCTTTGTCTGTTTACTGGTAATTCTGCATATGCCATAATATTCTCTTTTAATTTGTCTTGTCTGGGGGTCAGTTCATAGGTTGTTTCAGTGTTGGCTGTACTGGTTCTGTACTTATTATTTCTTCTAAGTTATCATTTGTGTAGTTCATATCAGTTATTTCCTTTATATTTGCAATTGGTATCTCAGTTTCTTCTACTGTTCTACTATTGTTTTGGGGTGTTTCATTTTGATAATTTTTCTGAATCTCTTCCAGTTCTGCTTCCCTGAATATTTTATTTCCGGTAATGAATCTGCTTTGATCTGCTAATTGTGGTTCAGTGTTATCTGAGTCCAAATAAATTCTTTCCCAGTGCTCAAACATTCACTTTAAACAGCCCCACTTTGTTCGTTCTGATTAATAGTAGCAGGCCATAATGGTATGATTTTCAAATACAGTATACTATTGTTTCCTCCATGGTTATTGTTTTTCCAGTAATCCTACAGGGCTAGCCTAGTTGTCCAGTCAAAACTCCTAAGTCTCATTGTCCACCTCTCAATAGATGCCCAGGAAATCTAACATCAACCTGATATAAGAGTCTTTTTCTGTTTTCTCACCATAGTTAATGGTTAAAGGATACACTTAATCTGCTCTTTTGCTAAGACTTGTCTGGTAAAATATGCTACCACCAGCATAGCTCTCAACTGTGTCCTCTTTGCCAACGATGTAAAACTATTTAACACCACAGACAATTCTACTACCCTACAAAATGACCTAGATTATGTATCTGAATGGTCAAACAATTGGCAACACCAAATCTCTGCTAACAAATGCTCAGTTTGCACAGTGACAATAAAAATTGGAATATCAAATACAAGCTGGACGGAAATGATCCAAAAGTTGACCCACACTCTGTCAAGGACCTTGGTGTACTGATTTCAAAAGATCTAAGCCCCAGAGCTCACTGTAACAACGTTGCTAAAAAGGCATTAAGAGTTGTCAACCTTATTTTACGAAGTTTTCTCTCTGGTAACGTTATACTTCTAACTAGGGCATACAAAACCTTTGCCAGACCTATCCTTGAATACCGCTCACCTGCCTGGAACCCACACTGTATTTTGGACATTAATACATTAGAGAGGGTCCAGAGGTATTTTACAAGAAGAGTACTCAACTCCTCTGCTCGCAATAAAATTCCTTATTCCGGTAGACTTGAAATTTTAGGCCTGGATAACCTTGAACTACGCCATCTACGTTCCGACCTAAGCTTAGTACACAAGATCATCTACTTTAATGTCCTACCTGTTAACGACTACTTTAATTTCACCCGCAATAACACTAGGGCTATCAATAGATTCAAACTAAATGTAATCTGCTCTAATCTTCATTGCAGAAAATACGACTTCTGCAATAGAGTAGTAAATATCTGGAATACTTTACCTGATCCTGTTGTTAGTTTCTCGAACCCCCATACCTTTAAGGTACAG
>QLTV01000630.1:18008-72809 GCA_003457575.1 Thermophis baileyi | reverse complement strand
TATATATATATGTGTGTGTTATATTTTTACATAAATAAATTTAACAGAGAAAAACATATTATATATTATATATATAATGTAAAAGGGTGTTTTTTCAAAAAAAAGTGGTCAATACTGCAATAGTGAAGATAACAGATACACTTCTAAAGGATGGAGGTACATTAAAGGAAGTGCAAAACTGAAAAGAACCTTTATTGTGTAAATGGGACTCAGCACTGTTATCCCTGCTTCCCAAATGTTAGCAGGCCAGGCTGATATATATCAGGAGAGATATTTCAGCAAATGCTTTAGGCTTAGGAACTTCTAAGTTAAGAACAAACATCAAAGTGGGCTTGAAGGTAACTGCAAATATACGTAGTATAATATGACTCCGGCATTGCAATTTGCTCAGTAACTGAGCAGAGGCAATTTGTCCCAGCTTTGAAACCTCTGGACTACTTTTAAGGCCAGCTCTATGCAGGGCCTTATTTTAATAGTACTGAAGCCGAATGAATTCATGATCTCAAACATTTCTATGTGAGTTATTTGACGTAAACAGGACAGCAGTAATGTGAATTGTACATGATCATTTTCCATTTTCGCTATTAGCATCCTAACCCTAACCTTCATTTATTTTAGAATGGATGTAAATACATTGATAATTGAAACAGGTTTTCCTGCTGGTGAGTGTGAGATCATTAAGAATATGCTGAACATTTCTGAAGGTAAATGTATCTTTCAACATACTAGGCAGGCATATTTAATTTAACGCGACAGCAAATGTCAACAAAAGAATAACTTTTTCAAATGGAGGACACATTTCTCAAGAGATATTTTCATTCTATAGATGCCTTGTTCTATATATAAAAAAGAAAGAATACATTTACAATAGCACTTAGACTTACTGTATATACTGCTTCATAGTGCTTTACAGCCCTCTCTAAATGGTTTACAGAGTCAGCATATTGTCCCCAACAATCTGGGTCTTCATTTTAGCAACCTCAGAAGGATGGAAGGCTGAGTCAACCTTGAGCTGATCAAGATTGAACTGCTGGCAGTTGGCAGAATTAGCCTGCAATACTGCATTCTAACCACTGTGCCACTACGGCTCAGTTACAGCAGTAACTATTCTACCAAAATTGAATTTCAGTTTTCAATATGGATTTATCCTGAATGGAGTTGTTCATAAGTTTTACCTAAAGGGAAACTTAGGGTGAATCTCAAAGTACTATGTCCAATATGAAAAAGTTTCAGTAAGACCAATGTAATTGTTTAGGAAAGTTTAGCTTTAACTGCATCTTTAGATAACCATCAAATTTCACTGAAAAGGAATTCAAAGTTAATTTGAAGGCTCTTGCTCAGGCATAAAATGAAATATAAAGTGTACAAAAATGTCAGTATTTTTCCAGCTTCTCTGTTCCTGGGCTTTTATTACTTGAACAGTCAATATTAACAGTTTCAAATGCCAATAACAAGTTGGCAGTCTCCTTGAAGTTTAAGTCCATTTTTTATTGTTACCAAATTGGTTGATTATTACATTCCCTGCATCCCACTAATGAAACAATTGATAATTTAAACTGAAGTTAAGATCTATTTTTTTAAGGATAGTTTCACCCAATTCTACAGAAATCTCACTGAAAGGGTATCCTGCATTGTAAACTTATCTCATCATATCCATGGTAATCAGAAAATGATTGTAGAAACTATGTTGTTTAGAACAATACATTAGAATAAACATAAACAAAATATCATAAAATCCATGATTTTTTAAAAATATTGCATTACTCAAAGTATATATTTACCAGGTTCAGTCTATATTTACAACTTTCAGTAAAATGTATTTTGTTGCTTGCTGGCTGAAGAATTCAGGGAGTTGAAGTCTACAAGTCTTAAAGTTGTCAAATTTGGAGACCTCTGCTTTATAGAAATAAAATAAATAGGTATATTTATGATTATAGCATTAACAGCAAAAGTTATGCACTGGAAAAAGATAGTAACTTCTATGATTTGCTTTTTTAAATTTAGTCATTTAATGAAATACCTGTGATCCTACCAAATCTTTGATTATTGAATGGCCACATATTTCCCTTTCCTTCTTTTCTCCTCAGTTTCTGTGATGGCTTCTTTAGCATAAAGGAAATATGCTTTTCTTTCCCTCTTCTTCTAGCGTCTCCTACTTTTTCTGTTTACTGTCTGTCCCCACTCCTGCTTATCGCCCAATTTCCTTAGCAAATCCAGTAAAATAACAACAGGAAGAATGGAAAGGAGAGACAGAAAAAAAGAAGAAGATGGCAAGGGTGAGGAAGAAAAGAATATAAGAGAGAATTATTACTGTAGATCTCCGCTACTGATCTCAAAGAAAGAGCAGATGAAGTAGGAATAGTAATAAGGGAGGGAGCAGACATGGAAAATGGAAAAAAAAAAGAAGAGGGTGGCTTTCCTTTCTGGCCTGGATTAAAATCAGAGTCAGAAAAGAAAATGGAACCTGAATTTTTATGGCCAGCATTATTATAAGTTCTCATTGTCCATACTCTGAGCCAAGTATTATAAAGTTCACTGACATCTCTACTTTAAATTGATTCTTACAGAATGTGATTGCTGTGGCAGCAGCTAGGTGAGTTGCCATAGTGATCTTTGGACTTGATAATTGCGACTCCTCTCAATGTCAAGCAATATGCATTGCAGCTGTTTTCACACACCTTACACATTGCAGCCATTTACTATCTGTTTAATGAATCCCTGTGTACATAAGAGGGAGAATGGAATTGGTTAGCTCCTACCCATATCATATGCATAAAAATACATTCTGAAATTACCCTGCAACGGACTGGTGTAGGTGTGAAGCGTTTTTTCTTAAGCATTTGTGTTCCTAAACAAAGAAAATACAATTCCATATATGAAATATATGGAAAAAGTATTATCACAAGCTTGCAAGAGGAAATGCGTAAGTCACATCTGCTTCATCTCCCTCCTGCCTGTTGACAACAGCTAAAGATTTTGTAAATACAGTTAAATGAAAGGGAATTTGGGAAAGTTGGGGCATCTTTTTTCGTGACAAGTTGATCTATCTGGATACAGAAATTCACCGAGAAATAGGTTTATTTAAAAAAAAAGAGAGAGAGATTTTCTTTTCAGGTTTAGATTTAGACTTCCTCTTTCAAAGGACAGCCTCAGTGCAGACTTTATCTTTGCCTTAATAATGCTTAAATATGAGTTTAGCCAGCAACATGACTTTTAGCAAAACAATGTCATAGCCATTAAAAGGTTATTCTGACATCGAATGGCAAATGTCTTCTCAATCATCCTCTTGCACTCTGTCCAATTTGATAGGAGAAATCACCTCCAGCAAGGTAACAGATTTGAAGATGAAAGTGAAGTCATTTCTGTTTGCCTTCCTGAAGCTATTGAGAGCCAGACTTCTTGAAATATTATCATGATGCCCTGTGTGATGGTAATTTGGGCTCCTGGATGTGAATGGCTGACGTGCATGGTTTCTACGTAAGTGGGTTCAGTTGAGCATACCTCATTGCCAACAATTTTCCCCCAGACTGATATTCAACACACAGTGAATTCAAATGAGTTTTATACACATTCTCTTGATTAATAGAAAATGGCAGAGTGTAGGAGACTGAAACAGTCCGTGCTTTGCTTGATTAATTAATAAGGGACTCTCTTTTCCCAGCTTCAACTCATTATGCTAATGAAGTGTCATCAATTAAGGCTTTCCCCTGATTATTGAATCTGTCAAGGAGTGTTCAGTTTAAAAACTGCATTCCTTTGCTATCTTATTCTTTGTGGAATTGCCATTGCAGCTTTTTATAAAATGCTCCATCCATTAGCTATTGTTTGTTCTACTTTTTCATTATTGTATCTTCCTTCTGACCTTGAGGCAGTTGGCATACAGAGTGATATAGCAAAATGATATGGCAACAACCCAATCACTGCAAGTGTGGGTCAAGATATTGCATTAACATAAAGACAAACTGTATTTTCACTCCCAATTTCTTGATAATTATTAATGACTTGGTTGAAGATAAACTTAAGGACAGCATGTTACTCTAAAAAAAATCTATGTGGCTACAAGCGGCAGTTATGATAGATTAGTTCTCAACTAGAATGATGTTTTCACTCTTAGGATACTGTTTTAGAAGATAAGGTACCAGAATATACCTATATTTGGAATTTATCTGCCTTGTGCATAAAGTGACCATGTAGTTGGGATTAAAAAAAAAAAAGAATATGAATTTGAGGTTTAAACAGAAGGATTAAGAGCTGTGGTGGCACAGTGGTTAGAATGCAGTATTGCAGGCTAATTCTGCCGACTGCCAGCAGTTCAATCCTAGTTGAACTCAGGTTGACTCAACCTTCCATCCTTCTGAGGTTGCTAAAATGAAGACCCAGATTGTTGGGGGCAATATGCTGACTCTGTAAACTTCTTAGAGGGGGCTGTAAAGCACTGTGAATTGGTATATGTTTAAGTGCTGAATGCTAAGTCCTATTTGCTTGGACTAGGAACTATATATTTATTAATACTGCACCTTTCTCCAAGTAGTTTATGTGGGATCCAAACCCATGCTTGCTCCCTTAATCTTCTGGGAAGTTGATCACCCACTGAGCTTTCTTTCTTGGCATCCAAAGAAGAATTAGTACTTCTCCTCTGGTATAAACAAGGCAGTCCAATCTACCTACTGCACTTTATTCATTCACAAATTCCTTCATTCCAAATGGCTGGTTTCTACCCTGGCAGGCACTGCCCCTCTGCCCTAGTCCCTGTGCTCTGTTTTTAATGACTATTTATTACTTAATTTCTGGACTGTGGACTCCTTGGTTGGCCTTTTCTTGCAGACATTTCATTACCAAACTAAATAACATCATCAGTGACTGATGATGTTACCTAGCTTGGTAATAAAATATTTGCAAGAAAACAGCCGAACTCAGATACCACCAAGGACTCTAGAGTTCAATCCTGAGCTACAAATACACTCTACTATCAGTTGCTAGACTGCTTGCCATAAAAGGCTGGATTTTCCCTCTTTCAGGTTCAGTAGTGGAACAGTGAAATGTTTGCTATTTATTTGTATTTTAGCAGCTTCAGCAGAAAAAGGTAAAACACTGAATAACAGAATAAGAAGGGAACTTGGAGGTCTTTTAACCGCTGCTCCAAACCCCTGCTCAAGCAGAAGACCCTATACCACAGGTGTCAAACGTGATCGCATCACAGGCCGGATCGTGACCAGAGGTGGGTTCCTACCAGTTTGGACCAGCTCTATAGAACTGTTAGTAATGTGGCGGCCTGGGTCGCTGGAACCGGCAGTGACCCAGGCCTGCCACGCCCCCGAGCTGGTTTTCTCGGTGGTGCCGTAGGTGCCGCCATTTTGTTTTTTGCTTCTGCGCATGCGCAGAAGCTTTTTTTAAGTACTGCGCATGCGCACGACACATGCGCGCCCGCGCGGCACATCCCTGAGCAAACGGGCAGTACCTGAATCCGGAACCCACTGCTAATCATGATGTATCGTAATGTTTTTTGCCTTTGCAGATCCGGGGTCAGCGTGGCCTACATGTGACGTATCTGGCCCGCCGGCCGCCAGTTTGACAGGCCTGCGGCCTATACCATTTCAGACAAATGGCTGTTCAATCTCTTCTTATGGTCTCCAGTGATGGCTTGCCTTCCCTTCCTTCCTTTTCCTCTTCTACACCAAGTAACATGAACAACTGAAAAACTGTCTCCAAAACATCTTACAGAAAAGGAAGCAACAGGCTCTTCCTTTCCCAACATGGATGTGAGAAGAAAGAATCAGAAGAGTCCAACATTTGAAAAACAGGTTAACTGCAATCTAGACCAACCTCACAGTGGCCAAAATGAAGCAAGACATTGAGACCCAGAAAATTATCCCTTAAGGCAGATTCATTTCTAGACAGTTTATGCATGGGAGACTTGCAATTGAAGGCTGCAGTCCAGAACAGCTCTGAAATTGCATTCAGGTTCTCTCACATCAATATTTTCAATGGCAGAGCTCAGCCTAACAAAAGCAATATAAAGAATAATTAAGGAAGTGTCACTGAGCACATTCAGAATACATTTCCTTTGGTGCCAAGAAAAAAAAAACCATCAGGATAATACTGAAGACTAATTTTCTTTAGGAAGGATTCTCTGAAGAAATCTATTTAGACACAAATATGGAAATATGAAATATTCAGTTATTACAGCCAGAATGAAATTGCAAGATCCAATCAGAACTAATAAAATCCACAAACTTCCTGAATAAGTAGAGTCAAATAGCATTTGTTTTATGAATTGAAGGAAGTTGTCGTACCTCTAAAGCATCAGTGATTTGCAGGTGCTTGGCTGACTCATTTTTAAAAGAGAAGAATAACACATAGAACTACACTAAAGGACTATTAACGTCTTGGATGATGAAAGTGCTGTTGTCTCGTACTCTTTGTCTGTCTAGCACAGAATTATGTATTTTGCCTTCCAACAACTTTCTAAGCAGCTTTTCACATTGTGTACCACCTGATGCAACAGAATAACTTATGCCACCAGACTTGAAATTTTGGGTTAGACAATTTAGAACTACGCCGCCTTCGGTCTGACCTAAGTGTAGCACATAAAATTATCTGCTACAATGTCCTACCCGTCAATGACTACTTCAGCTATTGTTGTTCAACCACAACAATACAGGAGCACACAATAGATACAAACTTAAGGTAAACCGCTCCAAACTAGACTGCAGAAAATACAACTTCAGCAACAGAGTGGTCAATGCCTGGAATACACTACCTGACTCGGTGGTTTCTTCCCCAAATCCCCAAAACTTTAACCTTAGACTGTCTACTGTTGACCTCACCCAATTCCTAAGAGGTCTGTAACGGGCGTGCATATGCGCACCAACGTGCCTACCGTCCCTGTCCTAATGTTCCCATGTATTCAAAACCGTCTCATGTATACATGTTTATACTTTTACTGTAATCTTATATATGCTTGACAAAAATAAATAAATAAATAAAAATAAATATTTTTTCCTTTGGAGAAATATGGGATCATCAAAAATTTTATCTGCTACATATAATCATATATTTTACCATGATTTCACTGATGGCAAATAAGCTGATTGTAAAATAAATTAAATATTGAGAAGATTTTCTCCATGGCTGAACAATATAAAACTGCTATTGAATTTTCTCTAATTAACATATAAAGTCAATTTGGAAAGTGACAAACACAGATGTGGAATTCAAGGAAAGCATTTTGTTGCTGCTGCTGTTTAAAGGTTCTGTTTCTTCATTCCCAGGAGTTTCTGAAAACTATCTGGTGCCATTAGAATATATGGAGGAAAATTTAACAAAGGTTGAGATTTCTGTTTTCATGACAAAAAGTAAATAAGCACAGCTTCCATATAGTGGTCATAATGAGTAACTATTTCCTTATATTCCCTGTGCAAAAGGGGATTGTAAAAGATTCACTGCCGAAATTAGTTTCCAATTACTCCATTCCTCAAAGACAGGAATTTTAGTTTTTATTGTTATAAATGGAGATTGCTATTGCTATAAAATGGAAAGCTGGTTCGGAAAGTTTATTGTATGAACAAAATACCTATACCACTTTACAGTGCTTTACAGCCCTCTCTAAGTGGTTTACAGAGTCAGCCTATTGCCCCCAACAATCTGGGTCCTAATTTTACCCACCTTGGGAGGACGGAAGGCTGAATCAACCTTGAGGCTAGTGAGATTCGAACTGCCAAATTGCAGGCAGCCGGCAGTCAGCAGAAGTAGCCTGCAGTACTGCACTCTAACCACTGTGCCACCGTGGCTCATATAATATAATCATATTATAACATTTGTATATAAAGTATACAATATAATAACATTTGTAAAGGTAATATAACAATGCAATTACATAACCAGACTTCAAAGTAAACCGCTGAGAGAGGGCTGTAAAGCACTGTAAAGCGGTATATAAGTCTAAGTCCTTCCTTCCTTCCTCTCATCTTCCTCCTTCCTTCCTTCCTTCCTTCCTTCCTTCCTTCCTTCCTTCCTTCCTTCCTTCCTTCACAGGTTAAAGTCAAGCTATCTGCAAGCCATGGGCAATTATTTTAGTTGTAAAAGATGTCATAGATATTTCTCTGTTTTTTCCTGATACAGGGCACCTATATTTCACTTCACATATTTGACTGACAGAAATGTAAGTCACCTTCGACATCAAACTGTAGTGTGCAATAAAGTAGTGCAAGTTCTAGCTTTGCTTTCAGGCTTTTACATTTTTTTTTAACTTCAAAGTCTCCATTTTGTGACAAGAAGGACAAACGTATATGATTAAGTCACAGCTGGGAGATAAGTACAGATCTCTTGGCTTTCATTCAACTTACTGTCCTTTTAGATCAGTTAATAGTTCAATATTTCTTGCTCAGTGCCCTAGTTTCCAAGGAGTAGGTAACTTAATTGCTTTTCATAGCCAGAAAAAGATCCCTTAATATTGGAATAATAAAAATAAAGTTATATGGTATTTCATCCTTAAGAGATTGTGACTGAGAGGCAAGCTGAAATATCTTTTCTTGAAATCCCAGAGGAGGAATGGGCAAATGTGTTGGCCCTAAGGATGACACAAAATGCTGAATCAAGGTCAAATGCACAGAGGTATTCACACACAGTTTCCTCCTTATGCTTCAGCAATTTCAGCACAAGTGAACTTGTAAGAAAAAGGAATTAAAGTCACATTTACCCTCTCCTAAGTGATCTGTCTTGCAGATAGTGGCATATTCTGGCCTTGAGCAATTAGCCACAGCCAACTCACTGTGGCCAACTCGCCACAGCCAACTTGCCATGGGACAACTCACTGCAGGACAAGAGTTACACTAATATCAAAGAAATTGTGAAATAGAATCATTAAAGAAAAGATGCAAAAGGAGTGACAGAATGAAATATGAATGACAAAAATTAAAATATTTTTTTATTTATTTTAAATAATTAAAGTGAATTGTTAAATTGTCCCACCGCAAGTTGACTGAGTTGAGTTGGCTGCGGTGAATTGGCTGTGGGGCGTTGTCCCATTCCATCTGCAAAGCCTAGCAACTTATGAGGCCTAGCAACCTTCCATAGGATCCTCTCAGTGTCATACCAGTAGCAAAGCATCAGACATTCTAGATTCTGTTCTTCAAGGCTGTTATGGTTGGATCTTGCAGAATGAGACTGCTCATTATATAGCCCACTGATCACATCATTTTTACTCTATACAGAAATGAAATTCAATCTGGTTTCTGCACCTGAGGACTCTGTAACTTTTGGACAAAGATGCAAGCCTCACTAGCTGCTAAAAATCAGAAGAAGAGAAAAAAGTAGGCAACAATGGATAATGGGCATCTTTTTCCTTAAAAGAAGCAGCGCATAGATGGATAATATCTGATAAAGCTATAAAAGCCAACTATTTTTCATGGGTAGTATTTCAGAGTCTGGATTTGTAAATGGGTCCATGGTGCAAAACCAAATAGTGTCTTAACTCTTGAAATAATTAGAAAATAATTATTTTTATATTGAAATTATTATTTTCATAATGAAAATAATGAAAAGCTGAAATCAAATATTTCTCATATCAAGATTAATTCCATGACTTTTTCTGGCTAATTCTCATAAAAAAGAATTTGATCTTATGAATAGTTGACTCAATTTCCCCCCTCCTTTTCTTTTTTCTTTTTGTTATTTCTCATCAAAGATGGGGGGGGGGTTGTTTGTTTGTTGCTACCGGGATCATTTCACATGCTGTTATGTGAGCTGCAATAGCTCCCAGTCTCCTCCTGGATGAAAATCAAAGCACTGTTTTTCACCTTTAAGCCCTACATGACATAGGGCATATTATTTGTGGAACCATCTCTCCAGAAGATATCTGTTCATTCCATCAGATCCGATAGAGTAGGCACACTCCAGAACAGGGGTCCCCAACCCCCAGTCCATGGATCAGCACTGGTCCATGGCATGCCAGAAAATGGGCTACGCAAACAAGTGAAGCGCAATCTGTAGGATGCAGGCAGAATGTGAAACTACATCCCCTCCGGTCTGTGAAAAAACCTCTCTCCATGGAACTGGTCCCTAGTAAGGTTGGGTACCACTGCTCCAGAACCCTTCCCTAAAATGTTGCCATCTAGTGTGACCTTTTCCATTGACAACTTCTTCCCTGTGGAACCCTCCTTCACCCCCTGTTCCCCAGTTCTGGCAGCCTCCATCGTCTTAGTATTCTTAAATGTGTTGGAAGAAATATCCATCTGGTTCATTGCAATCCCGGAGAAAGGCACTGAAGACAAAATGGAGGCTGGAGGCTGATTGGAAAGAGGGTCCATTTATTGATGAAGCAGAAGCACATGGGTGGTTCTGGGCAGCTGACCACATGGAATTGAGAGTGAGGGGTATATATACCTTCTCTTGGGCTTTGCACTTGAGATCCCTGTTCCTGTGCAAGAACATGTATTCTATTGGCTATTGTCAGACTCCCATGGGACCATGTGGGGTCATGTTTGTCTGAGTCAAATTTGGTTGAAGTTTGCTGTGTGATGCAATGTCCTTAGCTCTGCTGCTAGATAATCCTATTATGTCCTGGAAGGTCATCTTAATCCCATCACCCTGGAGCTGAAGGTCTTTTGTCTTGTATATAGGCTGGCCTAGTCCTGCTGGGGCTATTAAGAAAGACTTGGGGGCTGCTTTCTGTCTTTAAAAACATGTTTCTTCTTTAGGGAAATATAATATTCTGGCTTTTTTAATATTTCTCAAAATATTTCATTCTTTTAGGAGGGGTGTAGCTTCCCACAATTGCAAACCCTCAAAACCCTGAATGAAGATGGATCCTGGGGATAGTTTTGTTGGATGACTTGGATGAGGTTGGCGGAGGCATCAGGGTTTTGCTTTTTTTTTTTTTTTTACTGGTTTTGGTTTTTATTGCTATTGTGAGCTGCCCAGAGTTATATTTCTTAAGATGGGTGGCCACATAAACCTTCTAAATTAATTAAGTTAAATAAACAAACACATACATAAATACAGCTATCAGAAAGGTTTATACTGTTGATTAAACAAATGGTGTTTAATTGTTTAAGATTGTTTCAAAATGTTATTGAGAAAGTTGTTATGTATATCATTGAAAGTCATTTTTATTAGTTTTGATTCCATATATCTGCTTAAAAACACCCTTTCAGTGAGTAACGTAGAGTAATTACTGCTTAGAGGCAGCATGCATGTATCAATAATATCACTCATATATTACTCTGGAATCAATAAAAATAAGAAATTAAATGTTTCTTTCAAAACATTTAATCAATAGAATCTACCCTTCTGGCTATTTTTAAACCAGTATGGTTTTAATGAACCATATACTTCCATGACTATTGGATATTTCTGCTTCTGGAGTAAAAGGGGAGAAAAATTGTGGGAAAGGCTACAAACTAGATCACATTTTGAAACAAAGGCCAGATTCTTTAGTTCTTCATTAATTAGGAATAATCAGAGGCAACCTTGAAACACAGCCCCTATAACATTCTTCAGCCTAATGTTTATAGAACTTAGTCTGTAATTTCAAACATCCACAGGAATCATTGTCATATCATCTGGAATGAGAGAAAGTTATACTCTAAAACATTTGGAAAGCATACATGACAGTGATGAATATTTGTTAATGCACGAGGACATTTAGCTCATTTAATTTTCCTAACTACAGCCTCCATTGTTAGTAAATATTGTGGTTTCTATGTAGAACACCAACGAATCATTTTCCATAACCATCTATTAAACCAATGCTTTCAATTAGCTTGTAATATAAGATGTATAAAACTTGCAACAAAATTATTCCCAAAGTTAAGTGCAAAACTTGGCACAATTCAAGGGAACCATCTTCTCAGTAACACTCATGATGGTGTATAGGTGTTCCTCAACTTACAACGGTTCATTTAGTGACAGTTCAAAGTTACAACGGCACTGAAAAAGTGACTTATGACCTTTTTTCACAATTATGACCATTGCAGCGTGCCCATGGTCATGTGATCAAAATTCATATGCTTGGCAATTGATTCATATTTATGAGTGTTGCAGTGTCCTGGGGTCAGGTGATCACCTTTTGAGACCTTCTGACAAGCAAAGTCAATGGGGAAGCCAGATTCACTTTACCAAGTGGGCCTTCATCAAATCTCAAAAAAGATCCTACAGGAGCTCCTCCACAACAGATAACGAAGAAAAAAAATAAACAAAGCAACGTTGTCATTCTGTACATTGTAGGCATATCGGAAAAGTGCAGGAGGATCTTCAGCCAACATAACATATGTGCACACTTCAAACCCAAGAATACAATAAGGCAGAAGCTTCTCCACCCCAAAGATAAAACACCCAGACATAAACTGAGCAACGTGGTATATGCAGTACAACGCAGTGAGCCATGTGCAGATCTGTACATTGGGGAAACAAAACAACCACTTCATAAATGCAGGGTGAACAAACACATCAGGACTAGATTCAGCAGTCCATCTGCATTTAAAAGAGACAGGCCACTCGTTTGAAGACAGCAAAGTCCACATTTTGGACAGAAAAGACTGCTGATTTGAAAGAGGCCATCTATGTCAAAATTGAACAGCCCTCTCTCAACAGAGGGGGATGGATACGACATCATCTATCTCCAATCTACAACACAGTCCTTTCAACAGTTCCAAGAAGGCTCCACACCCATTTGCACCACTCAGGGTCCCTGATGACACAGATAAATCTCCAGGTGACCTTAACGACTCGCTAAAAGAATGCAAATGTCCAGCTGTCTGCAAGGAGTATAAATCCTTCCATTCCCCACCATCCACTCAGAGCTGAAAAAGCTTCTTGGATGAGAAGCAAAATGTCTTCAAAGAAAAACCAGAAAGTCCAGTTGCCTCTTAAAAAAACACCTTTGGGACACTTAACAACCATGTTACTAACTGAAGAACTGCAGTGATTTATTTAACAAATGTGGCAAGAAATGTCATAAAATGGAGGAAAACTCACTTAACAAAGGTCTCATTTAGCAATAGAAATTTTGGACTCAATTATATTATCTGTATATGGTTTTTCTTTGGCAGTTTTTCCTTCCAGATACTGGATGGGAATTATAAGAAGTATAGACTTGACAACTCTTTTAAGAAGAGAAGTTTCATTTGTTCTCAGAAGAATATTGATATAACTTGTTGGAAGAGGAAGTCCTAACAACCTTATCACAGAATACTCTGTGCTTCAAAAGATGCCTTTATTTATTCAGATTGAGAGACCAACAAGCCTTCTCAGAGGGGTCTTATAAATGTAGCTGTCCCCCAACTTTCAAATGCACCTAATTTTTGACTTAATTTTTTTAAGGGTAATGCTTAGAGGAGGGAATTCCTAGACTGATAAGTCTTCTGCATGTGATTTCAGTGTGTGTGTGTGTGTGTGTGTGTGTGTGTGTGTGTGTGTGTGTGTGTGTGTGTGGCTCAAGGTTGACTCAGCCTTCCAGCCTTTCAAGGTCAGTAAAATGAAGATCCAGATTGCTGGGGGCAATATGCTGACTCTGTAAACTGCTTAGAGAGGGCTGTAAAACATTATGAAGTGGTCTAAGTGCTAGTTCTATTAATTGTATATCCCACCTTTACTCCAGTAGCTTATGAAGGGATCTCTCTTCATTTTATTCTCATAACAATAACTCCGAGAAGGAGTTGAATCTGGTCTTCCTACCTGGTCCAACATCTTAACCATTATACTACCCTGCTTTCAATTGTTTAATAGAGCAATGCATGAAAATTCCAAAGTGGCATTCCATCTTTCTCTCCAAACTAATTATATCACCACAAATTGGTATATGATCTCTAGTGTTCCCCTGTTTAAATCAACATCTGCTTTGAAGGGATTGACTTTGATCTGCTCCAGTCTAACCAATTGTTTCAGACTGGATCTCATTTATTGCTTTTGATTGACCTGCACATGGCATTGCTGTTTATCTATGCAACTAAATGCCACATTAAATTAGTCTTTCAACTAGCAAAAGTCACTTTGTTTTCAACTGATTAAGTAGAAAAAGAAAGACTATATTCTCTTTTTAACATACCACAGTCTCCACCAAGCCCATTTTTTTAATAGAATCATAAAATTGTGATATCCACAAACACTGTTGGGCCCAACAGTGGTGGACATTTTGTTCTGTCTCCAACCTCACCCTTTTTAGAGAAGCTTGTTGAGAAAATGGTAAGATTGCAGCTGCAGAGGACTCTGGAGCAAGCAACAAGACTCTGCAGCTGCTTCCCCCATTACTTCAAAAGATTTAAAATGTTAGAAAACTAAGATGTAATGCAGAATGCTTCCTTGCAATTAATCCAAATTAAACGTTCATTATCCCACAACACCTTTTCAAACTCTGCCCTGTGGAACTGCAAGGTTCTGCAAGAATTTGATGGAGGTCCATGAGAAATAAGCTCCTCCCACCCCAAAAAAATCTACTTGAATGCATCAAGATTTCTATCCCTAGAACTTTGCTTCTTGATCATGGGTTCTGATAAAAATATATTAATGAGCTTTGCAGACTGAAAAAGTCTAAAAATCCCTGATCAAAATTATTTGAACTTATTGGTCTTCTCAGTTTCACACATCTTAGTAGTTCCTAAGCAACTAGTTCATTTTCTAAGAAGTTGAAAGTTGAAAGAATTCAATGAAATTGAATATTAGCTGGGAAGACTAGTTAATGTAAACCTTAAAATGAGGCTAATGCAACATTTAATTGTAGTCTTATCCAGAAACTGAAACATCAATTACTTTGGTTATTAATACCACATTGTGAATCAAAATTTAACAGGATTGTTAACCTGAACTTAGAATAATAGTATTTTAAATATTTCAAGCTATCAAAAAATGGGAAGTTTTGATACATCGGGTGTTCTGACCCAAGTCATGCTGGCAAGGTGGAGGTTAAGTAGGGTCTGTTTATTGTTCACAGTGTCAAATAACCCACCAAAGGTCCCGGTGAAGCTCCACTTCCAGCTCTCAGTTTTCCCTCAGTCTAGATTCCCCAGCTCCACAAACTAGGTCCTAGTTGACCCATGAGGCAAAGAGGGAAATAATAATACCCACAAGTCCAGAGTTCCAAAGCAGAGTCCAAGAGGCAAGTTCAAAGTCCACAAGCAAAGTCTAAGTTTCGAAGTCCAGAAACACAGCAAAAATTCAAGAAACAGGATCCAGGAAGCCATCAAAACCAGCAGGTGTTCTCAACAAACACATCTTCTCCAGCATCTGATTAAATCACCCTTCCCAGCTGTTCCTTGTGAGGAGCGGCAGGGATGCTTCCTTGCAAGCAGCCTTGCTGATCTTCTCTGTGCCTCTGCCTCCCTCCACTCTGCTCACTTCACCTATGGATTGAGTGGGAAAGGCAGCTGTTCCTTGTCAGAGGTCGTCTGGAACCTGTTATCTCTGCTGGCCCTTTGCAGGTGGCTCCTGCAGGTGGCTCTCTCTCCAGTCAGCCATCCCCCCACACACTGCCAGATGGCCTTGGGACTGCCTTGTCCTCAGCACCTGGATTCTCCACTCATTAGGAGGGGACTGCGCCCTCCCCGTAAGATGGTCCAGATTCCGACTCCTCCGACTCCTCTGAACTGAGATCCGACAAAGCCATGACATAGGGGGATGGCCAGAAGAATTATTATAATTCTTCTGAATTATAAAAAGATAAATACATATTGATTTGTAGCAGTACGTTGCTAATGTACGAGGGTTGCTAACATTTATTTATTAACTATTTGGGTATTTATATTTAATAGGGCAAGGAACAGAACTTTTAAGTAATTCAGTCAAAATGTTGGATTGTTATATTTATGACAATTTTACAGATCTTTTTTAAAATTATTTTTATTAATCCAATATATTATTATATCTATCCATTTATAAACTAATTTGAAATAATAACATAAGTACAAAATACTTACTTGGAAAAACTAGGCCAAAATTATGGAGATTTTTATTTAGAAAATGTAGATAAATAACAGACACTGGATATCTGTAGGCAATCACAAAACCAGACCAATGGAAAAATTCCAGATGTTTTGTTTTTTAAATAATACTTAGAAGTCTCAAGTTATATGTTTCTAAAATCTAACTTTAAATGTTAATGGATAAAATAAGTATTGGGATTTGGGATAACAATGTTTATTTTAATATGCAAATTATGTTGGCAGTTGAATAACATAGCAATACAATGTCTTTGTATGATGCTAATATTGAGAGCATACTTTGCTTTGAGATTAACAAAAGATACAGTAATCTAACTCATTCTTAAAATCACTTTCCCGTTTGATTTCTCTTCACCTATGATACTATCAGAACTTTTGTTACTGGAAACAGAGGAGGAACATGCTACCCTGGATTGTAATGAGACTGAAGAAAAATGAGATGGACCCTACAACAGTTTTTCGATTTCAGTCTGATTTAGCCTGATTTTATGGTGCACCACAGAGAGTGCCAGAATAGGGAATGGAATCACTTTCTTGGGTGGTTAAGACTAAAGTCCTTTCTCTTTTATACCAGTTTTGGGGTTTCTATGAAGCATATACATAAGACTGAAATGATAAACAAGGAATTTGTATCTCTCTTTTAGCAAAAGTATGCAACTTGTCACTAACTCAACCTCCTCACCAGGAGATAATAAGATAGTTAAAGTAACAGCAAATGTTTTAAAAAAGATTTAAGGGGAGCACCAGAAAATTACAATCCTTAGAGCCTAATAGCCCTGAAAAATTGAAGTGAAAGGTCCTTTGGGAATGTAAGGTGTGAAATGGCCCTAAATGAAAAGAGACTAATATAGCAATGAATGAGGGAATTATATGAATGATTTTCCAATAAGAACAAATCTGGACATGGAGTTAGGGGAGACTGCCCCTATTAATGTACAGAAAATGCATAACCAGATTTAAAAAGAAACACTGAATGCAGCAAGGCTCAACACTCCACAGGCTATTAAGTAGCCATTACCATGGAAACTGTAGAGAGAGGCTCACTAGAATTCAATGGAAGTAAGAATTACAATCAGCAAGCAGTTTTGGTGCATGCTTATTGGTATATGTTATGATAAGCTTGTATTTAAACTATTAGAGATATAAAATAAACACTCTTACAGTAGGGTCAACAGGTGGTGACCAACTGCAGAATATAGCTTGAAGAAGTCAACCTTCTAGTCACAACGGTAAGTTGACTCTAGAGGGCAATGACATTGTTTATGATCTCATGACACAGAGGGAGTAGCAATAATAGTGAGAAACTGGTCATATGATGCTGAAAATTGTCAAGGAAGCTAATGTAGACTGTAGTTACAAAATAATTTCAAATATCAAAAAAGTAATTTGTAATATACTCAGAGTAATAATAAATAAAATTCCATGGCAGAAGAAGCTGATAGGAAAAGGAGCTCAAGATGGTTGTGCATTCCTACCATCTCCCATGGCAGGGAGAAATGCTCAAAGCATTTCAGTAAGAAGGCAAAATGAAAGACTGTGTAGGAATAGCAATAGCACTTAGACTTATATACCTCTTCATAGTGCTTTACAGCCCTCTCTAAGCGGTTTACAGAGTCAGCATATTGCCCCCAACAATCTGGGTCCTCATTTTACCCACCTCAGAAGGATGGAAGGCTGAGTCAACCTTCTGGAAGCCAGAATGGCTGCTCAAAAAATTTAACTTTGAAAAATAGAGATCTGTTTTGAAAACAAAATATATGGAAGGTGAAAGGAAGATCATTTTGGAAAAGTGATTTTAGCAGCATTGTATTGCTAATGGTAAAAATACTTAAGTTCAGGACAGGGGTGAAATGCTCCCAGTTCGGGCGTGCCTGCAGGTCACTGGACAGCCGGTAGCGACGGAAGCAGGAGACTTCGCCCACCCGCCCAGACGCCAGCATTTGGGTTCTTTTACCCTCTGCACATGCGCAGAATGCTTTGCGCATGCACAGAAGGTAAAAGAACCCAAATGGCGGCGTCCGGGCGGGTGGGTGAAGTCTCCCGCTTCCATCGCTACCGGCTGTCCGGCGACCCGCAAGCATGCCCGAACCGGGAACATTTCACCCCTGGTTCATGATGACTTGAGGCTAACAAAGGATTAAACTAGCAGGTCCAATCCTTCTTATATCATGCTCAGAGTGACTTTCCCAACCTGGGAAAAGTTTATGATGGCTTCCATAGGACACTGTATAAATCTTTCCTGGGCCTTGTTCTTGTTTTGCCAGGAACATCTGTATCGCACACACTGTAACTTGAAAAAAATGTTTTCAGCTGATTAATTCCCTTACCTGATGGATTAATCTTTTTTCATCAGATATCTATGTTCACTTCTATCCATAGAAACACATAAACCTGTCTTGCATCAAATATCATAACATTTCCTCATGTTCTATTCATTGATGTCCATGAGAAGACAACAGGGGGCAAATGTCATAATGTGCATTTATTTATTTATTAAATTGTTATGCCATTCATCTCACTGATACAGTATTGTGACATCATAATGTAAAATTTGTCCTTTTTGTACATTAATCTGTACAAACTTTCTACAATTCATAACAGTTCAGAGCAATAGTGTTTTATATAGAAAGGCAGTTAATGATAGGGAAGCATGGTATTTGGGTTCCATGTTCAAAATATGACTAGTTGGTAGATGGTACATTTATCATGCTGTCCTATCATGCTGCTTTATCATAGCAAGAGGGATTTCCTGGGAGGGTTGAATGAAGGATTCTGAGAATGTACAACAAGCGTGTATTGAATGAAACTACAAAAAGCCAATGTCACCATGTAGGAAAAAAGATTCATAGAATCATAGTTGCAAAAATGAAATTAAAGTATAACATGGAACATAAGTAGCATGAGAAATGTCAATATAATGAAGGGAGAAATTAATCAACTTCACGTGGACATTTTAAGCATCAGGAAACTGAAAGTGAATGGAATTGGACACTTTCAGCCAAAATATTTTGTTTGTTACTCAGGAGATGAAAACAAAGAAAGAAAATGCTATTTTCATAGTAACAAGGGATATAACATCAACAAGACTTGGGTATAATGCAGTCAATGACTGAATAATACTGGAAACTTTTTAATATGATGGTTATCCAAATTTATACTCCAATATCTGATGACAAATAAAAGGAGGTTGATGAATTTATGGTTAAGTTCGATTGGAAATGAACAGAACATGCAAGCAAGATATGCTGTTTGTTGTTAGAAATCAGAATGCCAATGTTGGAAATAGTAAGAAGGAAAAGCTTACTGATTGTATGGCATAGAAAATAGAAATGAACCACTTTCTGCCAATCCAATAAATTCTTAATTGTAGTCAATAAGATAACACCTATATACATGAACTTCTCCAGATGGAGTACAAAGACATTAATTATATTATTTTTACAATGAGGTGAAAAAACTCAGTTATAGCAACAAAGACAAGGCCAGAGGCTGACTGGCAACAGATCACAAATTGCTCATATGCAGGTTCCAAGTCAAGCTAAGGCAGAAAAACAAAGCTAACAAATTTCTTACAATATAATCTTCAGCATATATACACGATTTACAAACTGAATGTTAGAATTTGCTTTGAGGTTCTGAACTTTATTGGGAGAATCAGAAGTACTATGCAATGAAAGAAATTGTTAGGGATGAATGTGAAGAAACAGACGAAAACAAGCTGAATGTCAGAACAAACAGTGTAAATACATAAATGAAAATGAAAATAAAGACAAAAACCTTTCTGGAAGGCTGGTAGAGATGGGGCTAACTTCACCTTGAGACTATTAAATTATAATATAAATATATTTATAAACATAAAATATGTATATTTACCATTTCTTTCACATTTACCATTTTCCATAGTTAGGCTGTATTTGAAATAGCTCATGAAAGAGATTGTTGAAATACAAACATCAGTCAAATATAAAGTAGATTCTTGCAAACAGTTCACGAAAGCATGCTATATTTAAGTAAGATAAATGGCATGTGAAATATTTGTAGTAAAAATAAGAGTCAACATTAACACTAGTAGTCTAATATTATTCCATTTGCTTTTAGCTAGTACATTGTCACATGCTTTCCAGGATCTGTAGGAGAGAGTGTACATCAGGTGCGATAAGATGGGTCTCTCTTTGACCATTGCCACACTTGAATGTGCGGATGAAGTGCCTCCATACAGTCATTCACGAAACCCTCTTTGTTGATGACTGTGTGCTCCTGGTGCATGAACACAGTTATCTACCATTGTTGCTGAACAAATTTTCAGCATTTTTACCTATCAGTCTGAACAAAACTGGAATATTTTACTAGCCTGTGCCAAATACCAAGCCTGTAGAATAAAAAAATCACTGCTGAGGTGGCGCAGTGGTTAGAGTGCAGTACTGCAGGCTACTTCAGCTGACTGCTAGCTGCAGTTTGGCAGTTCAAATCTCACCGGCTCAAGGTTGACTCAGCCTTCCATCCTTCCAAGGTGGGTAAAATGAGGACCCAGATTGTTGGGGGCAATATGCTGACTCTGTGAACCGCTTAGAGAGGGCTGTAAAGCAGTATATAATGCTATTGCTATTGCTGATGCTATCAAACTCACAAATGTTAAATAGCTTCGAATACTTGCCAATTCTTCCCAAACATGGGAAGCATCATTTCAAGTTTTCAAGTAATGGGTTTAACTAAATGGGTTTAACTAAACGTTCAAGTAAATGTTTAACTCCATGATCAGCAAGGCCAGATAGGCACTGGGACAGCTGCATACTAGATTGATCAATCAATAAAACCTCTGTGTCTCCTCAAAGCTAAAAGTCTACAAAGATATGGTTATCCCTTCCCTCTTATATAGATGTGAGTCCTTGAGTCTGTACTGAAGATACATCACACAAATGGACAAATTTCACATGTGCACTCTTAGAATAACATCAATAATTACTATAACAATGAATTTCCACTATCCCACAGTATTAGACTCTGGTTCTAGACTGGGACAGCACAGTCATCCCTGTGTCTACAAATGAACTGCGCAACAGGGTGCTTCCTTCGAACCTAAGGACTACCAGATATAACACAGCTTTCACCTGAACAGTAAAGAGGGACATGATATAATCTCTCCCATTATGCTTATGAACGTCACATGACACACACACACACACACACACACACAAATAAAAATTGTATTGTGCTGCCATAATATACTTGCCATCATTGCCCCACTCCATCCTGTAGATATGAAATATTGCTTGAATTTTTCATCATTTTTGACACTTTTGTAGGGCATTTGATGCTCAGTTGGCAGCTGATTCACCATCAGTTCCCCCTTATGAAATCCAGGCACTTATTCACTTTTATGCCACTCATTCCCAACGGGTCTAGGTAGCTAACATATTGGCATATAAAATAATGAATCCCCACAAATATTTAATGATTTTTTTTAAAATGTGCAAGCCAAATGTGCAAACTATGTGCCTGGCAACCCTCCTTCAATTTTAATACACAACCTTCCTGTACATGATGGAAAATAGTCCAAGAGGGGAATATTTTCTGGGGAGAAAAATTCAGAGTGGGGGAACCTACTGAAAATGCTGCTTCCAAGTTCCCATCAGATGGCAATCCTCTAGGGCAGGAGTGTCAAACTCATGTAATCACAGCGGCATCATGTGACGTATCAGGACTTTTTTCCCTTTCACTGGGGAATGTGTGGCCAGCACATGATGCATCCGGCCCACGGGCTGGGAGTTTGACAGCCCTGCTCTAGGGTCATGATTTGGCTTGACAAATAGAGAGGAGGTGGTCACTCAGATAATCAGATTTGAAGCCATTTAAGGCCTAAAGATAACAACCAATACCTTCAACCACACACGAATCTAATTGGCAATCAACACAGCTTCCAAAGCAATGGATTGCCTGAGTATATTGGGACACACCCATCATTTCCTGGGACACCATACTATATACCAGCTGTAGCTTCTGAATGTTCTCCAAGGGCAACTCCTACCAAGATCATTGATCCCTGCTGACTAATCAGCTTGGGGAATCATACAGTCAATGTGCTAATGTTGTAATTCCACCCTAGGTTTGGTGGTTGCATGCTAATATTATAAAGCTAATTCAGACCAAGAGTAATATTTTCTGCCATTGCTTGCTATGGTTGAATGTTTTAATTCTTTGTCTTATATTGCCTTGAGAATTTGCCCAAATGGAGTTGCTTTTCACAGCTAATGATGGTTTTCGTGTAAAGCATTTTCCACCACCCCTTTGGCTCAGCTCTAGTTTTAATCATGTTTGCTTAAGGAGTCTGACTTTCCCTTACCATCTGATGGTCATATTAGCATAACAAGCAGTGTTGTCTGCTCTGTTACTGCCTTTCTTTCTCTAATTACTATTTTGGGTAATTTTTGGTGTTCACTGGTAATTTTGAGTCACAGCTGCTGCCTCTCATTCGATTTGTTTATTTTCTATAGGGCAATTTATATTAGGAAAATGAATTTCATTAGACTGGAGTTTTTATGTATCTTCTGGGAGTGTAATCCATTTCTAAGGGTTCTTATTTGCAAGCTTTTCTTGTAATTATTTGTAAAGAATGTAAATGTTGTATTGCTGTATGCATTATTTTCTTTAAAAATAATCCAAGTGCTTGGTTGATTTCACATTGGATGAATGCTTTGCTTTTGTTTTGTTTTTAATCTTGTTTCTCCCCTATTCCTTCAGGATATGATCCTGCCAAACTTTCAGATTCTAAGGAATGTGATGTTTGAAATCAGTGATTTTTTAACATTGTTTAACATTGACTGGATAGTGTGAATACAGCCTCTTTTTCAGCTCTGCTTGATATTCAAAGACCTAGATAATAAAAAGTGTTGATCTCTCTCTCTCTCTCTCTCTCTCTCTCTCTCTCTCTCTCTGACAATTCAATGCAATTAAGAGCCGAGGTGGCGCTGTGGTTAGAGTGCAGTACTGCAGGCTACTTCAGCTGACTGCTAGCTGCAGTTCGGCGGTTCAAATCTCACCGGCTCAAGGTTGACTCAGCCTTCCATCCTTCCGAGGTGGGTAAAATGAGGGCCCAGATTGTTGGGGGCAATATGCTGACTCTGTGAACCGCTTAGAGAGGGCTGTAAAGCACTATGAAGCGGTATATAAGTCTAAGTGCTATTGCTATTGCTAATTGTGAATGCTTGGTGCTACGTATATAAAGTCAACAAGACACTAAGAAGTCTCCTCAAGAACTCAATGGGACTATGGAAAACAATACTTCCATCAAGTGCAATATATGCCAAACTGATGCAGTGCTGCTGTTCTGCATAGGCTTGAACCCCCTCATCCAGATAATTATAAGAACTAAAAATTGATATAAGTTCAAGTGCAGAACTACCATTAGTCACCTCTAAATAGATGGCCCAAGCTGTAAGCTGAGTTATCAACTTGCTGATTCACTTGACACAGATCTATAATGACATTGGGATGTCCTTTGGATTGGAGAAGTGTGTCCAGTTACAGTCCAGAGAGGAAAGATAGTTAGATGGTGTGGAACCATCAGTGGGCCATATAGGAATCATACAGACCAGTTATAAGTATATTGGTATCCCACAATAAGGAGTCAAAAACAGAAAGATCCAAATGCCACCAAAGGATAAGACAGGTCCTGAAGAGCCATGCTCAATGGAAAAAACAAAATCCATGCCACCAGTACTTATGCCCTGCCAGTGATAAGGGTGCTGGTATACCCCTGCTGGTATCATGAGTTGGCCAAAGAAATCAAGATGTACCACTGACAGATAGTTGAGGTGGCAGGTATTGGGAAATCCTACCAGTGGCTGGAAACGGCTGGATTAAAAACAGCACAGAGGCAATAATCATAGCAGCACAAAAACAGGAATCAAGCTCCTGATCCAAAGAAAAGGGATGTGGGATGTCTATCACATTAGACAGGATCCAAGGTGCAAACTATGTAGAGAGGCCTCAGAAACAATGTAACACATCATGGCAGGGTTTGATATGCAAGCAGGAACAGTGCACACTGAATGGCACAACCAAGTACTTGGCACTGTATACAGGAACATCTGCACAGGGAATGGGCTAAACCAGTGGTTCCAACGTGGGGCCCATGCCCCACAGGGGTTCAATTTGATTTTTAATGGGGGCAATTGGAACCTTGTTTAAACCAAGTTAATGGCCTTTTAGGCTTCCTCCGCGTGAGTAGGAGTTCACTTTTTGAATAGTAATAATTATATGTCACGGGGGGAGGGGGAGCATCAGGATTTTAGAGATGCTTAGGTGGTGCATGGCCAAAAAAAGGTTTGGAACCACTGGGCTAGACCCTCCCATGTTCAGGTGGGAAATTCCACAGAAAGTCACGGAGAATAACAAGGCTCAGATCCTGTGAAACTTTCAGATCCAGACAGACAGACAGATAGGTGCTGGCCTATCAACCTTGTCATGGTAATAGACAAGGACCAGAAGACAACAGCGGTGAGTTGTAGCAGTGCCACATGACAGTAACATTAGGAAAAACGAGTAGGAGAAGCTGGAGAAGTAGCAGGGCCTGAAAGAGGGGCTGTGACTCCTAAGCTGGAAGAATGGCTCCAACAGATCCCAGGAATATTAGAGTTCTCTGTCCAGAAGAGTGTAGTGCTAGGAATAGCTAAGATACTGTTCAAAACCTAAAATTCCCAGGCCTCTGGTAGAGTACCTGAAACTGAGGAAGACACATACCACCTAAAGGAATGAGAAGGGAATTGTTTTTAATAGAATATGATTTTTTTAAAAAAGTAAGGTGATAAATCTAGTGAAGGTGAAACATTAATAAAATGTATAATAAAATAATTCACTTTAAATAATCTAATACATTTTCTAGGTACTCACACATGTAGAAGCAAGAAGTAGAAACATCTCACTCTAGTCCTACACTGTACAAATGTGATAAACTATGAGCAAGATGGACATAGATGACCCAATTTTCCCAGAGGGAAAAAAGGACTAAAAGCTGGAGATGAAAGTGGCTTAATAAACTCTTTTCTAAATGTCAGCCATTTTCTCTATTTTGAACTTGCTGATGGCCTTATATTATGTCTGAACTAAAATAACCATAGATCCCGAGCAATGGATTCCCTTTTTACTTATTCTCCAGTCAATAAAAAAGAAAATGAGTTGTACCATTTTTATGTCCTTCCAGTTAGAATGGAAATTAACTCTTAACAATTTTACCTTGCGAAAATAATAATAATTTTGTCTATGAATTTGTGAAAAAAACAAACAAAAAGGGTTTACTATTTTTTTACTTCATTAGTAAATTTATAAAAAACTAAAAACATTTGTTCTATCTGTGGACTTGAAAAACAACTCATATTTTTGAGGTAAATTTGTTAAAAGGGGGGGTCATAAAAAAGAATCAATCAATCTGATTGCATTAAGGCATTCCTACAGATGTAGAGATCTCAGTAGCCAATTGGAATGTATCAGTCATTGACATATTGATGAATGATGTGAGTTCAATGCTACTGCAGGGAGATCTAGAAAATCCAACACCCATAACTTTTTTCTTACTTAGCCTTGGAGCCCTGTAACTAGCAGGAACTGATATACATGCAATTCTTCTCAGTTGGTAAAACTGGGATCCATTCTATTCTGGTCTCCCTCTGCCTATGTATATTTTCTATCAAAAATTAAACTAGATAAATTAAAAAGGCTTTTTCTTATTTTGTATATGTTTTTATTAAACAAATTTATGGCAAAATGAAAGCCATAAGAGAAAATCAAAAGAATAAGGAAAAATAGAGAGCACTGAGAAAAGAAAATAGAAAAAGAAAAGGAAATACAAAAAGGAAAGAGAAAGAGAAAGCAAGAGCAAAAAAAAATGATAAACAGCTTTCAATCTTCTTGACAGTAGCTCTAGATATACAGTATTTGTATTTTACCCTCTCACTAAGCTTACATCCTTATTTCCATATACTACTATTTCTAATTTTCAAGCCTCTAAATCATATGTTCATTTTTTCTTTATTTCAGCAATAAGTCCAATAAGAGGTTTCCAGTCACTAATAAATTTGAGGTACCTTCATACATTCTAGACAATTTTTCTGGAGTCATAAACTAACGGCATATCATTTTATGAAAATATTTATTTTATGTTATAACATAATAATTTAAATCCTTTTAACCACATGTTTTCACACTGTTCCATCCATATATTATGTGCAAATGAAATGGCTGTTGAAGGTGGTTGTTTGTTCTGTGGTTGCTTGGAACTCCTGGGACAACTGGTAACATCCCAAAAGGGACTTTCTTCTGAACAAGTCATGTCAAGTGAAGTGAAAGTCAGTCATATCAGTGAAGTCAACATGTGAGTCACTGAAAACAAAGCAAGATTCCCAATAAGTCCTGGCAGCTGAGCTATGAAGAAATCTCAAGAAAGAGAGGAAGCAATTTCTACCCCTTTAAGTTCATGGCACAATGCAATAGGATGCTCTTGTATCAAGAAATTGTTGGATAAAATAATTCTGTTATATTTTATAGAAATGCTGGTGAAATACACTATCCCATTTGAGTGAGAATTTATAGCTCTTTTGTTAGTGTGTATTAAATTTAGCAATGTGGTAAAATAACTTCATGCACTTTCAAGGACAAAAGCTTTGGGCAAAATTTAAATGTGTGATCCTCCTAATGCATTCAATTTCAAAGCAAATTTAAAATATAACAATGCTTAATAATATGGAAGAACTTGTTTTCTAAAATTATTTATCAAGTTATGGATGAATGCACACCATTTACAGTTCTGTAGACAATGCTAAATAAAAAGAATCACACATAAAGATGTATTTTTTTACTATGTTAAATATGTGAGAATGTATCTAATAAATACTAAGGTGGCAAAGTGTTTTTAAAATATTTAGATTCCATTAGCTGAATGCTAGAAACTAATATAGCTCTGCTGAGAAAAAAAAAGAATGTAATAAATGCAAGTGCTTAAATAAACTTTCTCTTCTTGAACCCACTAAGAAATGCCATCCTAAATGAGTTTGCAGGAATTATTGACAATTATTCTTCTAGTTATTATCATGGACCTCTTAGTTGCATCTAAGGCAACCCTTAGAAATGGTTCAAAATTTCACTATTGCTGTAGTTTAACACTACCAATTGCAATTCAGGGTTAGAATTAACCATCATCAAGTTCTTGTTGAAGAAGAGTATGCCGAGACATCTTTATACATATTGGCTACAGTGTGTCAGCTGATAGTTCTGATCAGCTGATAGCTTTTGACTGATTGTTGACATGGGGGGGATGCGGGGTTATCGATTTTTATGGGTTTTTTAAATATGAGATGGGCAGCCATATAAATTGTCTAAAATAAATAAATAAACAAACAGACACAATACAATACAATACAATACAATACAATACAATACAATGCAATACAATGCATACAATACAATACAATAATATTGACCAAGGCTTCCAAGTGACACCTACAGATTTGTTTCAATCAAGGAGAATATTTGTATTCAGGTTTGAAATGAGGGGTCCTTGGTGCTCTCTGACCTTACTTATTTTCTTGCAGTCAATCACTAGCACTGATGATGTTACCTAGTTAGGGTAATGAACAGTGGTGGATTTCAATTTTTTTTACTACCGGTTCTGTGGGCGTGGCTTGGTGGGCATGGCAGGGGAAGGATACTGTAAAATCTCCATTCCCTCCCCACTCCAGGGGAAGGTTACTGCAAAATCCCCATTTCCTCCCAATCAGCTGGGACTTGGGAGGCAGAGAATAGATGGGGGCGGGGCCAGTCAGAGGTGGTATTTACTGGTTCTCCGAACTACTCAAAATTTCTGCTACTAGTTCTCCAGAGCTGGTCAGAACCTGCTGAAACTCACCTCTGGTAATGAAACATCTGCAAGAAAACAAGCAAGCTCAGAGAGCACCAAGGACCCCAGATAACCCAATTATCTGGAACTCAATTCTCACTGTTAGTTATAGACCACTATGCCCATCTGTATCCTATTCAGTTTGAGGTACAACATCATAGGAAATCAAGTAACTCCTTTGCATTCCAAGTTCAGTCGTATAATGCTCTGAAAGAAAGTTCTATCATGAGAAGGTTAAAGATTTCTAGTTATAGCTATTCTATATGAATAACAAACAGGATGCTTTTTTGATAGCTCTTTTATAGCTTGCTATAGCTGGGTTAAACTCAAGTGCAAAAGGACCTTAATTTTCTTTATCATCAGTTTGACATTGTTTAACAGATGTTCTTTGGAAACTATTGTCGTTTTTCTAATTTATCTCTCTATAATGTGTAGAAAATATCTCTGGTTAATAGCCTGATTATTAAGCTTAATTCTTTTTCAGTCACATGTTCAGTCATTGTTGTAGCAACTTTGAATTCAAATAATAAAAATGATTAAAAAGTGTTGTGTTTTGACTCTGAGCACTTGAACATTGGAATGGTATTCTGATAATTTTCACTTTCAAACAGAAAGAGCTAAATTCAGTTGTGCTGCTTATTGCAGTGGTGGAAAACAGCTGTGGGGAAAATTCCTATACTGCTCATATATTAAGAATAATCATTGTAAACCACAATTGTTGGCTCTGTAGAACACTAAACTCAACAATATGCTCTAAAAATTCCAGTGGGTGGGTTCATATATCATTCTGAGTCATAAAGTGGTAGTTTGGTTTTGGCTTATCATGTTTTATGAATCCTGGCTATGGGGCAAATTAAATATTTATATGACCATACCCTTGATTAGGTAAATTAATATTATCAGACTCCCTTTCTCATAGAACTCTTTTTGCAAATGGTTCTATGAAACTGTTGTGAGTCATCACCTTCTACGGATCCAAAAGAGTAGCAAGTCTTTGAAATTGCTAGTTGTCATGAAAATGCTCATTTTTGTTGAATAAAGTTTCTGAACATCTATCCTATGGGGTTGAGACCATCATCAGCTTAGTCAGTATGACATCCCTTGCCAGTGGAAAAATTCTTTTCTTTGAAAAGATTGTTCCAAAAGTGCATCTGTTAGATTCCCCCCCCCCAAAAAAATTCCATTGTGGTGAAAAGTGACATCCTATTGTTGGTCTGAAATTGCTGTAGTGCAATTAGATCAGAACCATGAAATCTCAAGCTAGATTGGGAAACTACTCTTTCAGAGGAGTTATACTGCCAGATCTGCAGGCAATGGCAATTGGAGTAAGATTGAAGAGGAAGAAAACGCAAGAGAAAATAAAGATTCTAGTGAAAGGATTTAAGAAGAAGAGTTGGAAGAATGGTAGCACTCATAACAGCTGATGATCAAGAAGAGGATAATGAGTTGGGGTGGAAGATGCTGGAGAGAGATGGAAAGGAAGAATTAGACCAAGAGGGATGAAACTGGAAAGAAACATAAGCCATGTGGAGATAAGTTAGAGAAAAACCTAAATCCAAGTAATCTTCTAGGCATATAAAGGGGCCAAAGGGAAAATGGAGGAGGTTGATTTATTTCCTTTTATTAAATGTATATGCCACTTATATGATTCCATGGATGTACCTCTGATTTGTTGGTATATTTGTCCATAAAATTGAAAGTAGGTAGTGAGGCACAAGCAGGTGAGGTCTGTGATTCTGGGTATGTCAGTCTTACTATGTATTTGGCTATGTTTGGTGCATTCATATGTAGAAACTTCCATGTTTACATAAAACATCCCATAATTCATAATCCGCCCAGAGTCCTTCGGGAGTTGGGCGGCATATAAATTTTATAAATTAAATTAAAATTAAATAAAATTAAATTCAGATCTGTTCACTTTTTCCTATACTCACTGTAAATAAAGGAATGTATTTAGCATATTTTGTTGGGTGATATGTATTGTGAAGTACAGCTGTCATGGATTCTTTGCTATTCCTGGGTCTATGGATATAAAGAGTGCCATGACATTGAATGAAATCATAATCTTATCTTCTATTACCTTTGTTTTTCTGGAGGCACCATACCCAGTATCTCAAAAAGAAAAAGTGGGGAATTGATAGAATATTTGGGCCCTTTATGAGATGTCCGAGGTTTTTTTGTAAGTTCTTTAGATAAATTGTATGTTAGTGTCCCTGGTGATGATACAATTGGAAGAACAGGTATGTCAGACTTGTGTATTTTGGGGTGAAAAAAGAAGCATGGGACACTGCTTTTCATGTGCTATTGTTCTTCTTTTGTGATCTGATCTTTCATAGTTAAGTCATTAAAGGTTCCCTTAATCAGGTTGTCTAGTTTCTGTACTGGGGTGGTATTAACTGTGATGTAGGCTTCCTTTTCTTCCAGTAATTTTATGGCTTTTGTATGTACAAGATGTATATGCATTTGTCTTTGCTGAACCAAGTCTTGTTGACAGAATACAAAGCATACAGGTGGATATGGAATGATTGGCTGAAAATTATTGATGGCTTTTGGGATTTGTTAATGATGTGATGTTGCATTGATATGATGTGAATACATTCTGATGCCAGCAGACTATGGAAGATTTAGTAGAGGTCACAGGAAAGCCTTTCAAGATAAAAGAAACCAACAATTGGATAATGATTTCTACTTCTAATTGACTGCTCCATTGTTAGTCCGAATAGTTAGACTGTTGGTGACTTTGGCATCAAGCCACTGATAGTAGGTGCCAGATTGGTTTGCAACACAACCATGATCATCCATGCTTTAACTGGGGATAGCAGACCTGGAGTCCATTACCAAAACCTGTTTGCACAAAGAATTTGATTAGTTCTGCCCTTCTGGTATAATTGTGGTGAAACTGTGGCCTAGTCATGGATTTGATATCATACTGCATATGTACTTGATTTACTGTTAAAGTTGGTTTTTTATTTTAAATTTTGACAGTTGAATAAAGCAGAATAATCTAAAACTTTTGGGTTATTTATGAAGAGCTCATGGTACTAAATTTCATAATGCATTTTACTGTTTTGCCCTGAGGATTGCATCATGTTGCACCAGAACCTTTTCATACTTGCGTAGTGATTAAACATGCCTTTACTTTATACATTAACTGCATATTACCATTGATTTCTTGAAGGGAATGCTTATGAGTGATGTGATATATAGTTTCTCCTTCAAGGAGACCCTATTAATTAAAAACTTCAGTCCAATTATAGCTTTCCAAGCAACAAATATATATACCAATGGAACAGTTGTCTTCCCCTGATACTGATAAATCTAATTCTGACAAAAATATGAATAGATTATATACAGCAATGTACAGAAATATCTAATGGCACCTACGGGTAAGACTAGGAACAGCTAATGATTATTATGAATTTGCATAATATGTATACTTGAGGGAAATAACATTCTACTATTCACAGTAATTATTTCAACTTCAAGAAAGTTCTCAGCTAAGATATTTCATCAACACTGCTTTCCAACCGCAATATTTTTTAAAAAAGGAAAAGAAAGAAAAAGCATTATGCAGCCCATGAAGGTATTAAACTATTTCCCATTTGTTTTATTTGGCCATGTCACAAAGTTTCTTGACCTTATTTTAGTGCTGGAATGAAGTTATGACATAGTTTAAAGATTCCAAGATCAAAAAGGATGCTGAATATTTGCAGTTTCTTGCTATTTATATTTAATGGTGCGAAGAGTTGAACTCCATTCTTTTAATCTTGTATTTGTTCAATTTAAGTGTAGATCAGAGTGTAGATTGCTGTCCATCCAACAACATGTGCATTCAATCATATTGCCATAAGAATGCCATTTTATTAAGGAACTGTATTTTCCATTTATTAACATTTAAAGTTGATATTGTAGGGTATCTATATTGACACAATATTTCTGGATATGAGTGTTGAAGACTGGTACAAACATGACAAAATAATGACAAAAAGTGCATCGCAACATTCTAGCCTTTCATACTACTGCTCTACACCATGCTGGTGACACCATACTTGCAATACTCTGTCCAGTTCTGGTTACTACAACACAAAAAAGATGTTGGGACCCTGAAAAGTATACAGAGAAGAACAACAAAGATCATAAAGGGACTAGAGCAGCGGTTCTCAACCTGTGGGTCGCGACCCCTTTGGGGGTCAAACGACGATTTCACAGGGGTCATCTTGGTGCCACCGTCACTGCAGGGGTGAAATGCTCCCAGTTCGGCCGTGCCGGCGGGTTGCCGGATAGCCGGTAGCGACAGAAGCGGGAGACTTCGCCCACCCTCCTGGACGCCGCCATTTGGGTTCTTTTACCCTCTGCGCATGCGCAGAATGCTTTGCCATTTCACCCCTGGTTCAACCCCCCCTTTGTCACCTCATCTTGTGTGGGGGGGGGGCGGGGGTCCGGGGGGGTCGCGGCATTAGAAAGGTTGAGAACCACTGGACTAGAGGCTAAGCTAGGTCTCTTTTGCCTATCGAAGACAATTGCGGGGGGAATATGATAGCTGTCTTCCATTACTTGAGGGCTGTCACACAGAAGAGGGGATTAACTTATTCTATAGGTAATCAGAGGGCAGAACAAAAAGTGGAAGCTTGTCAAAGTGAGATCCAATCTAGAAGTAAGGATAATTTTTCTGAGAGAGCAATTAATCAATGAAATAGCTTGCCTCCTGAGGTTGTGGATGTTCAATTACTGGAGGTTTATAAGAATAGGCTGGACAACCATTTGACTGGGATGGTGTAGGGCTCCTACCTCAACTAGGGGGTTGGACTAGAAAACCTCTGGGGTCCTTTCCAGTCCTATGATTCTATGACTCTAAATGGGTAACACATGTAAATTCATGTTTGCTATTTGCAAAACACATTGTGCCAAGTTCAGAAAAGTTAATATGATTCTTTAAGTGTTATAACTCCATTTTAAAATCAGACTATTATAGGCACCTTTACTGAAGAAACACATTGGCATTCTGGTCCTTAGTTGTGCTATTTTCACCTGTTGAAACTGTTAAACAACTGTTAAAACAATTAGTAGGTTTTACATTCAACAGTGAAACTATTTGCAGAAAAAAATTTCCCCCTGCCAAATAATACGTAAGCCCAAGCTGTGTCAGGAGGTATCTCAAGTTCTATTAAGAATGCTAAGGAACTTAATTATGGTAGGCAAGATCAAGTGTCAGTTGGAGGACTATATTTACGGCCATCACTGGAAATCAGATTTTTCTATATTATGTACAAACAGCTTGTGCTAATTAGTGTGAAATTTAATTTGTACTAATCAGTGGAAGGAAATGCCAAAAGAACTTGTCATGTTAATTTGCGCTTTCCAGAGCTATGAGGAGAGTAGAAAAATAAATCACAGAAATATACAAACATGCCCAAGTGTTTGCATAATGGCAAAAAAGGCAGGATGAGGACAGCATGGACTCTCAGCTTCCATAGAGACCATCCTGCAGCAGGTCTAAGGAAGCATTGCTCACGTTTTTTTCCTCCTCGAATTTCAGAACGTGTGTTAATTTGCAAGAGGATACAAATGCAGTTCTTTTTCTCCTTGCTTCCTTGATTCAAAGGTCCCTAGCCATTAGAACCAATTTTGCTGAAACAGAAGGTCTTAATTTTCACATGCTTATGAGGAAAACAAGTTTTCTGGAAAACAAGGGCTTCTAAAATGTTCTTTTTTGTTCATTTGCTGCATTCTTTGACATATTCTCCTTAAGCCTTTGTCTAGTCAGATGTTCTTTTAGCTTCCTGTTTCCAGGTTATACCTTCCAATTTTCCTATCTTCAACCCTGTTTGTCCAGTTCTCCATGGTCATCTAACATTCTTCCAACCAGCATAAATCTCCTCCTGTTTCTAAATCCAGATGTTTGTTTCTTATATCAATAGGGGTTTTGCTTCTTTTGTTAAGACATACACTCTAAAATCCTCTTCATACATGGACCAAAAGGTTATGGTTACTTGAAAGAAAAATAAGTCTGCACTTGCAGCCCTATGAACTTATATTCGTTTTGGTCCTACCTACTCATGATATCCATGCATTCAGTATGTCACATGAAGCTGTACATTGACAGGTTCATATTAGATAATGGGAGGTCCTGGCTGTGTGGAAACCTATATGTGCTGCTTCTCCTTTCTGGATGCCACACAAACTATATCGATCAATGAGCCTATTTTCTTCTTCCTCTTCATATACTTAACCTACATCTTCAATGGATTTATGAGAATGATTTAAAAACTAGCCCATTGTTGGTTCTGTAATTAGAACCATCATTTATATTGTCTATGAACCTGAACAGGAATAGTACAGGACTGGTGAAAAAAAAATTGAAACGTTTAATTTTCCATTGCTTATAGAAATCTTTCAGCTGATGATGTGTTTGGTAACACAACTCCATGCATTTTTTGTGGAAATTGAGGGGCTTGTATTCATAATGTTGTGTACTGAGAGTTTTTCGTCAAGATTGGATGAAAAAATTCTACATGACATTAAATTGTATCAAATTACCAAATTGTGAATGGGCAACCATTGGACATGGAAGGGATGGGATGCTCCCCAATTATTAGATATATGCAGGGGTGACATCCTCTGAAGTCTGCTACCGGTTCGCTTCGTGTGCACTTTGCGCACGCATGCGCGCCGTAGGCACTACCGTGCAGCATTGAAAAAGGAGCATTTTGAAGCCATCAGAGTCTGCAAAGGTAAGTAGAACAGCGAGGGGGGGATCAGCTGTGCCGCACAATTTAGATTAGCTAGAAAGCAGGAAATCCTGCTTTCTAGCTAATCTAGATCACGCAGCACAGCTGATCGTTGCACAGCTGATTGTCGGATATATTGATTCGCCCGAACTGGTAGCATTTTTTTACTACCAGTTCGGGCGAACCGGTCCAAACTGGTAGCATTTCACCTCTGGATCAGGGGTGAAATCCAGCAGGTTCTGACAGGTTCTGGAGAACTGGTAGCGGAAATTTTGAGTAGTTTGGAGAACCAGCAAATACCACCTCTGGCTGGCCCCAGAGTGGGGTGGGAATGGAGATTTTGCAATATCCTTCCCCTGGAGTGGGGTGGGAATGGAGATTTTGCGGTATCCTTCCCCTGCCACGCCCACCAAGCCATGCCCACCAAGCCACACCACGCCCACCAAGCCACACCCACAGAACCGGTAGTAAAAAATTTTGATTTCACCACTGCTCTGGATATATGTGTGTTGGTGATTTATATTCCCCTAAAAACGAGCCTCTAAAGTTTTCAAGTGACCAATCAACTATATCACTCTATACTCACTATTAAGTAAAAATATTCTAGAAGTTAAAATACTTTAGAGTTATACCTTCTATTATCCTCACAATGTTAATGTTTTTGACATAATGTAATTGATTTTAATACCACTTCCTTGACTCTACATCAGGGGTGAAATTCAGCAGGTTCTGACAGGTTCTGGAGAACCGGTAGCGGAAATTTTGAGTAGTTCAGAGAACTGGCAAATACCATCTCTGGCTGGCCCCAGAGTGGGATGGGAATGGAGATTTTGCAACATCCTTCCCCCAGGAGTGGGGAGGGAATGGGGATTTTGCAGTATCCTTCCCCTGGAGTGGGGTGGGAATGGAGATTTTGCAGTATCCTTCCCCTGGAGTGGGGTGGGAATGGCGATTTTGCAGTATCCTTCCCCTTCCACGCCCACCAAGCCACGCCCATAGAACCGGTAGGGAAAAATTTTGAATTTCACCCCTGCTCTACATTTACCATTGTTACATATATACCATCAGATTGTAACATTAGAAATGCATATTTTGGCAATTCCATTGTTATTGCTGCACATCTTTAAAAATTCAGTGAGTTCTTCATTTTTTTTTTGGTACAAATGTGTATATATAAAAAGTTTTTTTTTCTTCCTCATGCCATCTTCAGTAAAGCACTGGTTTTGTATTTTCTCTCACCATTTTTAATCTAGCAGCATTTCCTTTGGGCAATAAGCCATTCCAGTGGGGTGTATAATTTACTTTCCTTATCGCACACTGATGAGTTGATTTTGTTTTTCTTTTATCATATATTCAAATTATTGTTTTCCTTTGGTGATGGGTTTTGCTGCTACTCTGCATACTTATTAGCTGAGTTTGTGGC
Source organism: Thermophis baileyi (assembly GCA_003457575.1). Classification (NCBI taxonomy): domain Eukaryota; kingdom Metazoa; phylum Chordata; class Lepidosauria; order Squamata; family Dipsadidae; genus Thermophis; species Thermophis baileyi. The sequence goes on along the minus strand of QLTV01000630.1, from coordinate 36,839 downwards.
AGGGATTCTTGGCTTGAGTTGGAGAAACACTGTCTTAAGTGTTGTCCCTGAGCAATCAGCTACACAGTGCAAACAAACACCAACAAGTAAAGAGGGATATACAACACAGTGAATAGGGATAGGGGAACTGTTTTAATAAAAATGCTAATTTCATTTTTCATATGTGAATGATACCATACTTTTTAAATTATAATAAATTATTGGACATGAAATAATATTTGCAAAATTAAGAGCAGTGCAAAATGACAATGTGGTTTGGAGTGATGCTGGAAACAGGAGATACTGCCATGCATAACACCACAGAAAACGTTGGTGGACATTTTTTTTTCTTTTACCTTGTCTGAATTGTGCTAGGGAGTTGTATCCACCAGTAATTTTCCTTTAGGGCAGGAAAGCATAACTTGCACATCAACTTGCTGTTTCCCAGTTTGAGATGTAACAAATGTGTCAGGAAAAGAAAGTTATTAAATACAAAGGGTATAATGATATGACTGTACTTACTTAATTAAAACTGATTTTAATTATATTGAAATTAAATCAAATGTAGGCTTTTGTTCTGTCCCAATCCACTTCTTTATCTTGGCTCTAATGTCCTCTCTCTAATATAGTACTCCAAGCCGTATTGTGATTGACTCCAAGGGCTTTAAACCTTCCAGAACAGTTTCAGTAAATAGGGAAAGGTTTAAATGGATAGATGATGGATTATTAAAACTCAAGGGACTGTACTTCCATAAGCAGAGACACTATAAATGGATAAAACTGCTATTTTTCAGAGTATCTGCTCTCTATGATTTAATTGAGAATCTCATCCATTGCTCAGTGGCTGCCATAATTGTCCTGAAGTATCATCTATATAAGGGTATATCATATATTACAGGAGGGAGGGAGCAAGGGAACAGGACTTACACCAATACACATCAGAGCTAAATATCTAATTTTTCCCTCCCTTCTTCTTGCTGGAGCTCTGCATGTGGAGCAATGTCACCATAAAGATAGTGTTTGTGAGATGAAGTATCACATGCAATTGTTTTCTTATCCTGAAGTCGTTATATAAACTCTATCAAGTAATGTTTAGTTCATTTGCAGTGTAGAGATTGATGCTATAGTTTCATATAACACTATCACACTACTGACTGATCGAGAGATGGGAAGGGCTAGCTTACATCTGGATTTCCTGTTCAACCACAGAACAATTTATTCATGGCAATAAAAAGCAGTATTGGCATCCTGCTTAACTACTGTGAAGACCAGGTACAATTGGCTTCAGGGCTTTCACTCATCCCTAACAAATAATCCAACAGGTACTCCTTTTGATAACTCTTTTCTACTATCACCTATTTTGAAGGCAACATGAATCTGTTCTTATATTATGCATATATCGATTTTTAAAGCATTAAACTAAATTTGGCAAGAAGTTAAACATGTTCATGTTCAGATAGTCTGAAGTAAGAATAGAATAGGAATTTCATTCCAATAGATTCATTTGAATTTTAGAAAGAGATGAAGGGAATTGAATTGTGTATAACACAGACCAACTTCAGCAATTATGATAATCCCCAAGCTTCTTCTCACTGGTTGATATTTTTATTTATACATCTAGAATGTGAATGTATTTTCCAGGGAAGCAGTTGATATTCCAATCACATGCTGGGATCCACACTAGCAGCCAATAGGATCAGAACAGAAACTACATTTGGATTCCATGTAAAGGTAAGTTAAATTAAATATAAATATATTGTACAAAGAAGGGTCTTCTTCACTCCATTTTTCTTCTGAATTCTCTAATATTTCATTTAAATTAAGTATTTAACATACCTTGATATGGAATTATGTAGACTTGTATATCTTGTCTTATTACTAGCATGCTTTTCATTTTCTCACACAGTTCTCACCGGTCCTCACAAAACATGAAGGAAAAAAAATACAAATGGCAGAAACTAAAGGTATTACTTTTACCCAGAAGTCAAACATTCTGAGCCTTAATTTCATTATCTGAATAATGCATTCGGTTCGCTCATCCTTCTGAAAACAGAAGAGAATTTGGCCAAAATGTTCTGGTGCTGATAACATTATTTTTACTGCTAGATAGAATGCATGCTTATTATTTTCTCCAACTTCTCTTCTTGGTCTTTTATGAGACAATTTGAAAAACAGCTGAAACGTTTCAGTTTATCCTCTCTTTTGCTCTACTAGTTAGCATTACATAGAACATGTGTATGAATAACAAATACCTTTAAAAATATTTATTCCTTCATTACACTCTATTAAACTGAGGTCAATCTGTTCTTTTCCTGTAACTAGCCTCCGGCATTAAAACACCACTCTCTTTAGCCATCTGGAGCAAATGGCTGCACAGATTCCACTAGATACACATTTCATGTTTAATTTGTGGGTAACTGTGACAAACCCTTAATTTTTTCCCTGCCCCCTAATGCATTTGGTAAATTGACCTCATGTTGAGAGACCTGATCACATAGAATTCATTTTAGTTTATAAAGGGAAAAGTCTAATTCCATATAATTCCTTTTACCAAATGGCACAACTGCTGAAAATTAGTAGATATTTCTGTCATTTCTGCACAGTGTCATTAGGGATGTGGGCTCTGTCATCAAGAATTCTCCCCCTTTTCCTGATTTGCATGTTAGATCTTTGCCATCAGAGCAGGAATACTTGCCTGGATAGGAGAAAGAAACAATCACACTCCCCACAGAAGATGGCTTTCTTTTTCTACCATGTTCTATAAAATTGCTCAAGAGGGAGGGAAAAGATACAAATAGCCCCTGCATGAACATCTTAAACAAGGAGCTCAGATAATTCCTTTTAACCATTTTCCCTCTGCAGTGAATGTTTCACAAGTGTCGAACCCCATGATCTTCCACAAACAAATAGTAATTATTTCACTTCAACTGACATCTTTCTGTGCAGTTATTATTCTTTTTCTCACTTTTCCTCTTTTTACAAGAAACTCTTTTTAATATGTAAACTTTGTTATATTAGTAAGAGTTCTCATTAAAATCTTTCCCATGTGTAAAGACCACGCCTGCGTGGTGGTACAGCTTGGAACCCTTGTTTTTCAGGAATGGCACAAGATTAAAGTCTGCATTGTTGATTTTGAGTGGAACAATCCAAAGCATCTTCCTTTTTATTTCCCCTAAAGTTTAGCTCAAGGAAGGGCTAAGGGCTTTCCAGTTTAGTTCAATTGATTGTAATGATAGAAGCACATGTTATTTATCAATTTACCTTATGCTGTGCCTTTTCCACTAATGAAGGACATTAGGAAAGGCAACTAAATTTCATTCTATCTCTCTCTCCTTCCCTCCAAGAGAACCTGTCTAAAAACAAGTTTTAATAAGAGATACAAACAAAAGAACATCATGTATGAAGAATGAGGAATGAGGAAGCACATCAGTATTAGCCCTCCCTTTTCTTTGTCCCCATATGGAAAGAAAGCTATAATTACATTCGACACTTTTCGCAAAACCAGAAAGATACAGAAAGTCCATTAATTCTCCAAATCACCTTTAAATCTCTGTGAAGCTATTTGAATGTGCCCGATTTAGTTTGATGCCTCACACTGATCTGAGGATTTGATTTGAAGATTCAGTTCAAAGGACTGATATGATTGAATCACCTTTGAATCAAATAAAATTGCCCTTTTGAAGCTTTGCATAGCACTACATTTTTGACCTTTGGCAAGTTTGGGTGTTACTGTTTGTTTAAAGTGCTGAGACACACATTTGTTTAGTTAAAAGGGTTGTGTGGAGCTTCAGATTCAAAGGCAAAATAAATTATTTGGAATGTGCAGATTCCACTCCTTAAAGCAGCCATATTTTCCCCTGGATTTCCCTTTGTAAAACTAATAGCAGAGGTCTTGGCAACCAAAATCAGGCTACTGATCTTTGAATGTTTGCAGAGTCTATAACTTTTATTGCTAAATTTGAGTACAAAGAATGAAGTATGAGCAACGTTTATTACACTGCTAACTAATCATAAATATCCCTATTCATTGACTTAATCACTTATATATACATTACCACAATTTGAGGCCTAGCCCCAAATAAATAAAGCGTTGAGGGATGAGGGGTTAAGGTGTCCCACTGTCCCATGGTTCCAGAGGGATTTTTCTTTGGTTGCTTGATGTTGATATTGTTTTCTAATCTGTTGCTTTTGTAATGTTATATCTGTATGCTTATATTATATTTCTGGTTAGTGCTCTTTTCCCATGTGAATAGCTGTTGAAGCCTTTCCAAACAATCATTTTCTCAAAGCACTTGCCTCTTTTCCATCATTATTCTTTTTCTATATTTCAGCCTTTTCCTAGTTTTGGCCTAACTTCAGCCATTTTAAAGTTTCTACTCATTCTTCTGTTTGCATGCTAAAATGGCTGACTCATTGAATGCCATAGTTTAGCTCCTGCTGCCATAAAATGCACTAGGTAATCTAAATTCACAAGACAACAATAATATGATTATTGTACAGTTCACATATGCTTACTTTTGAAGAAAGGGATTTCAAGGGTCAAGAAGTGAAAACTTGCAAAATCTTGATCAATTCTTTTCAAAATAATCTAGCTAATGAGATGGGATTGGCAATCATTCTTTGCTGATTCCCTCTACCCCTGCTCTCTCCAGCAATATTGCTAACCCTGTGAAGTGAGGCCCACTCCCTTCCCAGGCAAGGTTGGAAAAGCATAGAAGAAATGTCTTTCTTCTGCAGAGAAAGTGGGGAATTATTAATATTCTCTTTGATTTCCAGAGGATTGAGGCTACTGGATCAGAAATTTTGTGCTGTGGTTTTCTCCAAAGCCAAATGAATGGAAACAATTTATTTCTGAATTTTTAACTTTTAAACAGCATGATTCAAAAATAAATGTGTGCAGTCTGTATTTTAGAAGAATCATAGACTTTATAGTCTAAATTTTTATAGATTTATAAGACTCTAAATAAGGAGTGGACAACCTGTGGCTTGTGTAAACTAAAATAGTGCCTTCTTCTTATCTGTGCTGAAAAATTACAGTAGCATGATTGCCGGGAACCTGTCCATGGTTACCTTCCATTTTGGATACACAAAAAATGTGTATCCTGTAAAATAAATGTAAGAGAGTTAAAAATAAAAGATAAAAAGATTAAAGTCTCAGCATATCCCTAAAATAGAAAATAAAGAATGGAAAAAGTGACATGACTTCACTTACTTTGTGTTATTATCCATTCAACTGTGTCCCAACCCAAAAGTTTGCTCATTTCTAATATTATTGAGCTTAAAAGAAAAGCATTATTAAAATAAATGCTATTTATTTTTCTTGCACAGCTTCCAGATGAAACCTTGGCAGAGGGGTATCCATCTGGGTCCAATTCCAGAGGAATGGTCTAGGAATCCTTCCGGGGAAAAAGTGAGCTTCTAAAATTTTAAAAGGAGACTTTTTCTTTAACGTGGACATTATGGTTCTTAACTTCAATGGTACAATCAGCAATCAATTGCTGATGATTCTCTGTGTTCTTCCTAGAAGTGCTTTACCTTTTGCACCCTATCAAACATTTACTGACTAGAGCATTTTTCAGGGGTCATCCAGACAACCACTTTATTGTTTTTCCTCTCATCCTTAGGTTGAAGTATGTTGACATAAAGTGATCTACTCCCTTAGTCTACATTTATCATGCCTAAGAACATCTTCACTTCTATTGTTGTCTATAGAACTTTGGTGAGGGATGCTTCAAGGTCACTGCATGTATATCTTCCCAATATCACCAACTGACACAAAAAGCTATCAACAACCATGAGTCAGGAATGTATGGAAAGGCAGTGTTAAAGGCCACAAAAGCTAATACCATCACAGGGTGTTTTGTTTGGTTTGGTTTGGTTTGGTTTGGTTTGGTTTGGTTTGGTTTGGTTTGGTTTGGTTTGGTTTGGTTTGGTTTGGTTTGGTTTGGTTTGGTTTGGTTTGGTTTGGTTTGGTTTGGTTTGGTTTGGTTTGGTTTGGTGGGTAGAGGATTGGCACAGGCTAATTTATTATTGTGACTGGCAGTGTTGTGTGACTATAAAAAGTCCCAGGAAATACTGGAAATGGAAGCACAGACTGATACAAAACCAGAACACATTATTTGAACTTATATCAGCTTATTAATCACTGTGCAAAAGGTTGATGATACAGTTCTGTGAATGACTGATTTCTCCCATGACCTTTCACTGAATCCTCATCATTGCCAACTACAGGGCCTATTGATGTTAGGAGGAGATGGAAAGCAAGCTAAGTATGATCCTGGAATCCCACATAAGCTAGTAGCCAGCCACCATCTTATTTCAGCCTCCTTATCCTGGTGGATCACATGATGGTTGAGAGGAAAGGCTTTAAAAAACTCAAAACTACATTCAACAGTGACTGAAGGAGTATGAAGAAAGGCTACCAGTTCAGACTCAATTACATCTCAACATGAAGAAGATTTAGTTAGCCAATGACGAGTCTAGCAGGGGTGGGTTCTGCTTTTCTTTGCTGCCGGTTCGCTCAGTGATGCACCACGCGTGCTTCGCGTGCACTTCGCGCATGCACAGTGTGCTTTGTGCGCGCTTCGCGCATGCACAGTGCTTAAAAAAAGCTTCTGTGCATGCGCAGAAGCAAAAAACAAGAAAGAATCAGTTCAGGGGCATGGCAGGCCTGGGTCGCTGCCGGTTCTAGCGACCCAGGCCACCAAGTTACTACTGGTTCTATAGAACTGGTCCGAACCAGGAGGAACCCACATCTGGAGTCTAGGTGAGAGGACCAGTACCCTGAAGGTAAGGAGAACTCCTCAGATGTTATTAACCTATAGTTCTTTCATTATCTAGGAGGTATTTCCAGTTGCCCATGTATGGAACCATTTTTCAGCTAGAAGAATTACCAGGATTACTTGCTTCTTATGTAGGGACTGGTGCTACAGATGCCAATGGAGTTATTCTTCAACAAATAATCTCATGAAGAAGTTTTCCTGAATCTTGGCATCTGCTTGTATACTTTTCACTCTGTAAAGACCCAAAATTTCCAATTAATCCTGAAAGATTAATATATCTTTCACATCACATCAATAAATTTTCCTTGGTTGAGGCCCTTCAGGTTTCACATGAAAGGGTCTAATCTTGCTCATTCTGTAGCAGTTTTCTTATTGATTTTATTGAAGACATCATTGACCTTAAGAAAATGCATGCTGGACTTTTATCACCTGATCTTTGGACTCCTGACCAGCATTAGAGGGATGATGAATTATATTTCCTTTCATTAAGAAAGAACGTGAAGGAGCCCAGCAACAAGAGAAAAGTGTTTTCCATCTTAACACATTGCTTGGTTGGATTTGGTCTTTTTTCTAAATAGCCCTCTGTTAAGTATCCAAACTGGATCCGGACGGAGCGACGCCGCAGCACGGAACAACAAAAAATCAATCCATGCTCCAGTTGTGGCGGGCAACACCAGCGAGCCTCCTGTAAATACAGGGATGCCGCCGTTGTGGCTGAACCGGGCACCTCGCCAGGGTCTGCTGGGCCAGCCAACCATCAGGGGGACAGGCCTCCACCGAATCCAAGCAGGCCAATGCACGGCGAGCACCCAGGAGAGAGCCATGGCAGCCTAGATGCCGGCCAGAAGGGAATCGCCACCCTGAGGCCAACCAAACAAGAGTTGGGCAGGCAAGCACCCCCCTTCACAAGAAGATCCACGTCACCATGGAGATCGAAGGGTGCCCCTGCGATATGGAGATTGATACAGGGTCCTCCATATCAATTATTTCTTGGGCTGCCATCAAGAAGGCCATTCCGGCGCTCCATCAACAACAGCTGAAGAATCAGCCGTTGAGACTTAACGATTACCAGGGAAACAGAATCCCTGTGCTCGGCTGGGGAAGTTTCCAGGTGCATTTCGGCAAATTCAACGGCAACCTGCCCATCACGGTGGTTCGAGGGGACCTGCCCACACTACTCGGCCTGGACTGGTTCGACGCCTTGGGACTTGGGGTGACCGGTATCAACGTGGTGTCCGGAAGCTGCGCAGACGACCTGCTTCGCAAGTTCAAGGACGTTTTTGACACCCAGCTGGGCAAGTATGTGGGCACACCTATAACCTTTAGCCTAGACCCCCAGGTTGCCCCCATCAGGCTAAAGCCACGCAGGGTTCCTTTCGCCCTGAAGCCTAAAATCGACAGAGAGCTTGATAAACTAATCAGCCAAGGGGTTCTTGAGCCCATAGACCATGCCCGCTGGGAGACCCCGATCATCATCCCTATCAAGAGCGATGGGTCCATCTGCATCTGCGCGGACTATAAGTGCACCATAAACAAGGCCCTACAACAAAGCACTTACCCTGTGCCGGTAGTCCAGCACCTATTGCACACTTTGGGCCCAGGCGCCATTTTCGCCAAGCTGGACCTCGTGCAGGCGTACCAGCAGCTGCCGGTAGATGGTGCTACGGCAGAGGTGCAAACCATCGTCACACACCACGGGGCATTCAAATGTCATCGCCTTCAATTCGGAGTCAGCGTAGCCCCAGGGATTTTTCAGGGCATTATGGAATGTCTATTGCTTAAAATCCCTGGGGTAGTGCCCTATTTCGATGACGTGTTAGTCACAGCCACCGACGAACAGCAGCTGGTATCCAGGCTGCGAGAGGTCCTGAGCAGGATCAGAGCTGCTGGCCTCAAAGTACAAAGAAGCAAATGCCAGATTGGGGTCCCAGAGGCTGAGTTCCTGGGGTACCGTATAAATGGTCGGGGAATCCACCCCACTTCCAGCAAGGTGAGGGCCATCCGGGAGGCCCCCACACCGACCAACAAGACCGAGTTACAGGCTTTCCTGGGCCTGCTTAAATTTTATAGCGTGTTCCTCAAAGACAAAGCTACAGTGGCTGAGCCTTTGCACAGGCTGCTGGCCAAGAAAGCTACCTGGGTGTGGGCATAAGGAGGCCACCGCTTTCGCGGCTGTCAAGCGCCACCTATCTGAAGACAGCTTCCTCATCCAGTTTAACAAGACTCTGCCAGTTTTGCTTGTGTGTGACGCCTCTCCTTTCGGGGTCAGGGCTGTGCTCAGCCACCGTCTGCCCGACGGGAGGGAGGCTCTGGTCGCATACTTTTCATGGACACTCTCCAGTGCTGAATGCAATTACAGCCAGTTGGATCGCGAGGCCTTGGCTGTGGTCACTGGCGTAAAACGCTTCCATGAATATTTGTTTGCTCGGGACTTTGAGCTGGTCACGGACCACAAGCCCTTGTTAGGGCTAATTGCAGGGGACCGCCCCACGCCCTACCTGTCACCGCACCTCACCAGATGGACAATTTTCCTGTCGGCTTATTCCTACCGCCTCACCCATTGGCCGGGGCGGACTCTTGGACATGCTGATGCCCTCAGCCATTGCCCCTTGCCGGACTTCGTGGATGACCCCACTCCGGGCATCCCGGTCCTTCTTATTGACTGCCTGGACTCGGGGGCGCACTCTTGGACATGCTGATGCCCTCAGCCGCTGCCTCTTGCCGGACCTCATAGACGACCCCACTCCGGGCGTCCCGGTCCTGTTGGTTGACTGTCTGGACTCGGGCCTTGTCACCTCGGCTGAGGTGGCTGCCCACTCTGCCAAGGACCCGGTGCTCTGCAAGCTTCTGAACTGGGTGTGGAGGGGGTTGCAGCAAGGGCCGGTCAGCCCGGAGTTCAGACCCTATGTCAGCAGGCAGCACGAGATATCGGCGCAAGGGGTTTTTTTGTTATGGGGGGATAGAGTCCTCGCACCTCTGTCGCTTCGAGAGGCAATTCTAAGGGCGTTACATGAAGGGCACCCAGGGGTGGTTAGGATGAAAGCTCTGGCCCGGAACTATGTTTGGTGGCCAAAAATGGACGAACAAATTCAGAAATGGGTAGCTGGTTGCACTCCCTGCCAAGAGTCAAGGGCTGCCCCACCAAAAGCCCCGGCGCAGGAATGGGACAAACCCCGAGCCCCCTGGTCCCGGGTTCATATCGACTTCGCAGGCCCGTTCCACAGGCAAACCTTCCTGATTGTAATAGATGCTTACTCTAAATTGCTGGAAGTTGTCCTTATGGGATCTACCACAGCCGAAGCCACGATCAGGGCGCTCAGGAAGCTATTCGCCACACACGGCCTACCCGATATGTTGGTCTCCGATAACAGGCCACAATTCACGGCCACTCCATTTGAGGGTTTCCTAGCCGAGTTTGGGGTTCGGCACGCATTGGTCGCCCCGTTCCATCCCTCGAGCAATGGACAGGCGGAACACATGGTGCGATCGGCCAAAGAGGCACTAGGCTGGCTGGGCCCAGGGGACTGGCAGGCTAGAGTAGACACCTTCTTGTTGGCCCAACACATAACTCCTAGTGTGGTCACAGGGAGAAGCCCGGCGGAGCTATTGATGGGCCGGCGGCTTCGTTCCAAACTGGATAGGTTGCACCCTAGCTATTCGCAACAAAAGCCAGAACTACCTGAACCCAAACGGACTAGGTCCTTCACAGTCGGAGACTTAGTCTTCGCTCAAAACTTCTCCGAAGGCCCATAGTGGTTACCCGGAAGGGTAGTGGAAATCTCAGGCCCCTGGTCCTATGTGGTCCTAATTTCAGACGGGATAAAATGGCGGCGGCATATAGATCAACTGCGCAGCCACCAACTCCCAAACGCTGACTACAAGGAGTTTACTAACAAAGAATTCCAATCCAATTCCCCTACAGCTGACTACTACCCGAGGGAGGCGGAGCACTTACTTGGGGAGCCAGAGTTCCAGAGTCGTCCCAATCATGAACCAGTTCCGGTCGACACCAAGGCCCCACCCGAATGCTTCTCGGAGCTTCCACAGGTGGCGCTAGAGAGGGAACAGGACCCATCCTCTCAGCTCGACGCCCAGCCTGCAACTGAACTGCGCAGGTCTTCTAGAGTCCCTAAACGCCCTGCCTATTTACGGGATTACGTATGTAAATAGGTTGGCTCAAACCAAGAGGGGAGGGGTGTTAAGTATCCAAACTGCACAGTCTACAGTCAGGTCCTCCATTTGAGCGGGAAAATGGAGAGCCCTGATTGGATAGCTCCACTGACAGCTCCCTACAAAAGGCTGGCTGTCAGATTGGAGTGCTGCTGGAGTCTGTACATAGTTTACAATAAAGAGCTGTTGTACCAAACAAGTCTGAAGCCTCTTCTGTCCCAGAACTTAACACCGTCCTTTTTCCTCTTTTCTTTTGAAATGCTCAGATGTTAAGTGACTATGTAGGAGTGTTTTTAAAAACTTGCTTGGAGATAAGGACTCTTCCATTGTCTTGTAGAAAAGTGGGAAATGGAAAGCAGGCGATTTTCATCTAAAGGCTCTTTTCCACAGGAAAAAAAAACTTTCCCCCTCAATATGGAATCCCCAATTTAGCTCAATTCTGCATTGTTTGTTTGTTTGTTTAATTAATTTCCATACTGCCCATCTCCCCTACAAGGTGACTCTGGGCCCTGAGACTTCTATTAGAATCTCATAACTACTATATCAAGGAAATGTACACTTCTGATCACCCTATCTTAGTTTTCAAATAACATGTTCAATAAAGCAGTTTCTTTCTACTTTTGGTAAAAGTATGTATTTCATGTCTTGATATTTTAGGTGAAAGCAATAAAGCAAGGAATCCACATGGGAAGTGCTAAATAATACCAAAGAGAAAGAAGAGATGCATGCATCATTACCCTTCTCCAGCCTGGCACAAATTTAAGCACACATGTACAAAAAACCAACTTAATGGTAGAGTTATCACAGGTCATTTCATTAAGATTAGGAAAAAGAAAAACATTTCAATAGCTACCCTATTTGGCCATCTGTCCAACAAAACAAGGAATAAATGTGTGCTGATCCTTTACCATCTGTATTTGTCAATGGTTTCACAGCAAGCAAAGCCTCCTGTCAAATCCACTTTAACATCTACATGAATTTAAAGTTCTCTTAGGTGCAATTAAAACTGAGCATTACTGAAATGTTTATTTTAACAATATGATTCAAAATCAAACAACAAACCTAAATGAGATTGTGTGCATGTGGATAGTTTAGAACTTAATATCCTATAATACATTTATTTAACACAAAATATACTCAGGAATAAGATTATGTCAAAGTCTTACACAATTCTATCGGGCTGCTTTCCCCCTTCTAGTCCTCCCCATACAATAATTGTGTAGAGGGCCTCATTATATTGAAGGATTGCACTGTATTTCTAGCTACTTCCCAGTTTTATATGAAACTAAAAGAAGACAAAAGAGAGAAAATACTATGCTACCATTTATATGACAAGATTGATTGACTAATTGATTAATTCTGCTCATGAATTGCCCAAGGGTACATATTTCTGGGTAGTGAGACTGGTTGGTATGCAGAAGCTGATTCTGAAATGCTGTAAGTTACACAGGCGTGCAATATTGAGGGAAAAGACAAGTATGTTACTAAGTCTATTACAGCACCTCTCCTATGGAATTGGGATTCCTCCTGAATGGCCCTCAGTCTGCTGTTGTTTAGAAGACTTCATCCAGGCCTTTTCCAGGAAGAGTGAGACTACTGCTTCATTACACTTGTTATATTTTATCTTTATATTTTATGTTCTGTTGATTTGATCGAAATTTCTTGGGTTATTGTGGGCTGCTCAGAGGCATTAACCAATAGCTAGTGGTAAGGTACCAAGCTAGAAAGTGGGAGACTGTATTCCAGTCCCTCCTTAGCCATGAATGCCAGCTGCATGACCATGAATCAGTCACTCTCTCTCAGTCCAAGCTGCCTCATAGGATTGTGGGGGAAATAGGAGAAGGAAGGTATGTTGGATATGTTTGTTGCCTTGAGTTATTTGTAAAAATAATAAAGGTAGGATACAAATAAATAAAATAAATCAAGGGTTGGGTAGCATAAAAGTTTAATAATTTATTATTATTAAATTATGATTATTTAATCTATTACCCATGTGTTACCTATTGATGAATAATTTCAAAACCTTCCTTTGCTGATTTAGTTTTCAAAATGAATTGGGAACCATTCCAGTGGAGGACATTACAACACAGGAAAAAAAACCTGGTATCTTTTTTCCACCATAGACTAAATGGCTCTCTTCCTATAACAGAGTGGTGCCTTCTGACAACTCTTCAAATACTATTTTCTGTAAAATAGTTGTCTATGATAGTTGGTGACTTTACTACTATCTTTAAATCAAATTAACAGAACTCTGAACAGCAAAGACAACAAAGTTATGGAGTAACAATGGAACTGATTGGAGGGGTATATAAATGAGATTGGAAGATAAAGGATCTGGAGTTATCTGGAGTTCTTTTGGCTTGTTGTATTGATATGTGGGAATGATTTTGGAGATGGGGGAAGAAATGTTGTCTTAGCAATGATTGGATAAGAGGAGTGTGGAGCCCACTGCTGCAAAATGACAAGAGAAAAAAAAAACTCAGAAAGGAATCTCTGTAACTTATTAGGATTTAAAAAGAGATAGTGGAAGATTTGTACTTTCAGACTTGCAAGATTCTATCAATGTAGCCTTACAATAAAATAGAACTAGCGTATCTGGTTGTGTTTGCTATCTGCTCTACCTGGGAAGATTGATGCTTGTTCAGTAAACAGAATGGAGGATGGAGAAGTTTTAGCTTTCTTTAAAACCATTTTTTTATTTAGAAAATATGATTTTTATTTTGATTACAATGAAAGAAAATTATGTACATCTTTCCCAGAGCTATTAAAATTCTTCCAGTTGCAAGAGTACATTAAAAATATAGGAACAAGGGCTATTTCACTGATCCATTCTTGGTCAGGATCAGAGCCGAGGTGGCGCAGTGGTTAGAGTGCAGCACTGCAGGCTACTTCAGCTGACTGCTAGCTGCAGTTCGGCGGTTCAAATCTCACCGGCTCAAGGTTGACTCAGCCTTCCATCCTTCCGAGGTGGGTAAAATGAGGACCCAGATTGTTGGGGGGCAATATGCTGACTCTGTAAACCGCTTAGAGAGGGCTGTAAAGCACTATGAAGCGGTATATAAGTCTAAGTGCTATTGCTATTGCTAACACCTCTACTTTTGCTTCACCTCTACTTTGTAAATCTTAGAGTTCTGGTATCAAAACCAGAAGGTTTATGGAACTTTCTGAAGGAGGTTGAGAATGAGGTATTGTTTGTTTGGAGATCAGAGCTTTTTCTCAACCCTTGAATACTCTCTTAGGGCTTATAAGATTGTAGCCTTACTAACTTGCATGATTAAGTACCACAGGAAGCAAAGATCAATATGGTAATATTAGTTTAAATGCTCACAAAGTAGCAGCAACAAGCAGGTGTTTGAAGATAGATTTTGCAATGATTCAGAGTGCATAATTCCATTCTGGATAAGAAGGATATATTTAGGAGCAATAGTAATAGTCATAGTAATGCACTGGCATTTGCAAAAAGAGAGACAAATTAAACCATTTTTTCCCTTTAAAACATATTGTATTACATCCCCAGAGTCAGTTAAGATGTATTTCTGAAAACTTTTAGAATACAGAAGGCGCTTTCAAATACTGTTTCCTATGAATAAAAAGCTACATTTTCTGACAGTGCTCCCCCCCCCCCCAGTTCATACATGAAGAGATATGTTTAGCTCCTACAAAGGGAGATTGGAAACCCATTTCATTTATTACCCAATAAAGGCAAGCAGAAGGATTATAAAATTTCTTCAAGAGTTTCAGCTGGCCTGACAATTACATTTTGCTAAGGATAATAATCATTTATGGACAGTTTAACACATGCTTAATAATTTAGAATTTCCCATTTATTTTTTGATAAATTTTCACAGAGGGCTCAGTTACAGTGATTTGAAAAAATAAAAATTCAGTAGGGAGAATTTAACTTTTGGGGGTTTGTTGTAATTTATCACTGAAGGACATTTTGACTTTTGTTAAAATAAAAGTTCTTATGTCTAGTAGTCCTGGGCTGTAATTTGCATTTTTTAAAAGTAAGTTTGAAAAAGTAACTTTGAAACCAACCACGGTCAGGCCTTATCAATACTTGGATCGGAATCTTCCCGAAACTATCAAAACTTGTAAAGTTAAAAAAAAAATCCCAAAGGAATATAGCGGCATACCATTTCCATGTTGCTGTTATTAAATAACATTTCCATGCCCACATAGTGACCAGGAGTTCAGCATATTAAATGGAAGACCTTTACCAAACTAGTTCCACTCAAGCTTATTTTTTTTAAGGTCAGCTCAGTATCAAAAATGAGAGTATATTGGTAAAACCAGACATTGCTCATAGGCAATGGAGAAAGAATGCACAAAATCATCCACTGGAGATCTATTCATAACTACTTAGAATTAATTGGTATTAATACAGTTAACTACTAGAATATGTACAGGTGCTCTACATGAAATGGCCCTTGAAGAAGATTAAGAAGCTTTAATTGTTTCAAAATGTGGTAATAGTGGTAATTACAGGCATCTCCTATTTAGTCACTGTTACACTTTTACTTCTGATTATTGCCTACAAAGGGGCTTCATGGCATGGGGTCAGGATATTTGAGGGACCACCTCTCTTTGATTGTCTCTATCCACCACATTAGATCTGGCAGGAGGGGCATGGCCTGGGTCTCATTAAATAGAGAATGCCATCTAGAGTAATCCAGGAAATATGTTTCTTCTGTCATGAAACCTGTCCTGTGGAACAGCATTCCATCCAAGATTAAATTGGTTCCACTCCTACTGACCTCTGGAAAGTGCTTAAGATCTGGTTATTGTCCCAGGCGTGGCAACTGAAAATAATAAAGCGGGTGCACTGTTGTTTTTGTTGAGGAACTGTCCCTGGATGCCATTTTTTTAAATTTTGTTTCTGTGTTGAATTATTTTGTTATTTGTTATTTAAATATATGTTTCCCACCCAACATCACCTTGGTGAGATGGACTGCTGCATAAATAAATAAAAATAAATAAATATCTATGAAAGGAAAGGGAATGTGGACACATGATCAGTGCAACAGGATTTTCTTTTCATCCATCTTTTCCCTCATGAAGCACTTCCAGCTTTTGAAAATTGTTCCAACAAGGAGAGTTTACTTGCATGCGTTCATAATGTATGTCTGTCTAATTTTAATAAGTAATTTAATATATTGACAATGTTAACCTTACAAATCCAGCTGCCTCCAAATTAAAATAACAAGATAAAATGCTCATCAATTTCTCTCTCTGTGTTTGAAAATATAAATCAAACAGTTGCTAATTTGTCTACCAGCAACTAATATATATTGCAAAAACGTCAAAATTGAAAACATAGCAAGTACTCCTCACATTTCCCCCCTCCTCTTGGGAAAGTAATTATCCATTTTCTTTCTTCGAACACATTCAGATAAAATTCAAAATTTTATGTACAAACCGCACGAACCGGTAGCGATGGGATTCAGAACCCATCACTGAGTGGCATGTACAATATCAAATATTTTTAGGGTCACCTGTGTTACACCTATTTTGGGTAAGCTGCACTGGTTCCTAATTTACTTCTGGGAGTAATACAAGGTGCTGGTTATTACCTTTAAAGTTCTACAAAGCGTAGGACCATGTTATTTGTGGGACTACTTCTCCCTGAAAGATCTGCTCATTCTACCAATTCAGATGCATAGGCATGCTTCAGGTATCTTTCCTGAAATCTTGACATAGAATGTATCTTTTCTGTGGCTGCTCCTACATTTTCCTTGGCTCGAAGAAAGAAGATCCCATCTTTTTGGCCTTTCAGAAGGCCCTCAAGACCTGGCTTTTTACATAGGCACTGGGGCAGATAAGGATGTCAAGAGTTGTCTCTGGGGCATCTCAATGCAATGATTGAGATACCAAGCTTGTTTTGGCTTCATATTTTATGTGTTGTATAGTTCGGCTTATGTTGTTGTTGTGAGCCAAGCAGAGTTTTCTGTAGTTCAGGAAAGGTGTTTAGTTTTGTTTTTAGCTTTTCCAGTTGTGTCAAGTTAGTTTGAAGTAACTCATCACAAAACATAAATCAGGAAAACAAATTTGCTTTATCCCAGGCATGGTGAAATGAAATCATTGCAAGAAATAATTGTCTTTACAAATGAAAAGGAAGCATTACAATACATTGTAACTTTAGTGCACATTTTACAAAATGACAGATTTAAATTGGATAGGTTCTTTTTATAGCAAATTTATAAATATAAGGAAATGATGCCCTGAAGTATGGCTGTTCATTTTACATGAAAAATTGTTATTATGTTTGGAGGGCAAAATCTCTCAGAAAGCACCTATGTTGCTACTCCAGGGATTTTTATATTGGGAGCAGGCAGCCTGACGTTTATCTAGATGTTTTGGACTAAAACACACTTAGTCCCTTGCCGTTGGAAAAGTGAATGCACCCAATTTGCTTGCTTGATGTCAGAATGACCCTGATTTTAAAATATTAGATGCTGTCATCTTGGTGGTCATTTTTATATTAGCCAAGAGTTCAATAATAATCTAAGAAATAATCTGTTTGTTTGATTGGATTACTTTATTATATATCAAACCAAAAATTCAAAGGAAAAATATTGCTTGTGTTTGGCTCATATTTTGTTGCATGCACTTTTTTTTTGTACACCAGTGTACAATTGCACATTCTTTTCTTCAATTTCTTTCTTTCTTTCTTTTTTTTTTTTTGCTCTCACACACTTCATACAAAAGAAGTGTTCCTATTCTGAATTCACTATCAGAAAAAATATATGTCAAGAGAGGAACATTTATGCTGTTGCACACAAATAGCTATTAAATTTTTGCTAAAAAAAGAGAAAAAGAAAAGAAAAGAAAACTTCCAGTGATTTTCTCCTTATAAAGCTTTCACTCATTGGTTCTTGTGCTTCTCTTGGAAGCTCTGGAGAATAAACCTATACTTCTTGGATTGTGACAGTTGTTCAACAATTGGAAGACTGCAATCATTCCCCCCCCCCCCCACTTAGCTTTCTCTATGTTAGGCTAAACATACCCACTTTTCTTAACTATTCTTCATAGGATTTACCATATTTTTCAGAGTATAAGACACACCTAAATTTACAGGAGGAAAACAAGAAAAAAATATTTTTGGCCTCTGCATGTCGCGTTTTCGCCCTCCCAGGGCCCCAGAAGCACTCTGCAGTGCTCTGCATGGCCCATTTTCATCAAAACACGATGCACGGAGGGCTTGGGAGCTAAAAAATGGGCCCATTTTTTGTGAAAACGGGCCCGTTTTTGGCAAAAATGGGCTGTGCGGAGCACTGCAGAGTGCCTCTGGGGGCCGGGGAGGGTGAAAATGCAATGCACAGAGGGTTCAGGAGGCCAAAAATGCCCATATTCGGTCTATAAGATGCACCTAAATTTTCACCACTTTTAGGGGGGAAAAGGTGCGTCTTATACTCCGAAAAATATGGTAGTTTTTGAGACTCACTATCTTTGTCATTGGTTTTTTTTTTTTTTTTTTTTTGCAAATGTTCCAATTTCTCAGTGACTTTCTTGTCCCAAAGGTGCTTTTTCAAGAGGCAACTGGACTTTCTGGTTTTTCTTTGAAGACATTTTGCTTCTCATCCAAGAAGCTCAGGGGTGAAATGTGAAATTTTTCCCTACCGGTTCTGTGGGCGTGGCTTATTTTGTGGGCATGGCTTGGAGGTCAGGTGGGTGTGACTTCAGGTGGGCGTGGCCCTGTGGTCATGTGCCTGGGTGGGCGTGGGCATGTGGCCATGTGACTGGGTGGGTGCGGCCAATTTAGCAGTCCATTGTGCCAGGGAGCAGGGGGTTGGACTAGATGACCTCTGAGGTCCCTTCCAGCCTTTGCTGTGCTGTTTCAAAGCATCCTCTGAAGCTGTGTCTAGTGCCAGCCAGGTTTGTTGCCCTCCCTCCTTCCTTC
>QLTV01000629.1:186808-204308 GCA_003457575.1 Thermophis baileyi | reverse complement strand
AGGTTTAAGGAAACAAAATCAGGAGCTTTGGAGAATAAAAGAGGATGAATTTGCAAAGCGCACGGGGCTAAAATGCAAGCACAGGTAGTCCTTGACTTATGACCACAATTGAGCCCCAAAATTTCTGTTGCTAAGTGAGACATTTGTTAAGTGTTAATTTTACAACCTTTCCTGCCAGTTGGTAAGTGAATCCCTCCGTTGTTAAAAATGTTTCTCAACCTCAGTAACTTTAGGACAAGGGTGGGGAACTATGGCCCCTTTATGACTTCAACTCCCAGAATTCCTGAGTCAGCCATGCTGGCTATGCCCCTTTTATGATTTATGGACTTCAACTCCCAGAATTCCTGAGCCAGCCATGCTGCCATGTTGGCTAGGAATTCTGGGAGTTGAAGTCCACAAGTCTTAAAGGGGCCATAGCCAGCATGGTTGAAAACATTGGAATAGAAGGTGAGTGGAATAAAGTAGACCACTGGTCATTCCAGGATACCCCAAAAAAGGTCCAGAAAAGTGGATGGAAACTGTAGAAGGACTGGAACCCGTATCCAGGAAAAGGAGGAAGGCGGGACGCTGTCCAAGAATCCTTGGTGAGGAGAAATATGGGGAGAACAGCCACCTGGATGCAAGCCAGAAATCAGAAACAGCAGGATGTGGACAACTTCCTGACCTCAAGAGGCTCTCAAGGTGAAGGAAAACGCAGCCAGCAGAATTGCATGAAGACACGAAGCTGAAGACACCCAGCCAGGAAGAAGCTATGTGTCCGTGCGCCAGGGAGGAGGCCTTGAGTTAGTTTTGGGATGTAGACCAGAAGGCAGCTTTCCCGGTGCTGAGGACTTCCAGATGTTCTGCTCCTCTAAAGCTCTGCCAGCCTGACCAGTTCTTGGAGGACCTCTGACGGGGAATGGCTGATGAGAGTGGAAGGATGAGGCTGTTCAGTTGGAGCCCTGATGTTCAGGTGGGACTTTGGTGGCACCCTCCAAAGCCTACGTCTTGGCAAGGTCACTCTTAAATGAAGCCAGTCAAGGCCACTTCTGGTCACCAAGGACCAAGGCACCCCTCCCAGTAGGTGTCTTTGCAGAGCCACATGTTGGGCAAGACTGAATGGCTCCCAATTCCCCTTGGGCATGGAAGGGGAGAAGGTAGAAACCTAGAATCCTAGAATTATAGAAACATAGAATCCTAGGGCTGGAAGGGACCTTGGAGGTCTTCTAGTCCAATCCCCTGCTCAAGCAGGAGACCCTACACCATTTCTGACAAATGGCAGTCCAGTCTCTTCTTGAAAGCTTCCAGTGATGGAGCATCCATAACTTCTGGAGGCAACTTCTGTTCCACTGATTAATAGTTTTTACTGCCAGGAAATTTCTCCTAAATTCTAGTTTGCTTCTCTCCTTGATTACTTTCCATCCATTGCTTCTCGCCTTGACTTCAAGTGCTTTGGAAAATAGGCTGACCCCCAACTCTTCTTTGTGGCAGCCCCTCAAATATTAGAACACTGCTTTCATGTCACCCCCTAGTCCTTCTCTTCACTAGACGAGCCATGCCCAGTTCCTGCAACTGTTCATCGTATGTTTTAGCCTCCAGTCCCCTAATTATCTTTGTTGCTCTTCTCTGCACTCTTTCTAGAGTCTCAACATCTGCTTTATATTGTGGTGACCAAAACTGTATGCAGTATTCCAAGTGTGGCCTTACCAAGTCATTATAAAGTGGTATTAACACTTCATGTGTTCTTGATTCTATCCCTCTGTTAATGCAGCCTAGAACTGTGTTGGCTTTTTTTGGCAGCCTCCGCACACTGCTGGCTCATAGTTAAGTGATTGTCCACTAGGACTCCGAGATCCCTCTCACAGTTACTACTGTTGAGCAAAGTACGACCTAGACTGTATGTCAGGGTTCCAAGTAATAACTCCATAGAATTCCGAGGCAGGCAAGATCCTCCAAGAATAATTTTATTGGAGATATCGGCAGAAAACTGGTGAAAACCGACTCTGAAATTTCCCGCGGTTTTCACCTGATTAAAAAGTGAAAGTTCCCCCTTTCCCCAAACAATCAGTCACATTGTCCCATCGAGGTGCTGGCTGGTTGCTTGGTAACTGGACTCCTCCTCTCTCCAGCCACCTGTCTGAATGTCCTTGGTTCCCACAGGAAACTATATTTTTTTGGCTACAAACCCCCATCTAACTATGTCCCCCCCTCCCTATCCCTTCTTCGCACTGTGGCAACCCTGGAGCCTCCAAAATGGCCCCAGCCAGGTTCGCTTCAGAGTTGACACCGTACCTGTGCGTTTGCTTTTTCTCGCCTAAATGTAGAACCTTACCGCCGTCCAGACCTGCCAGCCAGGTGAGGTCATGGAGGAGGCCTTGGCCAAGCTGCCTCCGGAGAGGGAAGCCGCTGGCCAGCAACGGCAAGGATCAGCCAGCCACTGGACAAGGCAGAGCCTGACACAGCCTCGGCTGCCAGAGCAAAAGCAACCTGGGAAGAGAGTACTTCTTCACTTCTCTTTCCCCGTCCTGGAACCGTCTGTATTTTTTAATATTTTTTTCCTTCTTCATCTGCTTGGATCCGTTCGAGGACTTCCAGCCCCAACTGCGATGCTGCCATGATTAATATTTCATTGCCTTTATGTGTAAGCTATCCAGGGAGTTGGTTTTGGGTTTCTGCCTTAAAGGCAGCCTGGAAAGATCTTTTTAAAAAATAGGAATAAATCAATGCCTGAGGTCATCTCTGAAATTTGATCATCATTCGGGGGGCGGTGTTTGAATCTTGTTGCAAGCGAGGAAAGATCTCCCCTCCATCCCATAGTGCTCCCCCCACAATTCTGCCCCACCCAAGTGAGCAATGCAGCACAACTGTCTTCACCGGGTTTGCTGCCATCCATCCTTCTCTCCTTTCGGCTAATAATAGCAAATACAAGACCAGCTTAAGCACAGAAACTGAGAGTTGAGTTGCAAAGGTTGGTGCCGAAAGAGGCCGGGAACCGGGTTACGATCGGCTTGCTTTTCACAAACGGGCACCAAAATGTCTCTTTCGAATGAAAGTTATTTTATTAAGGGGCATACGACCGCAAAGTGTCACCGGTCACGTTGGCCAGTTGGGTGAATTGGCAGGTTCTTCAGGCACTCCTTCCCCCCCCCCGACCTTATCGGTTGCCAGTAGAGATGACCTTGGTTCTCTGGGCGGCTTTCCAATGTGAAGTTAGAATGCCAATAAGCAAAGCAGGTAGTCCTCGACTTACGACCACAGAACCAGGGACCAGAATTTCTGTTGCTAAGCAAGGCAGTCGTCAAACAAGTCGCACCTCATTTTGAGACCTTTTCCCCCCACGGGTTGCTAAGCAAACCGCTGCAGTTGTTAAGTGAATTCTGCGGTCGTTAAGAGAATCCCGCTTCCTTCATTGACTTTGATAGCTGGGAAGGTTGCAAAAGGGGATCACGTCATCACGTGACCGGGGCACGGTGCAACCGTCATAAATACATGCCGGTTGCCGAGTGCCCAAATTTTGATCCCGGAACTATGAGGAATGCTGCAACAGTCGTAAGTGTGAGGACCAGTCGTAAGTCTCATTTTTTTCAATGCTGTTGCAACTTTGAACGGTCACTAAACGAATGACTGTAAGTCAAGGCAGCCACAAGTGAAATGAAGGTTGAACCGCGGTGAGCCGCGGTGGTGCAGTGGTTAGAGTGCAGTACTGCAGGCTACTTCTGCTGATCACCGGCTGCCAGCAGTTTGGCAGATCGAATCTCACCAGGCTCAAGGTTGACTCAGCCTTCCATCCTTCCGAGGTGGGTAAAATGAGGACCCAGATTGTTGGGGGCAAGAGGCTGACTCTGTAAACCGCTTAGAGAGGGCTGGAAAGGACTGTGAAGCGGTATATAAGTCTAAGTGCTATATAAGTCTAAGTGCTATTGCTATTGCTACTGAACGGGAGGGAATTGGCTGTGTGCCATAACAGGAAAAAGACTCTAAGCACATCCAAAAATGAAATTTCAAGGCCACTCTGGTTCATTACGGCTGTTAAAAGATCTGAGCAGATCTGGCTTTCTTTCCTGATGATTCTCGTTCCCTGCTTTTTCTTCCCTTTCTTGGAAAGATCCAACGCCCAAAGGATCCAGCAAGCGCCACCCTTGGCGTTTAATCTCACGGAGGGATTACAATCACACCATCGGGGAATGGAAGAGATTCTCAAGCCCAGGTCTCACCCAGGGCAAGGATCCACTGATGGGGTGCCAAGATCAAACCATGCATCATTAGATCAATAGATCGCCAAAGAGCGGGTTCCTGATCCCCTAGGAATCTCTAGAGCAGTGTTGCTCTTCCTGGCTTTGTTGGCTGGGGAATTCTGGGAGTTGAAGTCCACACGTGGGACAGTTGCCAAGGTTGACAAGCCCTGCTCTAGATATCCCAAAGGTGCTTGTTCAGGAGGCAACTATGGACTTTCTTGGTTTTTCTTTGAAGACGTTTCGCTTCTCATCCAGGAAGCTTCTTCAGCTCTGACAGGATGGTGGGGAAGGGAAGGATTTATACTCCTTGCAGACAGCTGGTCATTTGCATCCTTTTAGTGAGTTGTTGAGGCTACTACTTGGAGGTTTATCTGTGTCCTCAGGGTCACCCAAGTGGTGCAAATGGTGCCTGTAGTCTGCAATTTTTCCTCTGGAAATCCGTTCCTACTCCCACACCATTCGAAGGGTCTTCATCCCAAATTGGATAGCTAAAAGTCCAGTTGCCTCCAGAAAAAGCACCTTTGGGTCAACCATGACCTGGATGACTAAGAATCTCTACAGAGCTCCTGCTCTAGACAGTTGTGAGTCTGAAGTTCATAGATGGTTGCTCAGACTAAGCTACTCAAGAACATAGAAGTTGGAAGGGACCTTGGAGGTCTTCTAGTCCAACCCCCTGCCCAAGCAGGAGACCCTCTACCATTTCAGACAAGTGACTGTCCAGTCTCTTCTTGAAATCCTCCAGTGATGGAGCACCCACAACTTCTGGTGGCAAGCCGTTCCACTGGTTAATTGTCCTCACTGTCAGGAAGTTTCTTCTAAGTTCCAGGTTGCTTCTCTCCTTGGTTAGTTTCCATCCATTGTTTCTTGTCCTGCCTTCAGTTGCTTTGGAGAATAATTTGAATCCCTCCTCTTTGTGGCAGCCCCTCAAGAGCTGAGCACCCAAGACCTAAACCAATCAGGACACACACATTTCCAGTGAGTCAGTCAAAGTAATCCTTGACTTGCAATCATTCATTTAGCAATGGCAAGAAAAAAAAATTACCTATGACTGGTCCTAAGTCACTGAGGACCATCACAACATCCTCATAGTCACATGATCAACAGCTCAGAAGCATGGAGTTTACCCTGGTGCCAGTTCAGCAGAGGGTGGCAGATCCAGTCCTGCCAATATACATTGACTAGCAAGCCTTCCTCCTCCTCCTCCTCCTCCACTCCACAACCCCCCTCCCTTCTAGCACCGATGATGTTAGGATGAGGTGACTAAGGCCTGGGGGATTGTGAGCAGGGATTGCTGGTCCAGGAAAAGGTGTAACTGATGTAGCTTTCCTCCCAGGGAGCTCACCTGTATTTCTGCACCTGGGGGGAAATGGCCAGCCAATGAAATCAGAAGAAGTAGGAAAACGGTATGCAAAATCTTCCCTAACAATAAAGTGGCACATTGCAAATCTCACAAACGTTGCAAATTTAGACACTGGGAGGAGTTGTGGCTGGCACTTTCCACTCAGTGGGAGGGCAGGTGTGGAAATACAGGGGAGCTTCCTGGGAGGAAAGCTACCTCAGTTATGTCCTTTCCTGGACCAACAATCCTTGTTCGCAGTCACTCATGCCTTAGTCACCACATCCTAACATCAGCAGTGCTAGAAGGGAGGGGGGTTTGCGGAGAGGAGGAGGAGGAGGAGGAAGACTGTGGGGTCCTTGGGGCTCTCTGAGCTTGGTTGCTTTCTTGCAGACATATCGTGGCCCAACTAGGGAACATCATCAGTGCTACAAGGGAGTGGGATTTCCTGGGAGGAGGAGGAGGAGGAAGAGGAAGAGGAGGAGGAGGACTGTGAGGTCCTTGGTGCTCTCTGAGCTTGGTTGCTTTCTTGCAGACATTTCATGGCCTAACTAGGGAACATCATCAGTGCTAGAAGGGAGGGGAATTGGCAGGATGGAGAAGAGGTGGGATTAAGGAGGAGGAGGAGGAGGAGGAGGAGGAGGAGGAAGAAGAAGAAGAAGACTGTGGAGTCCTTGATGCTCTCTGAGCTTGGTTGCTTTCTTGCAGATGTTTCATGCCCAACTAGGGAACATCATCAGTGCTAGAAGGGAGGGGAGTTTGTGAAGGAGGAGGAGGAGGAAGACTGTGGGGTCCTTGGTGCCCTCTGCAGAATGTTCTATGACCTGAATATAACTTCATCAACACTAGAAGGTTGTGTAGAACCAAATTGGCTCATAAAACATCTGCAAGAGAACATCCAAGCTCAGAGAGCACCAAAGACTCCATAGCCCTCCTCCTCCTTCCTTCTCCTCCTCCTCCCCTCCACATACCCAACCCCCTTCTAGCATTGATGAGGTTCCCTAGTTGGGCCATGAAACGTCTACAAGGAAACCACCCAACTCAGAGAGCACCAGAGACCCCCTCATCTCAATCCTGACCTCCAAAAAATTCTCTTCCATGGACACCGGCTTCCCGATCCCTTCTTGGCAAAGCAAGCAAGCCAACCTTCACGCCTTGAGGGACAAGGTTTGCAGGACGTTCCCAGGTCTTTCAGGACGGAGCCAGAGGTCCCCGCTGAGGACTTCAGAGTGTTTCGTGTTTGTCTTTTGGGGTCAACTTAGGGGCTGCAGCGAGCAAGGCAGAACCCAGCTGTGGACTTTGGATCCCGAAGCGAAGCTCAGAGAGTCCCTTTGCCTGGTTCACATCGTGGTTTCTGAGTCATCCTCTCCATGCCGGAATCTAAGATCTGCACGTTCGACTTCTATTGTTTCCAGGCTTATGGGCTTTCCTGATGTTTTCCCCATTCAGGCCTTGCCAGCTGCTGTCCTCTCACACTCTGGCAGATGTCCTTCCACTGGGCTTGTCCCCTCTCGAATTAACAACACAGCCCACCCCTCCGAGACAGGTCATAAACCTGTTACTAGTTAAGTGCTAAACTGGCAGGAACTGGGTGACCATTTGGAAAGCCCCTCCCTCTCTGACCCTGAATGCTTTCAAGCCCCCCTCCTACCTTCCTGGCCCTGTTTCCCCCCCCCCTCATCCATTGCTTTCTCCTGCCTCCGTTTCCCTGTGGGCAGCTAGCAAAATGCTGGAGTGGCCCAGCAGAGGAGCTTCTGCATTAGCAGACTGCCTGCAACATGGAAGATGTTACTTCAAAGCAGGGGTCTCCAACCTTGGCAACTTTAAGACTTGTGGACTTCAACTCCCAGAGGCTGAGGAATTCTGGGAGTTGAAGTCTACAAGTCTTAAAGTTGCCACGGTTGGAGACCCCTGCTTTAAAGCTTTTTAAGGCTGATCCAATGCTGGGGGGGGAGACTTTCCCCCCACCCAGAGACCCCAACCCTGTCCTGAAGCAGTAGGAGCCCCTCTCCGAATAGGTCTGTGCAAGAGGAAGGGGAAAAACCCTCATCTCACCAATTTTGGTCAGAAATACATAAGTGGTTAGAAAAGATGACAGGAAAACATGTAGATCTCAAACCTGAACTGTTTTTATTAGGTATAACATCAGAAAAACCCGATAAGCAAAGTATATATATTTAATATTGCACGTCTTAACAGCCGCGAGGATTATATTCACACAATATTGGAAAAAGGAAGAAACGCTGCGAGACGAAGAGATAATTAGGAAGATACTAGATTGTGCAGAAATGGACAGACTTAACGCTGAAGGTTAAACAGAAAGAAGAAACAGAATATGATCAAACACGGACTTTATTTTTCCCAGTGGTTGGAAAAAAGAGGTGGAGATTAAGAATGTAATCCGCATTGTTAAGCAAATTAAATCACCCAGGCAACACGTTGTTTATCAAGCACTAACAAAATGTAAACAATAGAAAATTTAATAAAATCTTTAAAAAAAAAAAAAGCCCTGGCCTGAAGCTGTTGGAGCCCCCCTCCAAATTGCTCTGTGCAAGAGGAAGGGGAGGACCCTCAATTCACCGAAGCAGAAAAAGACCCTCAAAATGGCCCCGATTCCTTCGTAGAAGCAAATTTGGGTCACTTCACCCGGGCTGGGGATGTTTTAAGCAGGACCACAAAGCGGGGGGAACATGGTGCCAGCACCCCAAAAGAGATCTAGGACACCTTGCCGCAACCAACTCGCCACGGCCAACTCTCCGTGGCCAACTGGCCATGGGACAAAAGTTCCACCAGTATCAAAGAAATGGTGGAATGGAACCACCAAAGAAAGGATGCCAAAGGAGAGACCAAATGAAGTGTGAATGACAAAAATTAAAATAATTCTTTAATTCTTTTCCGTAATTAAATTGAATTGTTGAATTGTCCCATGGTGAGTTGGCACAAGAGTTGTGGACCGAGGCAGATGCCGCTTGCCTTTGGGGAGAGGACAGGCCGGAAATGGTGTAGGGTCTCCTGCTTGAGCAGGGGGTTGGACTAGAAGACCTCCAAGGTCCCTTCCAACTCTGTTATTCTGTTATTCTGCAAATGCCAATGCTTGTTCTGACCTTGAAGGCCTCCTGTGTCCAGAGATCCATCTTGTAGGCTCTGATATATTGGTCCTTGGTCTGGTGGCAATGTTCTCCATTGATGTTGGTTCCTCCTGGTCCACCATTCAAAAGGCAGAATCTTTTGATCACTTCCGAGAGCCAGGTTGGGCCATTTTTCGGCCGTTTTTCACAAAAATGGGGGCGTTTTTGCCCTCCCCCAGCCCCCAGGAGCACTCTGCAGACCTCCCAAACCCTCTGCGCACCTGTTTTCATGTGGGGCAGGACTTCAGGAAGCCAAAAATGGCTGTATTCAGTGTATAAGACACACCAACATTTCCACCCTCTTTTGGGGGGGAGTGCGTCTTATACTCCGAAAAATACGGTAGTCAGTGGAACAGAAGTTGCCACCAGAAGTTGTGGGTGCTCCATCACTGGAGGTTTTTAAAGAAGAAATTGGACAGCCATTTCTCTGAAATGGTATAGGGCCGTGATGGCGAACCTATGGCACACGTGGCACACGGAGCCATATCTGAGGGCACGCGAGGTGCTGCCCTATGTCAGCTCCAGCGTGCATGCGTGCTGGCCAGCTGATTTTTGGCCTTCCGGAGGGCAGGGGGAGGTTGTTTTTGCCTTCCCCAGCTTCAGGAAAGCCTCCGGAGCCTGTGGATGGTGAAAAAGGGACCCAATGGGCCTACCGGAAGTTTGGAAATCAGCTGGAATCCGTTTTTCGCCATCCACAGGCTTTGGAGGCTTCAGTGAGCCCTGCGTGCATGCGTGGGGGGGGCAGTGCGGGGGGGTTCTGCGCACATGCGCGGGGGGAGGGCATTGCATTACGGGTGTGGGCACACACACCCTTTTGGCACCTGAGCAAAAAAAGGTTCGCCATCACTGGTATAGGGTCTCCTGCTTGAGCAGAGGGCTGGACTAGAAGACCTCCAAGGTCCCTTCCAACCCGATTATTCTATGTTCTTGAATAAGACTTCACCCTGTGTTCTCCAAAGCACCAGAAAGCAGGACAAGAAACAACAGATGGAAACTCATCAAGGAGAGAAGCAACCTAGAACTAAGGAGGGATTTCCTAACAGTGAAGACAATTAACCAGTGGAACAGCTTGCCACCAGAAGTTGTGAGGGCTTCATCACTGGAGGTTTTCAAGAAGAGACTGAACAGCCACCTGTCTGAAATGGTATGGGGTCTCCTACCTGAGCAAGTGGCTGGACTAGAAGACCTCCAAGTTCCCTTCCAGCTCTGTTCTGATTGAGGAGAAGAAGGGACCCAGCAGGTTGGCATGCCCTGTCTGTCTGTGGCTCTGCCACCCCACACTCAAGACCATGCTTTTCCTGTTCCTGTCTGGGTCTGGCTTGGCTGTCTCTCCCCGATAAGCCTCTCCTGGGGCTGAGCCCTGGGTTTCCTGCCTCAAAAGGAGGCAGGAAGCTGAGCCCCCCCCCTTTTTTCAGCCCTTGTGTACAAGGACAGGGGCACCCCAAAGGACACAAGGACACTCCCAAAGTGCTGAAAACATTTCATGTTCCCAGGGAGGCGCAAATGGGCTTCGTGCCAGCCAAGGCGGTGGCACGGAGGGGGGACGGACAGCTCCAATTCTCAGCCTTCCCCTTGCACCCTGGACCTGACCAGGAAAAGCCAGCTGGGGGGGCTCTTTCCCCAGGCAGAATCCACCCCCAGCCCGTCGCTCACATTTCCCCTTCAACACCAGCCCACTCTTCTGTCTAATTTAATGCAATTTTTTTTTTAAAGTGTGCATTTAATTTTTCCTGGGAACCTCCCTCCCCTGCCATTCCCCCCCCCTCCCTCTCTCCTTTTCGTGATGACTGTGTGATCTATCCACCCAGCCAAGGGGAGGGGAAGGGGATGACTATAAAGGGAGAGGGCTCCTGGGTCGGAGGTAACCTCGCAGCGTCTGGTGGCTCGTGAGTTGGCAGGGCAGGCAGTGGGAGAGCAAAGCGGAGCGGAAGGCAGCTTCTTTGCAGGCACCATGGCAGAAGGTAAAAATAATAACAATAATAATAATCAGAAAGTCCCTGCCCAGGGACTTTGGGGGTCTGGGGTTCCCCCTGATTTTCCAACCTCCAACCCTCCAGAAAAACTTTGCAAAACCTTTTGGAAAAGTTTTGAAAAAGTTTTGCAAAAAGGAAAAAGAAAACGGCATGGAGACTAAAACATATGAAGGACCGGCCAGTCTGGAGACAAGGAGGGCTGGGGGGGACAGGATAGCAGTCTTCCAGTATTTGAGGGGCTGCCCCAAAGAAGAGGGGGGTCAACCTGTTCTCCAAAGCACCAGAAGGCAGGATGAGAAACAACGGATGGAAACTAATTGGGGAGAGAAACAACTTAGAACTAAGGAGAAACTTCCTAACAGTGAGAACAATTAATCAGTGGAACAGCTTGCCACCAGAAGTTGTGGGTGCTCCAACACTGGAGGTTTGTAGGAAAAGACTGTACAGCCATTTGCCTGAAATGGTATACTGTCTCCTGCTTGAGCCGGGGGTTGGACTAGAAGACCTCCAAGGTCCCTTCCAGGGTCTCTTCTGACTGAAACTTGAGCACTAATTTCGCACGAGTCCAAAACAGATGTTTTGTTACTGTTCTTAAAGCATGGAGAAGTTTTCTTTCACGCTGCCCGTTGTGCAAAACTGCCCCTTAAAGATCTCTGGGTATCTTAAAGCTTTTGAACCCACATCAGATTACTGGAGATGATTAATGCAGGCTGGATTTAGAAAATGGTGGGAAATGAACTGCAAAATAACCAGCCACTTTGGGGAAGAATAACTGTCTGGCCAAGGGTTGACAGCATTTGAGATTTTTTGGCATGTCACAAGTCTGTGTCATTTGTGCTTATAAGGAAAAAGTATGTAACAGTGGAAGAGAAGTTTAGGGAGGAATCTTTAATTTTATTTATTTATATTTTATTTATTTGATTTTCTATAGCCACCTTGGCAAACGATTCTATGAACGGAGCTTGGAATGTTTTTATTTTATTTATCCTGTTTTGAAACTGCCCGTCTCCCTCACCTATTCCCATAGGATTTGAGAGACGTACATAATAAAATGAAGTATATTTTTTATTTCGCTATTTCTGGGCGCCCTGGCAATCACGGTGCCTAGCAAAATGAAAAGCCCGTTCGCTTTTAGCCAGAGGTGGCGTGTACAAAAATGCATTTGCCTGGTTTAATTTCAAAATTGCCAAAGCAAATGTGAACTTGCAGGATTTTAAGACATAAATCGTGAAGGGGGGATTTACTTATTGATTTAAGGACATTTAAAGTTAGTCCTCGACTTACAACCTTCCGTTTAGTGACCGTTCGAAGTTACAGCGGCACTGAAAAAGGTGACTTGTGACTGTTTTTCACACTTACGACCGTTGCAGCATCCCCGTGATCACATGATCAAAATTCAGAGGCTTGGCAACTGGCATGGACTTATGACGGTTGCAATTCTCCAGGGTTATGTGAGCCCCTTTTGCGACCTTCTGGAAAGCAAAGCCAGATCCACATAACAACCGTGTTGCTAGCTTAACAACCACAGTGATTCACTTAACAACCGTGGCAAGGAAGGTCGTACAATGGAGCAAAACTCACTTAACTGTCTTGCTTAGCGATGGTAATTTGGTGCTCCATTGTGGTCGTAAGTTGAGGAATACTGGTATATGGCCGCCCAACTCACTTGCGATGACTCCGGGCAGCTTACAAGGATAAAACCTCAACACAAAAAACACAATAACTACCTAATAGACAGATTCCTTGTGATTCTCAGCTGCTTTGCTTGCAACTTACTAACCTGACTGTTGGTTTGCAAATCCGACCATCAACGGGAGAAGCAGCTGTGCGATGAAAAGTCTTCACCTTCCCTTGCATACATCTTTTTTTGCAGCCACCTTTCAAAAGCCCAGACTTGGCAGGCTCCCCAACCTCCCAAAATTTGTACACCCCCTCTCTCTATTTGCAAAAAAAAAAAAAACAAAAAAAAAAACCACCACCTCTTCTTTTTATGACCCACTGAAGAGCATTACAACTTGTAGAGCGGTCAAAGAAACACGGCCGTTGTAACTCTTGCCTGCTCGAAATTTGCTTCCAAATTTGCTTCCTTGGCATAGATTCAGGTGTTTTGGCCTGGTGACAAGGCGTAGGCGCAACTCAAGGGCGCTACAGGGATAATTTAAAAATAAAAATGACAACGGAAGAGCTGAAACGCTCTGGGCACACCTGTTCTATTTTGGGCACCCGATCCAGCGATGTGGAACTCCGAAATCTGGGCAGAGAATAATAATTTGGAGAGGGTCCCTCCTCTCCAATCTGTTGGTGCCATCAATGCAGCTCTTTTCCTGCCTGAAATAACGAGAGTTAGCAGCCAGCCATCCGTTAAGATGCAGCCAGCCCAAATTTACTCCTTTAGTAATCTTTATAAATTGCTCCTTAGGAAGGGGAAAAAAGAGAAAGACTCTGTGTGCTACAGATCCCAATTTTTAAAAAAAAAAAATGGGCAACCCTAAAAAGAGGAATAGGTGATCAAATCCTCAACTGGGCTGGTCCAAACTGCTACGTTGGTCGGCACCCAAATCAAAGGGCAGATGGTGTCCATCTGCTTTATTGACCCAGAGGGGAGAAGGAAGGAAGGAAGGAAGGAAGGAAGGAAGGAAGGAAGGAAGGAAGGAAGGAAGAGACAAGAAAGACGGAACAGGAAGGACAAGAGGGAGGAAAGGAAATGGATGGATGGATGGATGGATGGAAGGAAGGAAGGAAGGAGAGGGAGAGAAAAAGAAAGGGAGGGAGGGAGGGAGGGAGGAGGGAATCATGGATCAGTTCCCTCATGCCAACCTTCCCCCACCCCCAATGTGCCAGTGTGCCCAGGAAGTGGTCAGGACTGCCTTCCTCCCTTGCTTGCTATTCAAGTTTCTAAGAGAAACAAGAGAAACCTGAAAAGGTGAGGGATGGGAACCAGGTGGGTGAGCAGGGGAGGGCTAGGTGGGTGGGACCGAGAAGGTATTTCTGCAGACCTGCCGGCCCCTCCCCTGAAGACCCCAACCTCCCCCACCTCGGAAGGTGACTTTGCTTCACCGTCTCCTGTGCCAAAGGAAAGGGGGCGGCTGCTTTCCAGGCGCCAGGTGACCGAAATCCACCTGTTCACCTGGCGAGGTCTTTGAAAGGCTTGTCCTCTAAGAATGCTTGGTGGGAGGTCCGTTTTCAACCAGATCTTCTTGCCGATTCGACCTATCATAACCTTGGAACCCGCCGAGGATCCCTTTGGACAAAGTTTTAAAAGTTTTAGCGAAAAAAGCTTCTACACTCCTTCTTGGGGGTGTGGGGGGTAACGAGGCCCAGGCCAGTGGGGTGTGGCTGATGGTTTGGGGATGTTGGGAGGGAAATCCAACAGTCTTTCTGTAACTTTGAAGGTTGGCATTTGTGCAATATGGGCTTTATGTTTCTAAGAGGGTGTTGGGCAATTCCTATTGTGGCTCATGGCTTTCGTCCTGTGTTGGATCTTGGGTGAGGGGCTGCTTGTTCTATTCCTATCACTCTGCTTTTGTTAGCTGTCAAACTTTTCTGCAAGGCGTTTCGAAATATCCTGTCTTGAATGGATTTCTGCTTGCAGTATTTGCTTTGCTTATGAATAGAGCCATCTAGATAGTTGGCCTCCTCTTTCAATAAGCTCTATCTCCTTTTAAGTGCTGGCGTCTGCTGTGGGCTATTAAGAAAGGCTTGGGGGCTGCTTTCTGCCTCTAAAAACCTGTGTCTCCATTTCTCTTTTAGGGAAATATAATATTCTGTCTTTTTTTAAATATTTCCCAAAATGTTTCATTCTTCTGGGTGGGGTGGGGGGGCTTCCCACAGGGAGCACTTGGGTAAAATGCAGGAAAATGGGGAGAGGGGCAGGGTCTCTGTGGACATTGTCCAAGGGGCTCCTAAAGGTACTTCTCAGGGGGGGGCTCCCCTGGGAGACCCACAGATGATTGTCTCTTATCATTTTTCTGCTACGTGGGTAGAAATTTTTCATTTTGGACAATCTAAAATTCTCAACCGGGCAACTTTAAGACAGGCGGACTTCAACTCCCAGAATTCCCCAGACAGCCTGGCTGGGGAATTCTGGGAATTGAAGTCTACCCGTCTTAAAGTTGCGCAAATTGAGACACACAGATCTAAATAACCCTCATTTACACGGAACAAAATCAGGGCATTCATCCAAACTCCATTTACT
The DNA here is from genome assembly GCA_003457575.1 of Thermophis baileyi. Lineage (NCBI taxonomy): Eukaryota > Metazoa > Chordata > Lepidosauria > Squamata > Dipsadidae > Thermophis > Thermophis baileyi. Next base: position 189,462 of record QLTV01000629.1, on the reverse strand, counting down.
CAGCTGCCTGCCTCTAATTTTTTTTTGTTGTTGTTGTTCTGCTGTGTTTTACAGCTTTTTCAAAATAAATAGTTTAAATAAAGAATCGAACATGCGTACAGATCGGAATTTATACAGATCAGAAGGCTGTCTGGGGCCACCCATTGTTCCTGGACCAGACAAGCCATATCCCAAAAAAACTGAATAACAGAATAACAGAGTTGGAAGGGACCTTGGAGGTCTTCTAGTCCAACCCCCTGCTCTGGCAGGAGACCCTTATACCACTTCAAACAAATGGTTATCCGATCTTTTCTTTAAAATCTCCAGTGATGGAGCACCCACAACTTCTGGAAGCAAGTTGTTCCACTGATTAATTGTCCTCACTTTTAGGAAGTTTCTCCTTAGTTCTAAGTTGCTTCTCTCCTTGATGAGTTTCCACCCATTGCTTCTTGTTCTACCCTCAGGTGCTTTGGAGAATAGCTTGACTTCCTCTTCTTTGGGGCAGCCCCTCAAATATTTGAACACTGCTCTCATGTCCCCACTAGTCCTTCTTTTCATCAAACTAGACATACCCAATGGCTAGATGTAGCTGGCCGTTCAGCTGGATCAACTGTCCAAGTGGATTGGACTTCATTTCCCATAATCCACAGTTTGTGGATTGTGGATTGTGTAGTCCAGGTTTGAACAACTGGACGGTTGGGTTGGTCTTATCTAGCAGGATCCATGGTTGCCTCAGTAGGGACTAGATGACCTTCAAGTTCCCTTCTGCTTCTAGGTTTCTTAGCAGAGGAATGAGTGGGTTGAAGGAGAGGTTGACCAGCCATTCATCCGGGAAGCTTTGGCTTGGGTTCTTACCCAAGAGGGGGTTGGACTAGATGACCTCTACAATGTCTTTTCTACAGGTAGTCCTTGATTTATGACCACAACTGACCCCAGAATTTTTGTTGCTAAGCAAGACAAGTGAGTTTTGCCCCATTTTACGACCTTTCTTGACACCGTTGTTAAGTGAATCACTGCCATTGTTAATTTAGTAACATGGTTGTTCAGTGAATCCAGCTTTCCCTTGTCCAGCTTTGCTTGTCATAAGGTCGCAAAAGGGGATCACGTGACTCTGGGACCCTGCGACCTCCATAAGTGTGAATCAGTTGCCAAGCGTCGGAATTTTCATCACGTGACCCTGGGGACGCTGCAGCGGTCGTAAGGGTGAAAAACGGTCAGAAGTCACTTTTTTCAGTGCTGTTGTAACGGTCACTAAATGAACTGTTGTAAGTCAAGGACTACCTGTATCAAAGATTCTTACTTATCTGAGTAGAATCCATGACTCAGACCAATGAGTGGGTTCAAGGAGGGGCTGAGCAGTAATTAATCTGGAGTGTTTTGCCTTGGGTTCCTAGCCTCAGTAGGGAGTTAGGGTAGATGACCTCTAAGTTCCCTTCTGCTTCTAACATTCTTACTCATCTGAGCAGAATCTATGACTCAGACAGATGAGTAGGAGAAGGAGAAGTTGAACAGCTGTTCATCTGGGAAGCTTTGGCTTGGGTTCCTGCCTTCAGTAGGGGGTTAGACTAGCTGACCTCAAGGACACCTCCCAGTCTTAGGAATCTTACTCATCTGAGCAGAATCCGTGAATCAGACAGATGGGAGGGTTCAAGGAGAGGTTGAGCAGCCCATCTGGGACATTTTGGCTTGGGTTCCTACCCTACCCTTAGACAGGATGACCTCCAAAGTCCCTTCCAGTGTTAGGATTCTTACTCATCCACGACCCTATGTCTTAAAATGCAGGAGGGAGAGAGAGAGAGAGAGAGAGAGAGAGAGAGAGAGAGAGAGAGAGAGAGAGAGGGAGAGAGAGAGAGAGAGAGAGAGAGAGAGAGAGGAAAGGAGAGAGAGAGACAGAAAGAGAAAGAGAGAGAGAAAGGAAGAGAGAGAGAGAGAAAAAAATAGAAAAAGAAAGAGAGGGAGGGAGGGAGAGAAAGAGAGATAAAAAGAGAGTAAGGGAGAGAGAGGAAAGAAGAGAGAGAGAAAGAGAGAGAGGAAAGAAGAGAGAGGGGGAAAGGAAGAGAGAGAAAAGAGACAGAAAGAGAGAAAAAAGAGACAGAGAAAGAGAAAAGGAGAGAGAAAGAGAGGAAAGAAGAGAGAGACAGAAAGGAAGAGAGAGGGAGACAAAAAGAGAGAAAGAAAAAGAAAAAGAAAGAGGGAGGGAGGGAGGGAGAGAAAGAGAGAAAGAGAGAGAGAGAGAAAGAGAAAGTGAGAGAGAAAGAAAGAAAGAGAGAACAGAAAAGAAAAAGAGAGAAAGAAATAGAAAAAGAGAGGGAGAGAAAGAGAAAGCGAGAGAGAAAGAAAGAGAGAACAGAAAAGAAAAAGAAAGAGAGAAAGAAAAAGAAAAAGAGAGGGAGAGAAAGAGAAAAAGTGAAAGAAAGAGAGAGAAAAAGAGAGAGAAGTAGAGAGAGAGAAAAAGAGAAAGAAAGAGAGAGAGAGAGAGAGAGAGAGAGAGAGAGAGAGAGAGAGAGAGAGAGAGAGAGAGAGAGAGAGAAAACGAGAGAGTGTGTTTTTAAAAATGGCAAAACCTCCCAGCTGCCGGAGAGAAGCAGCTTCAGACCTCAACAATCCCACCGGGTGGCACAACCGGTTTCCTTCAGTTGTGTTGCCCAAGGAGGGTGAGGAGGTGACTCAAGAAA
>QLTV01000629.1:142469-154997 GCA_003457575.1 Thermophis baileyi | reverse complement strand
GTTATTTTGAAGTAAAATAAAATCACAATCTCAAGCGCACTAACCCTGAATGTATTATTCTATTTTTGGTTTATAGTTATATGATTCGCGCGCCGTTAGGCGTGCGGGCCACTACTTTTCTCCTTTGCACTCTCTCTCAGACTCCCAACTCTCAGCCAGCAGCTCCACCCCCAGCTTCTGTGAAGTTAAAATGTAGGGAAGGAAGGTTGTTCTTCTACCTTTCTCCTTTGTACTCTCTCTCAGACTCCCAACTCTCAGGAGGAGGAGAGCAGGGGGAAAGGGAGAGGAGGAGGAGGAGGAGGAGAGGAAGAGGAAGAAAGGGAGAGGAGGAGGAGAGCAGGGGGAGAGGAGGAGAGGGAGAGGAGGAAGGAGAGAGGGAGGAGGAGCAGGAGGAGAGGGAGAGGAAGAGGAAATGGAAGAGGAGGAGGAGAAGGGAGGAGGAGGCCTTGATTCCCAGAGACAGGATGGACTCTGAATCACCAGGGAACTGGAAGTGAAAGCCTGTGTGAACTTACTTAAGGACAGAAAAATCCCACCAGGCTGAAGGACACTCAAAACTGTTTGCATTTGCCACACAAAGCCTACACAAATATGTGTTTCCTGAAGGATGAATTTCCCTGGAGATGTTCTGATCTGGGATGGTGGTGGGAAATTCACTCTTTTGTGGAGGAATCAATGATTCTCAACCTTGGTCACGTGAAGATGGGTGGACATCAACTCCCAGAATTCCCCAGCCAGGATGCTCCTCCTCCTCCTTTTCTCCCCACTCCTCAAAGGAGATCCATGTTCAGTTCCCGAAGGACCTTACCTGGCACCTGAGGACATGCCAGGAGGAGAGCTGGGGGCCTGTTTGAGCCCTGGTCTCCAGGCCTTCAGAAGCAGTTTTGGTTCTTCTCCTCCATCCCAAAACACCTCAGAAATGCTGACAACCCACGAGCGGATGTGTCAAGAGCTCACGTACCACATGGCAAACGTAGTCGGAACAAGAGATCCATTCTCTCCTGCAGGAAATCCGCTTAGCACTATGTTGTCTTTTAGCTGTAGGGAACGAAAGACAGGTGGACTAATATTTTTCTTTCCTGACAAAAGAAAACTTGACTTTGTACCAGAGAGAACTTGGGGAAGAGCGGAAGAAGAGCTGGTTTAAAACTGGATCAGGCCAATTGCTTTTCTAACTGGATCCATCAGATCCAGAGAAGCCTAATTTTTATAAATTACCCTTTTTGTAAAAGGTTAAAATATGAGACAGATGATATAACTGTGAGATGGATCTATAAGCACATTCTAACTTCTACGTGAATCCAGATCAGATCAAATCCGATCAATCTGACTGCACCTTAGTCTAGAAGGAACAACAGAATAACAGAGTTGGAAGGGACCTTGGAGGTCTTCTAGTCCAACCCACTCCTCGAGCAGGAGACCCTATTTCATTCCAGACAAATGGCTGTCCAGTCTCTTCTTAAAAGCCTCCACTGATGGAGCACCTACAACTTCTAGATGGAAGCCATTCCACTGATTAATTGTCCTCACTGTTAGGAATTTTCTCCTTCGTTCTAGGTTGCTTCTCTCCTTGATTAGTTTCCATCCGTTGCTTCTTGTCCTGCCTTCAGGTGCTTTGGAGAATAGCTTGACTCCCTCTTCTTTGTGGCAGCCCCTGAGATACTGGAAGACTGCTATCATGTCACCACTAGTCCTTCTTTTCATCAAACTAGACATACCCAATATCAGAGGTGGGTTCCTACGATTCTAACTGGTTCTTTAGAACCATTAGTAAACCGGTGATGATGTCACGGAACCGGTTCTTTTGCCCTCTCTGTGGGTGCCGCCATCTTGGATTTTGCCTCTGCGCATGCGCAGAAGCTATTTTTTGATTGCTGTGGGGGCGCGCGCACAAAGTGAAGTGGCAGCAAAAGGATCCAGAACCCACCCCTGCCCAATATCCACAACCTTCTTCATATGTTTTAGTCTCCAGCCCTCTAATCCTCCTTGTTGCTCTTCTCTGCACTCTTTCGAGAGTCTCAACATCTTTTTTACATGATGGTGACCGAAACTGGATGCAATAGTCCAGGTGTGGCCTTACCAAGGCCTTATAAAGTGGTATTAACCCTTCACGTGATCTTGATTCTATCCCTCTGTAAATGCAGTTTCCATCCGTTGCTTCTTCTCTGACCTTCTGGTGCTTTGGAGAATAGGTTGTCCCCCTCTTCTTTGTGGCAGCCCCTGAGATATTGGAAGACTGCTATAATCCACAGGTCTCCATCCTGGACCTTAGACCACTGAACATTTTTTGAAGGGCTTGGAAGTGACCGAGGACACACTAAGTCCGCAGATGACACAAGATTAGGAGGAATGACTTCCAGAAGAGACGGAGAAGGTTCAAAATATCGAAACAGACTTAAGAGTGATCTCAAACAAACAGAAGAAAAGTGAAGGCCCACATCTAGGGAGAGAAACATGCAAAGCCTGAGCCTAGTGTGGGGAAACATGACTTGGCAGCCGTACGCAGGAAAGGGATTGGGTGTCCTTCTCAGTCAGAAGCTGGAAGTCCAGCCAGCCCTGGGATGCAGCTGCTAAAAAGGCCAGGCCTATTTTTAGATGTATCAACAAGAGCATAAAGTCTGCCACATGAGAAGGAATTGTCCTTCTCTACGTTATTGTACAGTATTTTCCTTGACTTGACTTTAGTATTCTATTTTATCTTCATAGAAACATAGAATTGTAGGGATGGAAGGGACCTTAGAGGTCTTCTAGTCCAACCCCATGCCCAAGGCAGAGTTTTTTATAGCACCCCAGACAAATGGTTATCCAATCTTTTCTTGAACAACTATTTCATTTTTATTTTATTTTATATTTTATTTTATTATTTTATTTTACTTTACTCTTTACTGTATTATGGTTATGTTATGTGTTGTGTTATGTTGTGTTGTGTTGTGTTGTGTTGTGTTGTTATTTTTACCGCAGCCTTTGTTCAGGGGTGTTTTTGTGGCAACTTCTCTGTTTGGCCAACTTCCGTTAGGACTTGAAGCTACTTGGATGCCCATAAAAAAAAACAGGTGAAGCTTTCATAAATAGCATCCTCTCAGCCCCCATCTTAGAACATAGAATCTGGAAGGAAGGAACCTTGGAGGTCTTCTAGTCCAACCCCCTTTCCAAGGCAGGAGTCTCATACCACCCCAGTCCAAAGGATCTCCAGTCTATTTCTGGAAACCTTCAGCGATGGAGCACCCACAACATCTTGACTTTCTTGACCAAAGTTTGGGGACATCCTTGCTCGGGGGCCCTTGCAGACTTCACCTTGGAGAGATAAGCGGAGCGTGCCAAGATCTCCAGCAGTGCCAACAGAGTTGGCACCTCCTGCCCTCCCACAGCCTCCCGCAGTCCGTGGTGCAGGAAGTGCCTCCGTTTCTGGCAACGTTTTTGGACTTCGTGGCCAGGAGGGGATTTTTGGGTGAGATTGGGTGCGCCCTCCAGGTACATTCCAGGTGACTGAGAACAAAAGGCTAATTGTGGCTTGTGGCTAATTGCTTACGAATCGCCAAATATTTTTCGAGTTCCGTCCTGCCCTCTCCGGAGGCCTCATAAAACCCTCTCTGTGTCTGAGGGGAAAACATCTGTCATCCTGGGCACACAGAGGGCTTAAAAAGAAATGTATATTTTAGGTGATGGAGTTGAACGCTTGGCTGCCCTCACTCTGAGCCCTGTTTAGAAAAGCAGAAAATTAGAAAAAAAAAAAAAAGGTTGGCTTGATAGACAGACAGACAGATATAAATCCCACTTACAAAGCTGAGGCAAGCAGGATAACAGAATAACAGAGCTGGAAGGGACCTTGGAGGTCTTCTAGTCCAGCCCTCTGCTCAAGCAGGAAACACTATACTATTCTGGACAAAGGCCCATCCAGCCTCTTCTTAAAAACCTCCAGTGATGAAGCACCTACAACATCTGGTGGCAAGCAGTTCCACTGGTTAATTGTCCTCACTGTTAGGAAGTTTCTCCTTAATTCCAGGTTGCTTCTCTCCTTGATTAGTTTCCATCCGTTGCTTCTTGTCCTGCCTTCAGGGGCTTTAGAGAATAAGTTGACCCCCCCCCTCTTCTTTGTGGCAGCCCCTCAAATAAATTTAACAAATAAATAAATACTAAATAGCAATTTTTATTTATTTATTTATTAGATATAGATAAGTGGGAAATAAATGTAAAAAATAAATACTGAATAGCCATTTTTATTTATTTATTAGATTTGGATAGGTGGCTAATAAATTTAACGAATAAATAAATATTGAATGGCGAGTTTTGTTTATTTATTGGATTTATTTGACACCCATCTGCCCTTGAGGGGACTCTGAGTGGCTTACAACATAATATAAGCTATAAAACTGTAATCCATAAATATTTCTAAAAACAATAAAATAGATTTACAATCGATAGTAAAATTAGAGTTTTAAAAGGGGGAAAGAGGGAGCGGGATGTGAAGGGGTGGAGGTGGGAAATAGGCCATGACTTGCCACTGCCTGAAGGAGATCCGTGGTGGGCAGGCCACCTTCTGGGGCCAAACTCCTGAGGTCTCCAGGTGCTGGATGCTGCCCACCAAAACGAGGCAGGGGACTTATGGCCGTGTTCCTCCTCATTCTCTGGCTATTTAGGGTTCAACCGTAAAGTAAGGACTTCATTGTTGCGTTCGTGACAAGCTGAGGACCAAGAAACCACCAGATCTTTCTGTTGAAGGCCACCAGCTCCATCTCACTTCTCTCATCTTCTTGCTTCCCCGAAATAGTTTGAAGACGACATTTTGGACATCTGCTTGCAGATGCTGGACACCAACCCCAAGTTCCTCCTCAATCAAGACAAGGACTGTTCTCGACGCAACAGCCCCATCTACGTCAGCAGGGTGGTGAGCGCCATGGTAAGACCACGTAGACCTTTGACCTGCACTAAAGGAGAAAGAACAGAATGGATTTCTGGGCCAGGTTGGACTAAGCCCTTTCTTGACAGAGGAGATCAAATTCAAAAAGATCCCCCACCTTTTCTGATTTTGCTGAATTCCTCCTGCATTGAAATCAGCAGGGTTTAAAGTTTATCCAAGATCTAACAAGGTGGACCTACAAAAACTATTTTGTAAACTTGTTTTGTGGAAAACTTGTGTTGAGGGGTCCATAGTGCTCTCTGAGCTTGGTTGCTTTCTTGCAGACATTTCATTACCAAACTAGGGAACATCATCAGTGGTGGAAGGGAGGGGGCTTTGTGGAGAGGAGGACGGGGGAGGGGAAGGAGGAGGACAGTTATGCTATCTGAGCTTGGTTGTTTTCTTGTAGACATTTCATTACCAAACTAGGTAACATCGTCAGTGCTAGAAGGGAGTGGGGTTTGTGGAGAGGAGGAGGAGGAGGAGGAGGAGGAGAGAGGCCCTTGATGCTGCCTGAGCTTGGTTGTTTTCTTGTAGACATTTCATGACCCAAACTAGGTAACATCACCAGTGCTAGAAGGGAGGGAGGTTTGCTGTCAATTTACCCCACTCCCTACTGGAACTGATGATGTTACCTAGTTTGGAAACGAAAGGTCTATAAGAAAACATCTAAGCTCAGAGAACACCAAGGACCCTTCAGTTCAACCCTGAGTTACAAATATTCTTCTTTCTGTATCGAAACTTGTGTTTGTTTCACACCGAGCCGTTGCTTTCTTGGCTGCAGGTCAACTGCAACGATGACAAAGGCATCCTCTTTGGACGCTGGGACAACCGCTATGACGATGGGATCAGCCCCACGACCTGGAGTGGGAGCGTGGACATTCTTCGGAGGTGGCAGAAGTACGGATGCCAACCGGTTCGGTACGGGCAATGCTGGGTCTTCGCTGCAGTGGCCTGCACAGGTGAGAATCCATAACAGGTCGAGATGCTGCCCAGGTGGTCCACCATCACGGTGGTGCAGCTGGTTGGAGGGAGAAGTTCAAGAGATGTCCCAAAGTCAACTGGACTTTCTTGGTTTTTTTATTTGAAAACATTTTGCTTCTCATCCAAGAAGCTTCTTCAGAACAACCCATATGTTACAGAGTTGGAAGGGACCTTGTAGGTCATCTAGTCCAACCCCCCCACCCACCCAAGCAGGAGACCCTACACCATTTCTAACAGATGGCAGTCCAGTCTCTTCTTGAAAGCTTCCAGTGATGAAGCTCCCACAACTTCTGAAGGCAATTTCTGTTCCTTCGGTTGATTGTTCTCACTGTCAGAAAATTTCTTATTTCTAGGATTAATCTCTCCTTGTTCAGTTTCCATCCATTATTCCTTGTCTGGCCTATTCTATGTCTCTGGAGATTCTCCATCATCCAAGTCCTGGTTGTCCCAAAGGTGCTTTTTTTCCAAAAGACAGCTAGACATTCTTGGGTTTTTTCTTTGAAAACATTTTGCTTCTCATCCAGAACGGGAGAAGCTTCTTGGATGAGCAGCGAAACGTTTTCAAAGAAAAACCCAAGAAAGTCTAGTTGTCTTTTGGAAAAAAAGCACCTTTGGGACAACCAGGACCTGGACGATGGAGAATCTCCAGAGATAATAAGTTGAAGAGATGTTACAGTCCAACAAATTAGACAAGATAGACTCCAATATTACGTAGGTCAGGATTATTATTATTATTTTTTTAACAGTTTATTTATGCATTTTCAGTTTACATACATAAGTGCTTTGTGAACAGCGTATTGTTTGGATCCATTTGCTTGCATAATAATACTTTCCCAGCTCCTAATTTCTACCTCTGTTATCCAACCGTTTGTAGAAAAGGGTCCCATGTTCGAAAATACTCTGTATCTTCTTTCTCTTTTATGCTTAACGTCAATCTGTCCATTTCTGCACAATCTAGTGTTTTTTTTAATTGCATCTTCTTCTGTAGGTGTTTCCTCATTTTCCCAGTAACTGTGCAAATACAATTCTTGCTGCTGTCGAGACATGTCATATTAAGTATATGTTCCCTTTAGAGATGAGATTCACATAATTTGCCGACCGGTTCGCCCAGCAGCACCAAAAATGTGAGCGCGCGTGCGAGCTCACTTCGCTCGCACGCACCTCGTCCGCGCATGCGCACAACCTTCCATGCATGCGCTTGGCTCGCACACACGGCTTGCACGCATGCGCGTGGCTGGAAAACGTGGCAGCACTCAAAGACTGCCCTCGGTGTCAGCGCTGGTGAGCTGAGCTGTTGCTTAGTTCAGCTGAGGCGTGGCAATCCGCTCTGCCGCGCGAATCAGCTGAAGTAAAAAAAAGGAAATATAGGACAGGGAATGGCGGGGCCGGGAGGGCGGGGCCAACCAGAGGTGGTATTTGCCAGTTCTCCGAATTACTCAAAATGGCCGCTATCGGTTCGCCCGAACCGGTACGAACCGGCTGAATACCACCTCTGCCTTTATCATACTTTTCTGGTACTATACCTAACAGACATATTTCTGGCTTATAATCTATATCTAACTTTAACATCTTTTCTAACCATGTATGTATTTTTGTCCAATATTTCTTTGCTTTTACACATGTCCACCACATGTGACAATAAGTGCCCGCTGTCAGGATTACTTTTATTGGAACAGATTTACTAATCTTGTAAGTTTAAATGTGATTCCCTTCTCTGAAAAATCTTCATGTGAACTTGGAAAGAGATTGTCTGGGCTGTTTTCTCGTGTTCCTTTCTTGGCATCCCGACTTAAGACCCTCTTATCTGACCGTAGCGGTTCTTCAAGGCTGTTCCCTCTTCCATTGATCGAGTGATCAACCCCTGATTCCACAGAAATCAGGGGTTGGATTTGCTTGGTTGATTGTCCTCATAGTGGGGTCAAAAAAGTCAAGATGGCAGCCATGCCTGAGTGATCAAAGCCTTACCTCCATGTAAACAGGGACAGAGTTCAATTCATCTGGTTGCAGCTAAAATCCTATAGGGTCTCCTGCTTGAGCAGGGGGTTGGACTAGAAGACCTCCAGGGTCCCTTCCAACTCTTTGTTATTCTGTTATTCTGTAAGGGTGACTTGCTTGAGCAGGGGGTTGGACTAGAAGACCTCCAAGGCCCCTTCCAACTCTGTTTGTATTCTGCAAAATCTTGATTTTTTTGGGCCACCTTGTGGTTATGCTGTTGATTATCAGATAATTCTGTTTCTTACAATTTGAGTGCAAATAAATCTATACGGGAAGTCCTCAACTTTCAACCGTTCATTTAGCGACCGTTCAAAGTTACAAGGGCACTGAAAAAAGTGACTTATGACCGTTTTTCACACTTACAACCTTTGCAGCATCCCCAGGGTCACGTGATCTAAATTCAGACGCTCGGCAACTGATTCGTATTTATGACGGTTGCAGTGTCCTGGGCAGGGGTGGGTTCCGGATTTTCCTATTGCCGGTTTGCTCAGGGACGTGCCCGTGTGCGCCTGCGTGTTGCGCACCGGGTGCCGCATGGGCGGGTCACAGGTGCGCATGCGCAGTACAAAAAAAAGCTGCGCATGTGCAGAAGCAAAAAACAAGATGGCGGCACCTATGGTGCCACCAAGAGAACCAGCTCGGGGGCGTGGCAGTCCTCGGTCGCTGCCGGTTCCAGCGACCCAGGCTGCCAAGTTACTACCGGTTCTATAGAACCGGTCCGAACCGGTAGGAACCCACCTCTGGTCCTGGAGTCACGTGATCCCCTTTTGCGACCTTCTGGCAAGCAAAGTCAATGAGGGAAGCCAGTTTCACAGAATTACAGAACAACAGAGTTGGAAGGGACCTTGGAGGTCTTCTAGTCCAGCCCCCTGCTCCAGCAGGAGACCCTTACAGAATTACAGAACAACAGAGTTGGAAGGGCCCTTGGAGGTCCTCTAGTCCAGCCCCCTGCTCCGGCTGGAGACCCAATATTATTTCAGACAAACGGTTGTCCAATCGTTTCTTGGAAACCTCTTAGCAACCGTGTTCCTAACTTAACAACTGCAGTTTATTCACTTAGCAACTGTGGCAAGAAAGGTTCACAAAATGGGGCAGAAGTCACTTAACAACGGTCTTGCTTAGCAACATAAATTTTGGGCTCCATTGTGGTCATAAGTCGAGGACCCCCTGTATCTCCTTCATCTGAAGCCAAGGAGAATTCATCGACCTCACCACCACCCCGCCCCCAAATTCCAGACTGCCTCTTGTAAGTCTTGAGGAGGACGGGATGAGCATTCCTCAGTATAATTAAAGCAAATTTTCAAAATCTCAGATTCCTTTCCAAACCGCCTCTTGTGTGAAGCTGGCGGCTCCTACTCCTCTCCAGATTGCATTAACAAACCCACAATTAACAGACCTCAGACTGATAAGCATTGCTTGGCAGATGGTGATCTTGGGGGCTCTGGAGTTGAATCTAGCGGGGGCCGTGACCCACAGAGAAAAGAAAGAGAGGAGAAATTCTCGGCTCTGGAGAAGGAACTGCAAGCATGTCCCAAAAGTGTTTTTTCAAGAGGCAACTGGACTTTCTTGTTTGTCGTTGAAGTCATTTTGCTTCTCAGCCAAGAAGCTTCTTCAGCTCTGACAGGATGGTGGGGAATGGAAGAATTTATATTCCTTCTAGACAGCTGGTCATTTGCATCCTTTTAGAGAGTCATTGAGGCCACCTGGAAGTTTATCTGTGTCCTGAGGATCACCTGAGTGGTGCAAATGGGTGTGGAGCCTTCTTCAGATCTGCACAGGTCTCGCTGCATTGTACTGTGTACCCCCAAGGACAAAACACCCAGACACAAACCGAGCAATGTGGTATAGGCAGTACAATGCAGCAAGACATGTGCAGATCTGTACATTGGGGAAACAAAACAGCCACCTCACAAACGCATGGCACAACATAGGAGAACAAACCCATCAGGATGAGATTCAGCAATCTGCATTTGAAAGACAAAGGCCGCTCTTTTGAAGACAGTAAAGTCCACATTTTGGACGGAGAGGACCGCTGGTTTGAAAGAGGGGTCAAAGAGGCCATCTATGTCCAAATTGAACAGCCCTCTCTCAACAGAGGGGAAGGAAAACAACGTCATCTATCTCCAGTCTACAACACAGTCCTTTCAGCAGTTCCAAGAAGGCTCCACGCCCATTTGCACCACTCAGGTGACCCTGAGGACACAGAGAAACTTCCAGGTAACCTTAACAACCTGCCAAAAGAATGCAAATGACCAGCTGTCTGCAAGGAGTATAAATCCTTCCATTCTCCACCATCCAGTCAGAACTGAAGAAGCTCTTTGGATGAGAAGCGAAACGTCTTCAAAGAAAAACAAGAAAGTCCAGTTGCCTCTTGAAAAAAAGCACCTTTGGGACAACCACAACCTGGATGGCTGAGAACTTCCATAGACTTTTATCTGCAAGCACGATTTTAAAGAAATTCTAATTTCTCTTTAATACTGAAGTGTACTGTGTACCCCCAAGGACAAAACACCCAGACACAAACCGAGCAATGTGGTATAGGCAGTACAATGCAGCAAGACATGTGCAGATCTGTACATTGGGGAAACAAAACAGCCACCTCACAAACGCATGGCACAACATAGGAGAACAAACCCATCAGGATGAGATTCAGCAATCTGCATTTGAAAGACAAAGGCCGCTCTTTTGAAGACAGTAAAGTCCACATTTTGGACGGAGAGGACCGCTGGTTTGAAAGAGGGGTCAAAGAGGCCATCTATGTCCAAATTGAACAGCCCTCTCTCAACAGAGGGGAAGGAAAACAACGTCATCTATCTCCAGTCTACAACACAGTCCTTTCAGCAGTTCCAAGAAGGCTCCACGCCCATTTGCACCACTCAGGTGACCCTGAGGACACAGAGAAACTTCCAGGTAACCTTAACAACCTGCCAAAAGAATGCAGAAGCAGTCAGAACTGAAGAAGCTCTTTGGATGAGAAGCGAAACGTCTTCAAAGAAAAACAAGAAAGTCCAGTTGCCTCTTGAAAAAAAGCACCTTTGGGACAACCACAACCTGGATGGCTGAGAACTTCCATAGACTTTTATCTGCAAGCACGATTTTAAAGAAATTCTAATTTCTCTTTAATACTGAAGTCTCCATTGCAAGGAGGAAACACAACAGGCTGTCCTTGACTTACAACAGTTCATTTAGGGACCATTCAAACTTACAACAGTCCCACCCCCCCCCCCCCCAAAGTCAGCAACCTCCAGTCGCTTCCATCTGCAAGTTTGCAGCAGGGCTGTGGTTGAAAGTACAAGAATTTGCATCTCATCGTTCATCATTGTTCTGCTCCATTTCTGTAGAGATGTCGTTATTTCTTATACATAATGCAACCCCACTTCCCCTTTCATTTGGTCTGTTTCTTTTAAATAATTTAAATCCCTCTAGCTCTCTATTCCATTTGTGGGTTTCAATCAATCAGAATAGAGCTGGAAGGGACCTTTGAGGTCTTCTAGTCCAGCCCCCTGCTCAAGCAGAAGACCGTATGCCATTCCAGGCAAATGGCTGTCCAGTCTCTTCTTAAAATCCTCCAGGGATGGAGCACCCACAATTTCTAGAGAGAAGCTGTTCCACTGGTTAATTGTCCTCACTGTTAGGAAGTTTCTCCTTAATTCCAGGTTGCTTCTCTCCTTGATTAATTTCCATCCATTACTTCTTGTCCTGCCTTCAGGGGCTTTGGAGAATAGGTGGACCCCATCCTCTTTGTGGCAGCCCGTCAAATACTGGAATACTGCTATCTCGGTTTCATCCCACCAAATGGCAACCATATCATATCTGCCCTCATTTATTTGAATTTCTAATTCACCCTGTTTATTCCTTATACTTTCGTGTGTATAGACGTTTGAGTCCCTTTTCGACTGACCCAATGTTTTACTTTCTACACGACCACTTTTGTGTCTGAGTTCTGCTACTTCCTTACCACCTGTTTGATTACTGCACACCGCGTGGCACACACTCTCAAAAGTTTAGAAGATCAAGATCTCCCCAACCTCCTGGAGGCACCGAGACAAGAGCTGCATGTTGGATGCAGGGAAGCGGGTTTCGACAGGCAGCGATGCAAATGGCAGTTTAGAACCAGGCCAGCCTGAAAGGAGCAGACGTGTTGTTTGGCTTTCCAGAGTGAGTCCGGGGTCGGGGTAGTCTGCCAGGAGGCAGGAGAGATGCTGAACGTGGTGTTTTCTTCTCCCCACCTGCCCAGTGCTCCGCTGCCTCGGGATTCCTACTCGCGTGGTGACCAACTATAACTCTGCCCACGACACGAACGGGAACTTGATCATCGAGCAATATTTGGACGAGAACGGGAAGCTGCAGAGGGGAAACCGAGAACTCATCTGGTGAGTGGTGGGCAGGAGTGGGAAGGCCGGCAGGGGGGCTCGGGGGACAAACTGCCCCTCCTCCTCCTCCTCTTGTCAAACCGCACTCCCTACTAGCACTGATGATGTTACCTAGTTGGGTCATGGAATGTCTGCAAGGAAACAATCAAGCTCAGAGAGCTCCAAGGACCCCACAGTCCTCCTCCCCCTCCCCTCCCCTCCCCTCCCCCTCCTTCCTTCCTTCCTTTCTCTCTCTCTCTCTCTCTCTCTCTCTCTCTCTCTCTCTCTCTCTCTCTCTCT
>QLTV01000629.1:131334-142392 GCA_003457575.1 Thermophis baileyi | reverse complement strand
CCTCCCTCCCTTCCTTCCTTCCTTCCTTCCTTCCTTCCTTCCTTCCTTCCTTCCTTCCTTCTCCTCACTCCCTTCTAGCACCGATGATGTTCCCTAGTTGGACGTCTGCAAGAAAACAACCCAGCTCAGAGCGCATCAGGGACCCCCCACAATCTGTGTTAGCAAATACTCTCGACTACCACAGACCAACACAACTCCCCCTCCCACAATCCTCAGTCCTGAAACTCATCCTTTTCTGCAGGAAGCCAGCCTTACAAACTGCCCCTGCATTTCAGGACACTGAGCTGCTGGGCTCGCCTGTACAACTCCCTCTGTCCTGTCTGCACCGCAGTCGAGTCGGGGTGACTCAGCCCTGGGACACCCAACACACACACCCCGTTCCCCCCCTGCCCCTGCTCACTTCCTCTCTCCCTTTTCTTCCTCCCCACCTCCAAGGTTCTGCAGCTGCAGCCTTGAACTCAGCACCTGTTTGCTCAAACCCCACGCAAACACAGCCGTCCGGTCGATGGCAAGCCCCAGTCGGAATGCAGAAAAGCATTATTATTATTATTTTCAGATGTCTGATTGCTAATCTCCTAGTTTATAATTTTTAATTTCTCTTTCATGAGTTGTGTAAGAGCCGGGGTGGGTTTGCCGTTCCCTCCCTAAGCAATGGAGGCTCTGTTTTTAATTCGCATATTTATTTATTTGTTTGTTTTTTGCCTTTTTACTCATCACCAGGGAGGTTTCTCTTCCCCAAACTGCATTTGGCCAGCATGATGCTTCCTCTACCACGGAATGGCCTTCACCGTCCCGGATAACGTCCTTTTTCTCTAAACATTTCTAAGAAAATTTCAGGGCTTTTCGGAAATCAGTACCGTTGCTTTTTATTTTTATAAAACAAGAAGCCTCAGGCCAAGGAGAGAGCTCGGATATCCCCAAGGGAGGCCTCTGGCTCTGGTGTGTCCTCTTAGGGGACTCCAGAGTTTGTTTGTTTGTATATTTATAAGCAGTCCTTGACTTACGACGGCAATTGAGCCCAAGATTTCCATTGCAAGCAAGACAATTTTTAAGTGAGGTTTGCCCCACTTTTTCACCTTTCTTGCCCACTTGTTGTTAAGTGAATCACTGCAGTTGTTCATTTAGTCACATGGTTGTTAAGTGAATCTGGTTTCCCCATGGACTTTGCTTGCCAGAAGGTCGCAAAGGGGGATCACGTGTCCCTAGGACATTATGACCGCCATAAATATGAGTCGGTTGCCAAGCATTTCAATTTTGATCATGTGACCATGGAGATACTGCAACGGTTGTAAGTGTGAAAAATGGTCATAAGTCACTTTTTTCAGTGCCATTGTAAGTTCTAATGGTCACTAAATGAACGGCTGTAAGTCGAGAACGGTCTTACATTTATATGCTTCCCATCTGTCTATTCAAAGCCATCGAAAGCCCAAATACAAAAACATTAAAATGATCAGGAATTAGATGAAACGAGGAAGCAAATCCAATCGACGAATGGTTGTAACCTCCACCTCTTTCCCCTGAAGCAAGAGGCTTACAAACTAAGCCATGGTCAGCTAATTAAAGTCACAAATTAGCTAAATTGTGAGAAATAAGGAAGGGAAACCATAGAGAAGCCGGTCTGGAGTCCATAACCAAGGGTTGGGAAATAGGAGAGAGATTCACGCATCGTGGTCATCCTGCCCAGATCCTCCCGTGACTTGTGTCATGGGCAGAATGACCTCATGGGGCGTGGGAGGTGCCATGACCGCCCTTGACCCCTCCAGGGGCTTTGATCCTGCTGGTTTGGATCATTGACCGTCTTAATTGGGCTTTGCAGTTCCCTGGCAGAAGTTGGTGGGAACCTGGGACTTCTCCAATCGCAGCAAGAAGCGAAGGCTCTTCCTTAACTAGGACAATCTGGAGCTTCTGCGTGGCCACTACCTCCACCGCCTCCCAAATTGTGCAATTTAAGATCATTATTATTATTATTATGGTTGATTGCATAGTCAGCTCGATGTTCAGACTGGATTCGTCAATTTTGTCCAACCGTTGAGTCCTTCTCAAGGACTTGGGGCAGACTTACAGGGGTGGGATTCAGCCGGTTCGGACCAGTTCGGGCGAACAGGATGTTAATTTTAATCTGGTTCGCCGAACCGGTTGTTTCAAGGACTGGCTGACCCCGCCCACCCCACCCCTCCCAGGAGTCTCCACGCAGCCCGTTTTGGATGCCAGGTAAGTGCAGGGCGCGCCCGGAGGCTCTGGGAGGGTGAAAAACGGGACTACCGGAAGTACCGGAAGTCTGGAAATGGGTCTGTTTCCGGCCTCCGGAGGGCCTCTGGAGCCCGGGGGAAGCCGTTTTCGCCCTCCCAGAGGCTCGAGGAAAGCCTCTGGAGCCTGGGGAGGGTGAAAAATGGGCCTACCGGAAGTACCGGAAGTTCGGAAACGGGCCCATTTCTGGCCTCCACAGCCCGGGGGAGGCCGTTTTCGCCCTCCTGGAGGCTCGAGGAAAGCCTCCGGAGCCTGGGGAGGGCGAAAACGTCCCCACCCCCACCCCCGCTATGGTGCAGGAGGCCGAGTAGGCCATGCCGCCATGGCCACACCCACCCAGCAACTGGGCAGCGAACTGGTTGCTAAAAATTTTCAATCCCACCCCTGGACAGACAGATGTGGCTGTCTGACAGTGTTAGATGTAACGTCACAGGATGTGAGCTGTTCCAAGTCAAGCTGCCTTTTGCAATTGACTGATGGTAATTTGGTCAACGCCGATGATATTATTACTGTTGTTGTTGTTCGTTGCATAGCCAGCCAGCTGTTCAGACTGAGTTTGGCAGTTTTGTCCACCTCTCGAGTCCTTCCCAAGGACCTGGAATAGGCAGATGTGGTCATTTGACGATGTTAGATGTAGAAGATAAGCCGTTCTGAGTACAGCTGCCTTTTGCAATTGACTGATGGGGATTTTGTCAATGCCACTGGTGGTCAAGATATGCTCCAGATGTTTTAGGATTGCACCCAAGGCGCCTATCCCTATTGGAACTCCCTTTGTTTGCTCCTGCCACAGTCATTAATAACAGATAATTATGTTTTCAATCTTCATATGTTTGCAACGCGTGAACACCTTTTCCAGCAGTGGTTCAACAGCTGCTGGCTGTGGTTGCTCAGCCAACAGTCCTGAGTCTGGTAGACCATTTGTTACCACATGTCCAGAATTATTATTAGGGTTGATTACACAGCCAGGTGTTTAGGCTGGATTTGGCATGTTATCCACCTATCCAGTCCTTCCCAAGGACCTGGGATAGTAGATGTGGCTTAATGAGCCGAGGTGGCGCAGTGGTTAGAGTGCAGCACTGCAGGCTACTTCAGCTGACTGCTAGCTGCAGTTCGGCAGTTCACGTCTCACCAGCTCAAGGTTGACTCAGCCTTCCATCCTTCTGAGGTGGGTAAAATGAGGACCCAGCTTGTTGGGGGCAATAGGCTGACTCTGTAAACCACTTAGAGAGGGCTGTAAAGCACTGTAAAGCGGTATATAAGTCTAAGTGCTATTGCTATTGCTATTAATAATATTAAAGGTAGGATATAAGGTGTTCCAAGTCAAACTGCCTTTTGCATTGACCGATGGGGATTTTCTCAGTACCGATGGTGTTCAAACGGTGCTCCAGGTGTTTTGGGGTTGCATCCAAGGCAACCCTAACCCTATTACTATTGAGACTTCCTTTGCTTTCTTTTCCACAGTTGTTCTATTTATATTTGTGGGTCTTTGTATTTTATTATCTTCTCCAGCTCTTTCTCTTCTACTCTGCGGTCTCCAGGTCCTGCCACTATCCAGACTTTTTTTTGTCTTTCTTATCGACAATTGTTAAGTCTGGGGTGTTATGTGGCAGGTGTCTGTCTGTTTGAAGTCTAAAGTCTTCATTTTTCAATGACTTTCTCTATTTTATAATCCCAGCAGTTCTCACTTTGCAGGCAAAGGGTATTTCTTGCAGAACTTCCAGTGCACCGTTGTTGCTACTTTGTCGTGCCGTTGTTTGTAGTCGGTCTGGGCGATCTTCTGGCAGCAGCTAACCAGATGGTCCACTGTTTCTTCCACTTCTTTGCAGAGGCGGCACTTGTTGCTGTCTGTTGCTGTCTTCTCAATTCTGGTTTTGTATGCATTTGTTCTCAGGGCTTGGTCTTATTATTATTATTATTTTGTCTTGATGGATACCAGGAGGAGGAGGAGGAGGACTTTCTGGCCTTTTCTTTCGTATTTCCATTGAGAACACCTTGTTCTGTAGATGATGGAGAATGTGCAATGAATCCTCTTATCACTGGGAGCCTGGTGGACATTCCCACCCTGTATAACCTCAGAAGGAATGTGGAGGAGGAGGCTGTCCATGGATCTCCTCAATCATTCTTCCTCCTTTTCTTGGTCTCTCCTTCCCTTCTTGACCCAGGAATTACCATTGCTGGGTGGAATGTTGGATGACCCGTCCAGACCTTCTGAGCGGCTATGACGGCTGGCAAGCCTTGGACCCAACTCCGCAGGAAAAGAGTGAAGGTAAGCGATGGAAAGGTTGTGTTTCCAGGTCTCTCCTAAAGGCTAAGGGAGGATCTGGGGTGGACAGGTTGTCACCCTCCAAGTCCACACTTGCAGGTCCACACGTGGAACACTGCATCCAGCCATGATTTCAAAAAAGACGTTGAGACTCGAGAAAGAGTGCAGAGAAGAGCAACAAAGGGGGATGGAGGCTAAAACATATAAAGAACGGTTGCTGGAATTGGGAATGTCTAGTTTAATGAAAAGAAAGAATAACAGAATAACAGAGTTGGAAGAGAGCTTGTAGGTCATCTAGTCCAATCAAGCAGGAGGCCCTACACCATTTCTGACCGATGGCAGTCCAGTCTCTTCTTGAAAGCCTCCAGTGATGAAGCTCCCACAACTTCCAAAGGCAACTTCTGTTCCATCGGTTGATTGTTCTCACTGTCAGAAAATTTCTCCTTATTTCCAGGTTGAATCTCTCCTTGATCAGTTTCCATCCATTATTCCTTGTCTGGCCTTCAAAAGTGCTTTGGAAAATAGCTTGACCCCCTCCTCTCTGTGGCACCCCCGGAGATATCGGAACGCTGCTCTCATGTCTCCCCTGGTCCTTCTCTTCACTGGACTAGCCAGGCCCAGTTCCTGCAACCATTCATTGTATGTTTTAGCCTCCAGTCCCCTAATCATCCTGGTTGCTCTTCTCTGCACTCTTTCCAGAGTCTCAACATTTTTTTTACAGTGGGGTGACATGATAGCAGTGTTCCAATATCCCAAGGGTTGCCCCAAAGCAGAGGGGGTCAATCTGTTCTCCAAAGCACCAGAAGGCAAGACAAGAAAGAATATATGGAAACTAATCAAGGAGAGAAGTAACCTGGAATTAAGGAGAAACTTCCTAACAGTGAGGACAATTAACCAGTGGAAAGGCTTAAGTTGCATTAACAGAGGGATACAATCAAGATCAAGGGAGGTACTAATACCACTCTATAAAGCAGCAGTTCTCAACCTGTGGGTCGCGATCCCTTTGGGGGTCGAACGACCTTTTCACAGGGGTCGCCGTGCGCGTTAGCCCGCCATCTTGGTGCCACCGTCAGCAGGGGTGAAATGCTCCCGGTTCAGCCGTGCCTGCGGGTCGCCGGACAGCCGGTAGCGACGGAAGCGGGAGACTTCGCCCACCCTTCCGGACGCTGCCATTTGGGTTCTTTTACCCTCTGCGCATGCACAGAACGCTTTGCGCATGCGCAGAGAGTAAAAGACCCCAAATGGCAGCATCCGGGCGGGTGGGCGGAGCCTCGCACTGCTGTCGCTACCGGTTCTCCGAACCACCGGCAGGTGGCGCTACCGGTATGCCCGGACCGGGCTGAACTGGGAGCATTTCACCCCTGACGTGGCTCAGTGGCTAAGACGCTGAGCTTGTCGATGAGAAGGTCGGCAGTTCAGCGGTTCGAATCCCTAGCGCCGCGTAACGGAGTGAGCTTCCGTTACTTGTCCCAGCTTCTGCCAACCTAGCAGTTCGAAAGCATGTAAAAATGCAAGTAGAAAAATAGGGACCACTTTGGTGGGAAGGTAACAGCATTCCGTGAACCTTCAGCATTTAGTCATGCCGGCCACATGACCAGGGAGACGTCTTCGGACAGCGCTGGCTCTTCATCACAGCCACGGGGTGGGGGTCGCGGGGGGGTCGTGGCATTAAGAAGGTTGAGAACCACTGCTATAAAGCCTTAGTAAGACCACACCAAGAATACAGCATCCAGTTTTGGTCACCACACTATAAAAAAGATGTTGAGACTCTAGAACATGGGTGTCAAACTCGCGGCCCGCAGGCTGGATGCATCATGTGCTGGCCCCACCCTGCCTGGTTTAGCGAAGGGGAGAATACGTCACGTGAGGATGCCATGACGACACGAGTTTGACACCCCTGCTCTAGAAAAAGTGCAGAGAAGAGCAACCAGAATGATTAGGGGACTGGAGGCTCAAACATATGATGAACGGTTGCAGGAACTGGGCCTGGCTAGTCTAGTGAAGAGAAGGACCAGGGGAGACAGGATAGCAGTCTTCCAGTATTTGAGGGGCTGCCCCAGAGAGGAGGGGGTCAAGCTATTTTCCAAGGCACCTGAAGGCCAGACAAGGAATAATGGATGGAAACCGAACAAGGAGAGATTCAACCTGGAAATAAGGAGAAATTTTCTGACAGTGAGAACAATCAACCGATGGAACAGAATTTGCCTTCTGAAGTTGTGGGGGCTTCATCACTGGAGGCTTTCAAGAAGAGACTGGACTGCCATCTGTCAGAAATGGTGTAAGGTCTCCTGCTTGGGAGGGGGGGTTGGACTAGATGACCTACAAGGTCCCTTCGAACTCTGTTCATCTGTAAAAGCTTGCCTTCAGAAGTTGTGGGTGCTCCATCATTGGAGGCTTTTAAGAAGAGACCGGACAGCCATTTGTCTGGAATGATATAGGGTTTCCTGCTCCAGGAGGGGGTGGGACTAGCAGACCTCCAAGGTCCCTTCCAGCGCTGTTCTCCTATGTTCTATGTGCTCCCTCCGCAGGAGTCTACTGCTGTGGGCCAACTCCGGTGAAAGCCGTCAAGGATGGAGAACTGGATTTCAAGTACGATGTGAAGTTCGTGTTTGCCGAGGTCAACGCCGAAGTGGCCTACTTGATGCTTCAGAGCGACATGTCCCGGAAGAAGACCACACACCCCACCTTTGTGGGCAAGAAGATCAGCACCAAGAGTGTGGGGAAGGACAGCAAGGAGGACATCACGCACACCTACAAGCACCGTGAAGGTACTCGGAGGGGCCGTGGGAAAACTGGGTGGGCACCCTTGAGCTCATCCTGGCAGGAAATACGACCGTCGTTGAGCCTGGAATTACAATCATAACTCATGCCAATCCGTAAGTGGATCCCCACATGAACAGGATCAAATTTATGACCTTTGGGTGGTGGCCGTTTAAGTGAATCATAGTTGTTCAGTGAAGGCAGCCGTCATTAAGCAAATCCATTTGTCCACCATGGCTGCATTTCTTTTCGCTTTCGTTTCGCTGGAGAGAAAGGCCAGATTCTGGCAAAAACATTAATTGCGGTCACACGAACTGGGGCACTGGAAACAGGCATAAGTACCGGTCAGTTGCCAAGCAATCATATGACCGTGGGAACAATCATCAGAACTTTGAATCTGCCTGCCTTGGATGTTGCCCTGGAGATCCGTTGTAACTTCGAATCAGCGCTAAGGAATCAGTCGTAAATTGAGAGCCACCTGTTAATGGGCTTCTGAGTATGTTTAATGGAAGCTTTTTAAATCGTTTTTTTAATATTTATATTGTTTTAATGTTTTTATACTTCTGTTGTAAGCCGCCCAGAGTCCCTTGGGAGTTGGGCGGCATAAAAATGCAACAAACAAACAAACAAACAAACAAACAAATATTCAGAAATACTAAAGAAATGCCTAGGCCAAGCAATGTTTGTCAACCTCAGAGACTTTAAGCTGGCTGGGGAATCCTGGGAGTTGAAGTCCACACATCTTAAATTCTCTGAGGTTGAGAAACATTGGTCTAGTAGTGCTTTTCTTCCATGTTTTGCACATCCACCATCGGTTGGTCATCCGGAGCTCTTAAACATTTGCAGAGTTTCAATAAAGGAGAATATTTGCTGCTCAGGGTTGAAACGCAGTGATGACGTTACAGGTAGTCCTGGACTTACCACCACAACTGAGCTCAAAATTTCCATTGCTAAGCGAGACGTTTGTCAAGTGAGTTTGGCCCCCATTTTACGACCTACCTCGCCACCGTTGTTAAGCGAATCACTTCAATTATTCAATTAGTGACCGGGTTGCTCATCGCATCCGGCTTCCCCATTGACTTTGCTCGTCAGAAGGTCCCAAAAGGGGATCAGGTGACACTGCAACCGTCATTAATATTAATTAATAGTAATATTTAATATTAATAGTTAAGTAATTAATATTTTTATTATTATTATTATTATTATTATTATTATTATTATTTAATAATATTAATAAACTATCAGTTGGCAAGCATCCAAATTTTGATCACAGAAGCATGGGGAGGCTGCAACGGTCGTAAGTGTGAAAGACAGTCGTAAGTCACTTTTCCCCATACTGTTGTAACTTCAAACGGTCACTAAACGAACTGTTGTAAGTCAAGGACTACCTGGATGTAATTTGAGCAATGAAGCCTCAAAACAGCCAAGCTCAGCGTGCAGAGTTTCTTTAGAAATAAGTCGGGTTTTGGCAGCGTTCCTCCTACGCAGGTGGTGGGAGAGAAGCTGCCCTCTGGGTACCGCCCCCCCAAAAAAGGACATTTTCCAGGTTTCTTTGCTCCTGTTTTGGCTGCAGATTCGGAGGAGGAGAGAGCCTCCTTCGAGAAGGCGAAGCACGAGAAGATCCAGGCCCCGCAGGAGGAAGGTTTGGCCCTCAGGATCAAGGCTTCCGAGGGGATGAACAATGGGTGCGACTTCGACGTCTTTGTGGTCATCAACAACAACACGCCCGAGGAACGGCTCTGCCGGCTGAGGATTTCGGCCGCCACCGTCAGCTACAACGGGGAGCTGGGCCCCGAATGCGGGTACAAGGACCTGTTGAACGTCAACCTGGAGCCCAACGCAGGTAGCGTCAGAAGAATAATTCGGGGTTCCAACTCCAGCCGGGGATTGCGCAGGAATAAATCAAAACGAAATCCAGAACAGCTGGGAGGAAAGGAGAATTATTTAGTCCCCAAAGCAAAGAGATTTGCCCAGGGTCTCAGCTGCAGAAAAACGGGGTTACAGAGAGATTGTCTCATAGGGGAGCTTGTCCTTGGTGTGGGTCTTGAGCAGAGGTGGGATTCACATAATTTACCTACTGGTTCTCCCAGCACCGAAAATGTGAGCGCCTTCCGCGTATGAGCTTTGCTCGCACGCGCGGCTTGCACTCATGTGCGCGGCTTGAAAACGTGGCTAAATAGGACGGCATAGCGCAGGTCGCTACTACCGGTTCGCCTGAACCGGTCTGAACCGGCTGAATACCACTTCTGGTCTTGAGGGGTGCGGAAGTGGGTACGTGCTGGTTCTGGGGTGAGCCTTGAGGGATGTGGGTGGGTGTTGAGAAGGGGTGAATTAAGTCAAGAGAAGTGGGTTGAGTCGCTCTGTTTGAACTGCAAGCAGTATGATTATATTCACATTGTGTTAACTGAGTTCCGTATGTTTGCTTGTGTGTGTTTATAATTTGACATCAGTGTTTAATTCTCATGTTTGAGAAAGTTTAAAGGATTTCGGAGGCTGCTAATCAGTAACTTTGTGGAGACCTGGGTTAATTGACGTACGATTTCCCCGTACAATATTTCTAACCCTATTATATACATTCGTACATTCTTTCCACAGGAGGCTCTTGCATGGGTTGGGCTGCAGAGTTGATGGCTGGGCTCGCTCGTCCATCATGCTCAGGACGGGGTGGGGGGTGGGGAGAACAGGAGAGGCAAAGGAGAAGAATGTGGGTCAGGATGTCCGTAGGCCTGAGGGTGAATTTGGCTCCGACACCTGAGCGAACTTCACTTTGTGTGCCAAACGGGTGGCGTTTTCGCTCCGGTAAAGTTTTTTGCACAGTTGTGCAGGCTCCTGAGACATTAGAGCAGAGGCGTGCAGCTCCTTGGCAACATTAAGACTTGTGGACTTCAACTCCCAGAATTCCCCAGCCAGCAAAGCCTTCCAGAAATTCTCTGGCCTTTGGGGACTTACCTTGTTCTAGGTTGCTCACGGATTGTGTCCCTGGGTTGTGCAATTAAGCAGTTCTCATTGTGTCTTTTGAGATCTAGTTGGTGTTTACAGATGCACTCGGATAGTCTTCTGCCTGTGCCTGGACTTCTGCATTGGAAGGTTGTCTCCTGCTGCAGATTTATTGCAGGGGCATCCCTTGGAGACTGAGAAAAAGACATGTTTGGGGGAGTAATGGATTGGTCAGCATCAGTACCTGCCCCAAACTGGCCAGAAACAGTAGAATTGCAGAATAACAAGGTTGGAAGGGACCTTGGAGGTCCAGCCCTCTTCCCAAGGCAGGAAAGCCTAAACCATTTCAGATAAATGGCTGTCCAGTCTCTTCTTAAAAGCCTCCAGTGATGGGGCACCCACAACTTCTGAAGCAGCTCCTTCCATTGATTAATAAGCAGTTCCACTGGTTAATTGTCCTCACGGTCAGGAAGTTTCTCCTTAGCTCCAGGTTGCTTCTCTCTTTGATTAGTTTCCATCCTTTGCTTCTTGTTCTGCCTTCTGCTGCTTT
This sequence comes from Thermophis baileyi, assembly GCA_003457575.1. Lineage (NCBI taxonomy): Eukaryota > Metazoa > Chordata > Lepidosauria > Squamata > Dipsadidae > Thermophis > Thermophis baileyi. The sequence continues at coordinate 131,635 of QLTV01000629.1, read as the reverse complement.
GGAATATTAGTTGACTCCCCTCTTCTTTGTGGCAGCCCCTCAAATACTGGAATTCAGCTGTCATGTCACCACTAATTCTTCTTTTCTTTAGACTAGCCTTCCCAAATCCTGCAGCCGTTCTTCATATGTTTTAGTCTCCAGTCCCCTAATCCTCTTTGTTGCTCTTCTCTGCACTCTTTCTAGATTCTTAACATTATTTTTACATTGTGGCAACTTTCATCTCTCTCTCTCTCTCTCTCTCTCTCTCTCTCTCTCTCTCTCTCTCTCTCTCTCTCTCTCTCTCCGCGTGTCTCTCCCTGTC
>QLTV01000629.1:110235-120958 GCA_003457575.1 Thermophis baileyi | reverse complement strand
AACATTCTGCTTCTTTGAATTTTTAATTTGATTAGGATTTATAAACCAAAGTCATTTTCAGATCTGTTTGGGATATAGGATATGAGTCAAGTTCCAATTGTTTCGCCTCGGGAATACTAGGTTTTGCACTCATATGGAACCTTTTCACTGCAAATCAGCCAGCAGCCTTCATATTTGCCTGTTTTAACCTTTTGCCATCAATTTTGCTTCTGGGCACATACTGAAAAATATCCCATTCACTGAGTACATTATATGTCCTTTATGAATCAAATTCTTTGATGTTTCCTATGCTGGTACTTTAGTTTTACTCTAATGAATATGGGGGTATATTTGATCAGTTCTATGTGTCTATCACAGTGGTTCTCAACCTTCCTAATGCCGCGACCCCTGCCCCGCCGCCGCGACCCCCTCCCCGCCCCCTCCCCGCGCATGCTGAGGTGACAAAGGGGGCGTGGCGGGCTAGCGTGCGCTTAGGCGACCCCTGTGAAAGGGTCGTTCGACCCCCAAAGGGGTCACGACCCACAGGTTGAGAACCGCTGATCTAGAACAACTCACCCTGGCCAACTGGCCACGGGACAATTCAATGCTGTATTAATCGTTTCATTCACAGCCACTTTTATGATTGATGGCCATGTTTTTGTCAAAAATATTGTAATTCTTGCATTGCTGGATTTGACTTTCTTTAGTTTATTATTATTGGCCCCAGTTCTGTCAAAATTAATTTAACTTTTGAACTGGTAGTCCTCGACGTACGACCACAATTGAGCCCCAACATTCCTGTTGCTAAATGAAACATATGTTTTGTCCCATTTTACGACTTTTATGGCCACGGGTGTTAAGTGAATCACTGCAGTTGGTAAATCATTCACACGGTTGTTAAATGAATCTGGCTTCTTCCCCATGGACTTTGCTTGCCGGAAGGTCGCAAAAGAGGAACACGTGACCCCGGGATGCTGCAAACGTCATAAATACGAGTCAGTTGCCAAGCGTCTGAATTTTGATCACGTGACCGTGGGCATGCAGCGACGGTTGTAAGTGTGAAACACGGCCCTAAGTCCCTTTTTTCAGTGACATTGTAACTTTGGTCACTAAGTGAACCGTTGTTACCCCGAGGACTTCCTGTATTTGTTGAATTGCCCTGCAGAGAAATGGCCGCAGAAAGTTGTTCTATCTTAGAGGGAGAAGGAGGGGTATTGGAGGAAGACCAGGGGATCAGCGGGACCCCTCAGCACCTCAAAAACTGAGTCAAGCACCCCCCTTGATCTATGCTTTTAGAATAGAATAACAGAGTTGGAAGGGACCTTGGAGGTCTTCTAGTCCAACCTCCTGCTCAGGCAGAAAAACCCTACACCAGGGTTGAAATCCAGCAGGTTCTGACAGGTCCTGGAGAACCGGTAGCGGAAATTTTGAGTAGTTCGGAGAACCGGCAAATACCACCTCTGGCTGGCCCCCGAGTGGGGAGGGAATGGGGATTTTGCAGTATCCTTCCCCTGCCACGCCCACCAAGCCACGCCCACCAAGCCACACCACGCCCACCAAGCCACACCACGCCCACCAAGCTACACCACGCCCACCAAGCCACACCCACAGAACCGGTAGTAAAAAAAATTGGATTTCACCACTGCCCTACACCAGACGAATGGTTATCCAACATCTTCTTAAAAACTTCCAGTGTTGGAGCATTCACAACTTCTGGTGGCAAGTTGTTCCACTGATTAATTGTTCCAACTGCCAGGAAATTTCTATTTTCCCTCCTGCTCCAGAGATACGTCCGTCGAACCTGGGGAGGAAGCGAAAGTGAGAGTCGACTTCGTACCCCAACAATCCGGCCTGCGGAAACTGGTGGTGGATTTCGAGAGCGACCAACTGAAGGGAGTGAAGGGCTACCGGAACGTCATCATTGCCCCCCTGCGCAAATAAAACCAGAAGCCCCCCAGCCAAAAAAGCCAAACAACTCCAGGAGCCCCCCAGATGTCGGGGGGGCGGGGGTCTCTTCCTACCTGCATCCCCAGCTACACCCAGATGCTTCTCTGCTCTTGCCACCACCAAAGACTGGCACTTGGACGCTGCCACACCCCACGGCTAGTTGGAGGGCACCCCAAACACCCTAGACTTGACAGGCTGCCATCGGGGAGGGGGTTGCAAGTCTCTACTCGGGATGTGCACGCAGGAGAACCGCCCCTTTGGGATGTGACTTCAAGGGGATGTCCTGCCCTGCCGTGCCAGGGGGTCCCACGACCCCCAGACTCCCTCTTTGTGGGTCCTTTCGATCCTACTAAGATGTTGGTCATCAGTCCTGGTTACCTGAGATAGCTGGGAGGTGAGTCAGGCTGAAGGGGAGGGCAGGGAGGGTCCCACGTTGGCAACTTTAGGACTTATGGACCTCAACTTTAAGACTAGTGAATTTCAACTCCCAGAATTCCCCAGCCAGCTTTGCTGGCTGGGGAATTCTGGGAGTTGAAGTTCACAGGGTTGAAAGATGCCAAGGTTGGACACTCCTGATCAGAGGGTTCCTCTCTAACTGGCCTCCCAGTCATTGGTAGCCTTTGAAAGCCTCCAGAGAAGGACCCAGAGACCTCTCCTAGGAGAAGACCATGTCAACCCCCTGCTTCCCCCATCCTGATGTCCCACAGGAGCATCCAAGAATGAAAAGATCTCATGCCTCCCCCTAGCACGGCAGCCCATAGAAACAGGGGTGAGGTCGGTTGGGGAGAACAATCAGCATTTGGCTTTGCCATCTCCCTCTTCCCTTATTCCCCCCCCCGGCAAGGTTTGGCTACGATGGCACACTGCTGGCATGAAAGAAATCCACCATTGCTTGCATGACTACACAACCCCTAAGGCACTCCGATGGCTTATTGTTTAGAGGACCTGTCTTTTCTCAGAGCATGAAACTGCTGGGTTTGCCTGCTGGACCATCGATGGATTTTTCCATCAGGACTTGATGGCTGACCTCGGATGGCCCTCAAGTACACTTCTGGCACCACTTCTTTGACCACAAAGTACCAGTCTTTGGAGCCTCCGCAAACCACGTTCCCTGAAGCCAACCTGGTTATAGAGCAGTGTTTCTCAACCTTGGCCGCTTGAAGATGGGTGGACTTCAACTCCTAGCATTCCCACAGCCAGCAGAATTCTGGGAGTTGAAGTCCACCCATCTTCAAGTTTGACAAATGCTGACTTAGAAAGATAGCAAGACCTCAAGAATGGCGTTTTGCATGACTTCCACCCCCTACTTGGGAGAAGAGGGGAAATTTCCTGATTTTTTTGACAGTTGTGTGTCTCCTGAGGGTGTGCATGTGTTTGGTTCCTTCAATCCTTGGGAGGGATCTACAATAACTCAGGAATTGAGCAGGAAAAAGAAAAGGGCTAGGAAGCAGAACATCAATTAACCATGGCTGGAGAGCATCTAAACTTTCATCAAACTGTCTACCGGAAAGTATTTTTGAAAGAAGGAAGGTGTTGCATGGTCCGTCCGCTGCTTGGCCTCCTCACTGAGACCCATGGAGGGGGTTCCTTCCTCTAAAAGAACCAAATGTGATTTAAAAAAGTGCTCCAGGCAGACAACAAACCCATAATGGCTTGCAGAAAAGTGCCTTCAAAGTGAAGCCAGCATCAAGCTGCTGGCAGTTGGTCAACCCTGCCTTGACTACCTTCAGAGTTTTATCGAAAGAAACATCTTGAAGGTGTGTGGACTTCGACTCCCAGCATTCCCCTTCCAGCAAATCCTGGGAGCGGAATTCCACTCATCAAGTGACCAACTTTGAAAAACGCTGGGTTGGAGAGATAGCAAGATCCCAGGGACTTACTGGACTCCAGTGGCTCTCTGCTACCAGCAGCCATGCTGGATGGGGAACATGGAACCTGAGAAGGCAACGGAAAAAGGGTAGAGATGTGGAAAGGAAGACTCTGCCTCCCTGCACACCCCTAAACCATTTCTGGACAAGATCAGACTGGCTTTTTTGGGGAGTCACTTGCCTAAGGTGTGGCTTACCGTGAATGCCAGCTATTTGGGCTCCTGTGCTTTTCCAGCTGTGTTACTGGTTCTGAGTCAACCCAGCATGTTTTGGCTCCCTTATCAAGGAAGGTGCTTGGCAACCATTCAGCAACACACCCAGAGATGGGCAAGACAAGCACAAATGATGGATGGATGGATGGATGGATGGATGGATGGATGGATGGATGGATGGATGGATAGATAGAAGAGCAGAGGAGGTCAGGGATGGGTGGCCAACTAAGAAGGACCAGTTGAGACGATCCAGACCAGCCTTTTCCAGCTGTGGTGGTCTACAGGATGAATTGAGGAGGTCAGGGACAGTCGACTAATTAAGAAGGATCAGTTGAGAAGATCCAGACCAGGCTGTTCCAGCTGTGGTGGTCTACAGGATGAATAGAGGAGGTCAGGGACAGTCGACTAATTAAGAAGGATCAGTTGAGAAGATCCAGACCAGGCTGTTCCAGCTGTGGTGGTCTACAGGATGAGTAGAGGTCAGGGACAGTTGGCCAACTGAGAAAGACCAGTTGAGACGATCCAGACCAGCCTTTTCCAGCTGTGGTGGTCTACAGGATGAATAGAGGAGGTCAGGGACAGTCGACTAATTAAGAAGGATCAGTTGAGAAGATCCAGACCAGGCTGTTCCAGCTGTGGTGGTCTACAGGATGAGTAGAGGTCAGGGACAGTTGGCCAACTGAGAAAGACCAGTTGAGACGATCCAGACCAGCCTTTTCCAGCTGTGGTGGTCTACAGGATGAATAGAGGAGGTCAGGGACAGTCGACTAATTAAGAAGGATCAGTTGAGAAGATCCAGACCAGGCTGTTCCAGCTGTGGTGGTCTACAGGATGAGTAGAGGTCAGGGACAGTTGGCCAACTGAGAAAGACCAGTTGAGACGATCCAGACCAGCCTTTTCCAGCTCTGGTGATCTACAGGATGAATAGAGGAGGTCAGGGACAGTCGGCCAACTAAGAAGGACCACTCGGGAAGCCTTTTCCAGCTGTGGTGGTCTACAGCCATTCTTATCGGCGGGATTGGGGGAGAATGAACCCAGGCCAGGCCAGCTGGACTGTATCAAGTGGGGGATGAGCCTCCGTGTCTCCACCTCTTCCAAGCTTCCAGGGAACGTGATGTCCCTTCTTTCTTGGGGGTTGGTAGAGCCCAACCGCGTTACCTTTTGACCTGAACTCGGGAGCTTTCCGCAGGCTCTGGCTTCCAAGCCCCTTGGCTGCTGCCCAGTCCCGCCCTGCTTAGCACATAGTTGCAAACCCAACCTGAGAGCCTCCACAAGCGCACTTAGAGAGACGAGAGGCAGATGTAGTTTATAAGCCATCAAAAGTTTTTTTTTTAATCTTGTCAGATGTTTACTTGCATTGCAATTATTCTGGGCCTAATCACCTTTGCAAATGATGGAGAGCTGACGGGAAATTTATTTTGCAATCACTCAATAAAAAGTTTTATTTTTCACCTTGCAATTGTTTAGGTTTCTTTTATGATGCCAATACTTAACTGGTTCTCTGCTGTCAACAGCCGTGCTGGGTGGGAATGCTGGGCACTGGTGTCCAGCAGCTCTCTCCCTGAAAGGACCCCCTTGTCTTCAAGGGTAGCCACCTCGGAGGGCTTTCTGCGGCAATCCAGTCGCCATGGCTCTTCTGAACTGTAGCTGTAGAATAGAATATTGGTGGCTCAGTTTTGAATTGTGGGGGTGCTCTCTGAGCTAAAAGAATAAAGTTTTCAGAGCCACTGGAATAGTTACGTAGATAAGAGAATATTCAGGGTCCTTGGTGCTCTATTGAGCTTGGTGGGTTTTTTGCTGACATTTCGTTACCAAACTAGGTAATATGATCAATGCTAGAAGGGAATGGAGTTTGCAGGGGGGAGGGGGGAGGAGGAGGAGGAGGACAACTATGGGGTCCTTGGTGCTCTCTGAGCTTGGTGGTTTTCTTGCAAGTATGTGACATCTTTATTGCTAGAAGGGAGATGGGTTTGCAGAGTGGAGGAGGAGAAGGACGATGACAAGGACTGTGAGGTCCTTGGTGGTCTCTGAGCTTCGTTGTTTTCTTAGAGATGTTTCATGACCCAACTAGGTGATTATCTTCACTGCACTTAATGAAACATCTGCAAGAAAACCACCAAGCTCAGAGAGCACCAAGAACCCCACAGAGCACCAAGGACTCCACAGTCCTCCTCCTCCTCCTCCTCCTCTCTGCAAACCCCACTCCCTTTTAATACTGATGATGTTACCTAGTTAGATAATGAAATGTCTGCAAGAAAACAACAAAGCTCAGAGAGCATCAAGGACCCCACAATTAAACCTTGGCCTTCCAGGTGCTTTGGATCTGGGGGATACAGAGAGTAAATACTAAAACTCGGTGGGTTTTCCCAACCTGCTGATATTTAATTCAGTTTTGCCACGGTTGGTTGGTCTGGAAAGACCAGGTCTTCCCGTTATTCTGGCTCTAATCAATCTTATATGGCCCACCTGATGGTTGACCTCTGTTCCCTCAAAAAGCCTCTGGGGGGGGAGGGACCAATTTCAGTCAAGGCGGACAGACGAGAAGGCTCCTATTTCAGCAATGGGAAGCTGTTGTAAAAACTCAACCTCTCTGCCAAGAATCTCACCCAGGCTGCTGGCTGAAGAGGGTTTGAAGGAAGGGATGAAGAGATGGGGCTCTTCTCTGGACGGATCCTTCTTACTGGCCACGCAAAAGAGTGGGGAAACCGAGCTGCGGTTTGGAGAAGACATGACACTGAACCCAGTTCTGGTCACCAGGATATAAAAAAAGACGTTGAGACTCTGGAAAGAGTGCAGAGAAGAGCAACCAGGATGATGAGGGGACTGGAGGCTAAAACATATGAAGAACGGTTGCAGGAACTGGGTATGTCTAGTTTAATGAAAAGAAGGACCAGGGGAGACAGGATAGCATCCTTCCAATATTTGAGGGGCTGCCACAAAAAAGAGAGTGGGTCAAACCTATTCTCCAAAGCCCCTGAAGGCCGGACAAGAAGCAATGGATGGAAACTAACCAAAGAGAGAAGCAACCTAGAATTAAGGAGAAATTTCCTGACAGAACAATTAACCAGTGGAACAGCTTGCCTCCAGAAGTTGTGGGTGCTCCATTACTGGAGGTTTTTAAGATGTTGGATAACCATTTGTCTGAATTGTATAGGGTCTCCTGCTTGCGCAGGGGGGTGGATTAGAAGACCTCCAAGGTCCCTTCCCACCCTACTATTCTGTCCTGTTCTCCAAAGCACCTGAGGGCAGGGCACGGAGTAATGGGTGGAAGCTTGTTAAAGAGAGATCCAATCTGGAAAGGAGGAGGAATTTCTTGATTATGAACCAGTGGAATGGCTGACCTCCTGGAATTATGGATGCCCCATCACTGGAGGTTTTCAAGAAGAGACTGGGCAGCCATTTGTCTGGAATGGAAGAGGGTCTCTTGCTTGACCGGGGGGGGGGGGTGTTGGACTCCCCCTGCTGAGCTGTCCAATTCCCCTTCCCAGAACTCAAGGGGACCAATCCTGACTATGGAGGTTGGGCCCGTCTGTCAACTCTCTTGCTAGTCACTTTTGCCAGCTGCTGCAGGGAGATATACCTGGGGCCAGAGTGGTAACTGGCAGGGGGCATCCATGGGCTCTCAAGGGGTTGCAGAAACAAAAGAATTGGGGACAACCATCTGACACACACACACACACACACACACAAACACCATGCTATACATTGATGCCTCTGTCCCTCCTGTTCTTCCTCTCACATGCCTTCCCCCTCCCTCCGTTTCTTTCTCCCCCTTTCCTTCTCCCTTTCTTTCTCTCTCTCCTCCTCCCTCCCTTTCTTTCTCTCCCACACCTCACTCTTTCTCTCCCTCTTTCCTTCTGCCTTTCTCTCTCCTCCCTCTTTCCCCCTCCCCCTCCCTCCCTTTCTCTTTCTCTCTCCCACTCCTCCCTTTCTCTCCCTCTTTTCTTCTCATTCTTTCTCTCCCCTCCTCCCTTCCTCCGTTTCTCTTTCTCTCCCACTTTCATTCTCCCTCTTTCTCTCCCCCCTCCCTCCGTTTCTCTTTTTCTCTCTCCCACGCCTCACTCTCTCCCTTTCCTCCTCCCTTTCTTTCTCTCTCCCCTCCCTCCGTTTCTTCCTCCCTCTCCTCCCTCCCTCTGTCTCTCTCCCCCTCTTTCCTTCTTGCTCTTTCTTTTTCTCTTTCTGTCTCTCTCTTGCTATTCTCTTATCTGAAATTCAGTTGGCTGTGTTTTGAACACTCAGAGGAACCGTTGGCCCGTCTCCTATCAAGCTGGAAGGAAAAGCTGCACACCCCTCTTCAGATAAAAAAAGGTCAATTTAGACCCCCTATCTTTGCTGGGTAGCTTTTTTTTTTTTAAGAGTGCCACTTAAAAAACAAAACCGTGCAAATTCCAGTCTAATCGACCAGGAGCAAATGGGCAGGAGTCATTTAGTTCAAGTTGGTTTATTGGCCCCTTCATCCAGGCTCTGAGCCCGGGGGTCCCCCCAGGGAACATGCTGGGGGCCATTTGGCTGTGAGAAAGAAATTGCTTGTTGTGGCTTGCATGCCAGTCCTTCAAAGGGGGCTGACTGCTGCCTTGGCTAGTCGCTGCTCTCCGGCCACTGGCCCAGCCAAATCCCCCATTTGCAGGTTGTCCTGTCTGGGTGCATCACAACAGGCGGGGGCTTCACCCTGGCACCCCCTGCTCTCGTCCTGGCACTTACATGCACCAGTTAAGACAGCAATTCAGCTCTGCAGGGCCCATCCTTGTCACACTGCAGCGACTTATTCAGAGGTCCACACAGGTGGCTAATTTTCTGGCTGTGACTCTTCCTTGGAGGGGGAGCTCTCTAAAGAGACTGTCGTAAAAATATGAATCTAGTAGAGTCCCTGGTGCTCTTGGAGCATGGCTGTTTTCTTGCAGACGTTTTATGACCCAACTAGGGAACATCATCAGTGCTAGAAGGGAGGAGAAGGAGGAGGAGGAGAAGGAGGAGAAGGAGAAGGAGAAGGAAGGAAGGAGACAGAAGGAGAAGGAGAAGGAGAAGGAGAAGGAGAAGGAAGGAAGATGGAGACAGAAGGAGGAGAAGGAGAAGGAGAAGGAAGGAAGATGGAGACAGAAGGAGAAGGAGAAGGACTGTCGGGTCCTTGATGCTCTCTGAGCTTGGTGGTTTTCTTGAAGACACAACTAGGGAACATCATCAGTGCTAGAAGGAAGTGGGGTTTGCAGAGAGGAGGAAGAGGAGGAGAACTATGAGGTCCTTGGTGCTCTCTGAGCTTGGTTTTTTTCTTGCAGACATTTTATGACCCAACTAGGCAACATCATCAGTGCTAGTCCTCCCTCCTTCCTGCAAACCCCCCTTCCTGCTGATGATGATCCCTGGTTGGGTCAAGAAACATCTGCAACCAAGCTCACAGAACATGAAGGTCAACCCTGAGCTACAAATATTCTCTTCTTTTGGTCTATATTTATGCTCCTTTTGCTTTGGGACAGTGCCTGAAGCTCTGCGTTGTGTCAGCCTGACCCTCCCTCCCTGCCCATAAATAATCCTGATGTTCTTCTTCAGCCCACCTCACCTCCTTTCCATTGGAACTCCCCCTCCTCCTCCTCTTCCGTGCTGGGTGGCGGAACCTTGAGTTTTCTGGCCCAGCCTCTGCCTTGCCTCTTCAAAGCCAAGGAGGGGGGGGAACCCCATTGGGCAGGCTTTCCTGGACCCACCAGCTTGCCTGGTCCACTTCTCGCTCATGCTTTTGAACCCCGTGAGGAGGACACCATCAAACCCACATTTAACAGAATAACAGAGTTGGAAGGGACCTTGGAGGTCTTCTAGTCCAACCCCCTGCTTAGGCAGGAAACCCTACACCATTCCAGACAAATGGTTATCTAATCTCTTCTTAAAATCTAGTGTTGGAGAATTCACAACTTCTGGAGGCAAGTTGTTCCACTGATTAATTGTTCTGTCAGGAAACTGTCAGGAGGACTGTGGAGTCCTTGGTGCTTTCTGAGCTTGGTTGTTTTCTTGCAGATGTTTCATTACCCAACTCATCATAACATCGTAACATCAGTGCTAGAAGGGAGTGGGGGTTTACACCAATGGAGTGGGGGCGTGCATAAGTGCACCAGCGTGCCTACCGTCCCTGTCCTACTGTCCCCATTTATTCATATCCATTTCCTATGTTCATATTCATGTTTATACATACCTGTTATCTCGTACATGTTCGACAAACTAAATAAATAAATAATAAATGTACCCTAGCTGGGTCATGAAATGTCTGCAAAAAAACCAAGCTCAGAGAGCAGCAAGGACCCCATGGTTTTCCTCCTCCTCCTTTTCCTGTTTCTCCTCCTTTCTTCTCCTACACTCCACAACCCCCCCTCTCTTTTAGCACTGATGTTGTTACCTAGTTGGGTCATGAAACGTCTGCAAGAAAACAGCCAAGCTCAGAGAGCACCAAGGACCCCACAGTCCTCCTCTTCCTCTTCCTCCACCTCCCCACAACCCCCCTCCCTTCTAACACTGATGATGCTACCTAGTTGGGTCATGAATCCAGAATGAAGTGCCCAGCTAGTCGATGCCCAAATCGGTTTTAACTTTGTTCTAAATGCTGTTTTTAATCTGTATTTTTATTTATGTGTTTATATTGTTTTATTACGCTATTGTAAACCAACCAGAGCCACTTAAGAGAGATGGGAGATGTAGAAAGTTAATAAATAAATAAATAAATAAATAAATAAATAA
>QLTV01000629.1:89073-102467 GCA_003457575.1 Thermophis baileyi | reverse complement strand
CACGGCGGTGGGGGGTTGGGGGGGGGGAGAGGGGTCTTCGTCACAGGTCCCGCCTCGACCTCGAAAATCAAGGGGATTTCAATTACTATGAAACCAAGGATGTAATAATGTGGGCTGCGATTCGGACACGCTCGGTTGCATATCCGTGTGCACAAGGGGGGGGGGGCTCTTCACTGCTGTGGGGGTCTACGAAGGGGATCAGCCCCACTTGCTTCCAGACTCGAAGACCACTGGAAGTTGTGCTTCCTCCACCAGGGACCCCCAGACGTTCGGGGCCACAGCTGCCAAATTGGGCTGAGCTGACGGAGAAGGTGGGGACTCGCGGCCCAAACCGGCCACCCTGAGAAAGGGGTTGGGGGGGGGAGGGAGACTGGATCTGGGCACCAAGCAGAAAGCCCAACCGTCCCATGTAAGGAGAGCAAAGGGATTTGATCAAAAGTCTTCTAAAGGAGGAGTCTCCAACCTTGGCCCCTTTAAAACTGGTGGACTTCAACTCCCAGAATTCCCCAGCCAGGATATATTTTTTTCTGCCACTCTTTTGAGCGGAGAGATTGAAGAGGAAAGGATTACAAGAGAGTAAGCAGGCCACAAGGGGGCTACGCATGAAAAGGAATGCATTAGTGCCAGGGAATATTGGGAGTTGAAGTCCACGAGTGTTAAAAGTTGCCAGGGTTGGAGACCTTCGCTCTAAAGAAGAGGTGAGAGGACGACTCCTATGGCCCCCATTATATGCAAAAAAAGAGCAGAAAAGCCCCCCTCCCCATCCCAGGTGGGGATCTCACGGCGAAATGAATGCTTGCATTTCTATGTTGGCTGCGTTGCAAAATGGGAGAGAATGGGGGGGGTGGGACCTGGGGGGTGGGGGGGGTGTAGATCCAGGGCCATCCTTCCACGCTTACCCTGTTTAATGCTGTGGAAGGCGAGACCTGGGAAAGTGGGGAGGGGGAGCAGGAGGGGCTTTCGCTGACCCCCAAATCCCAGGGCTGAAAGCAGGGGAAGGGGCCACCCGAGCTGATTTGGGGGAGGGGGGGTAGGTGATCTGGGTGTCCCAGTGAAGCAGCTCCCCTGGGCTGATCCGTCAAGCAGCTGCCTCTGCCATTCTTGACTCACAGGTCCCCCCCCCCAAAAAAAAATCGACACTGACCCACCCCTCAAGACAGTTTTTGTTTTGTTTTTTTGTCAAATACAGGAGAAGAAAAATAAAACCAACACAGAACTCAAAAATTCTTCGAAGGCTCTGGCCACACATGATTTGTGACCTCCGGAAGTGGCCAGAATTTTCCTCCAGAAAGACACCTTCGCCCCCCCTCCCCAAAACAAGAGGCAGTGCCCTTCGGTGCCCGCCTTCCTTCCTCCCCCCCCCCCGTCACCCGTCTGCGCACCAAGCCCGGTGGAGATGGAGATGGGCGCACGGCGGGGTCTCTGCCCGTCCCTTCCGAGCTCAGCTTCCTGCGAGGATCCCTCATCCTGACGAAAGGGGTCTGGTACCGGTGCCAGGGCAGGTGGGCAGGCAAGGCAGACCCTTCCCCCCGTTTTGTGTCCTAGTCAGTAGAGAAAAGGTCCCCGGCAGAGGGGAGAGGGGCCAGCCCGCCTGTGACGTTGGGCAGCAGCGACAGGTCCGGCAGGCTTTGGATGTGGGACTTCAACTCTTTGCGCACCTGCGTTACTCGGGCCAGTTTCTGCTTGTATTCCTGCGAGGGAGAAAGAGGGAGGGAGAGGATGTTCGTTTATTTACTTATCTATTTTGTCCCATTTCTGAACTTTGGTGGAAGTTCTGAACTGCCCACCTCCCTCAAAAGGGAGACTCTTTAGTGGCGGGCGCTAAAACATCAGAATGCAAAAACAGTCCCTAAAAATCTAAACATTTTGTTTTTGTTAACCAGACAGGCTCATTGTTAGAGAAATGGCTTGTACATGCTGTTGTGTAAAAGCAAAACGTTGTGGTTGTAATGTTGTTATCTTCTCCTGTGCTAAAGAGAGTCGGAAGTCGGTGCTTTTTTTCCCCCTTTCTTTTTCTTCCTTTACACTATATTTCTGTTGTTCTTCCGTCCCCTCTCCTTAGTTTTCACTTCTTTCTTTTATTTTTCTTTGTATTTTATATTTTGAAAAACCAATAAAATCACATATAAATAAGACTTCCCAGATGCGCACTTTAAAAAAAAAAAAAATCAAAATCAAAACGTAAGACCCAAAGGTGCCTTTTTTTTTCTCCCCCAAAAGGCAACTGGATTTTTGGTTTTCCTTGAAGATGTTTCCCTTCTCGTCCAGGAAGCTTCTTCAGTTCTGGATGACTTCTTCATTGGAGAAGTTACTTGGATGAGTAAGGAAACGTCTCGATTTTAATAAACTTTGGTCCAGCTGCCATGATTTAACCCAGAGGTCTTCAAACTTGGCAACTTTAAGACTTGTGGACTTCAACTCCCAGAAGTCTCCAGCCAGCTATGCTATGGTGGCTGGAGCTAAAGCTATGCTGGCTGGAGAATTCTGGGAGTTGAAGTCCACAAGTCTTAAAGTTGCCAAGTTTGAAGACCTCTGATTTAACCTTTTAAGACAGGGGTCCCCAACCCCCCGGTGGGTCCGTGATCCGGCACCGGACCGCGGCATGCCGGAAACCGGGCCGCGTAAGCCCTATCTGCGGGATGCAGGCAGCACACGAAAACCAGGCCCCCTCCGGTCCCTGGTGCCCAAAAGCTTTTAAGATACTGAAGGAGGGTCATTTCTCAGCTACATCCACCTGTGGAACATCATTCTGTGGAGGCTGGAAGTAAGATGTTATAGATCTCTCCTCTTAAGGAGGTCCATCTGGTGGGACCAAGAAGAAGGGCCTTCTCCGTGGTGGCTCCTTCCATGTGGAACTTCATCCCTGCTAAGATAAGATCGGGCCCCACCTTCACTCTCTTTTGAAAGGCCCTGAAGACAGGGATTCCGCCCTTGTGTCTGGAGACCCCAGGGAGATACAGAGCCCAATCAAGGGGTTGGTTTGATTGTTGTCACCAGGAGGGTGGGGGGGTTTCGTTGAGTTTTGTGCTGGGGTTTTACGTCTCTGAAGTGTCTTAATAAATAAATAAATAAAGCTGTAAAATGCACCCCAAGCACAGCACTATCAAACCACAGCACAGATGTGGCCATCACTCAGAAGAGTCGTGAACCTCCCCAGCTTGCTGAAGGAAGGCCTTACGCCCGGCCCCGAAGAACCCGCGGCTCCAGGAAGCTCTGATCTGCGCTCTTAGCAAAGCTATGGGGATGTCAGAGGAGAGATGGGGCAGCCGCAAAAGACCTGCACAAGCAATGCCTCCAGAAGAGAGAGAGAAATAGGATAGGGGAAGGAAGGAAGGAAGGAAGGAAGGAAGGAAGGAAGGAAGGAAGGAAGGAAGAAGGAAGGAAGGAAGGAAGAAAGGAAGGAAGGAAGGAAGGGAGGAAGGAAGGGGAAAGGAAAGGAAAGGAAAAGAAAGAAAGAGGAAAGGAAAGGAGGGAAGAAGGAAGGAAGGAAGGAAAAGAGAGATAGATAGGATCATCTGTTTCTTAAAATTAGCAGCATAACATACCAATAAATCCCTAATAAAATAGGGCAGTATAAAGTGGTTGCTTTTGTGGCATAATACTCTCTAAGAAGCATTTATCCTTCAGAGAGACACACACACACCGAGGCTTCCTGTGGGCTAAAATACGTCTGTTAATGGCAGCTCTGAAACTATTTATAGCCGTTGCAGCAGAAAGAGTTCCCAAGTCATCTGCCCGGTTCTATTTTGGCTGTGGCAGGGAGCCTGGGAGGTGGCAAAGGCAGGCAAGCGAACGGCACTCATCCAGGCCATGGTTGTCCCAAAGGTGCTTTCTTTTCTTTTCTTTCCTTTTCAAAAGGCAACTGGACTTTCTTTTTGTTTTCCTTAGAAAATGAGAAGCTTCAGAACTGAAGAAGCTTCTTGGATGAGAAGCGAAACATCTTCAAGGAAAAACAAAGCCCAGTTGCCTTTGGACAAAATGCCCCTTTGGGACTCTCTGAACATCCTGGTGGGAAAAAAGGATGATACAGCTGAGATTACACATTATTCCCTATCTGAAACTGGCTTTACAGACATGACCCGAGTCCCAAAGCCAAGATGGACACTGCCCTGGGACAGGGAGGGGAGGGGGGGGAGAAAGGAAGAAAGGAAAGGAGGAAGGAAGGAAGGAAGGAAGGAAGGAAGGAAGGAAGGAAGAGACAGAAGGAAGGAAGGAAGAGACGGAAGAGGGAGGGAGGGAGGGAGGAAAAGGAAGAGGATAACAGGAGGGAGGCAGATGCAATTTATTGCTCTTGCATGTCCCAAATCCGAGAGGACGAGGGGTAGATCAGGCAGGAGGAGGAGAACAGCTCTAACGCATCTAAAATAATAGCAAGGCTTTCATTTGTATGTCTTGGCTAAATTTGTATTCTGTCCCGTCCGTTCCCCCCCGTCCCCGGCTTCCCCCATAAGAGCCCCAAAATCCCCTTCAAAGGAAGAGACTTCAAGCGAAGATGCAGATCCGGACCCAGGAATCAACTTCGGCTCCTGAAGGCCCCACGGAGCCTCCGACAAACGCCAGGAAGGCAGGGGTCACCCTGGGGATGCGGTCCAGCGTTAACTGGCAAGGGAATTTCAGCTTTTTAAAGAGTCTACGGAAAAACAATGGGGGTGGGGTGTGAGCATCTCACATTTTTCTTGATCTGGTTGCAACCGAGAGTAAACCCCTGCTTCGTTTTTCCAGCAGGTCCTTTTGAACCTTCCAAAAGAGAAAGCGTGAGACCCTTCTCTCCCATGCCTGTGGTTTACATGGATGCTTTTCTAGCCCCCCTTTTTGGCCAGCCCCCCACCCGCCCCGCCGGGAGCGAGTTCGGGCGTGACTCACGCCTGGGAAAAGCGGTCCCAGTCAGAGGGGCTCAAGAGTTCAGGGCCACTTCAGGCCTCCCGGGTCAACAGACATGATGAATCCATGCAGGCGTCTCATGGGAATCGCACGGGGGCCAAGGAATGACCAAGTCAGCAGCAACCTCTAAATTTGAATTTTAACAATTAAATCGCCAGCCTCGGTCCCAGAGAGAGGAGAATTAAGGACCCGTGTTTTACCGAAAATAAGACCCGGTCTTATTTTCTTTTGGGCCCCAAAATAAGCACTATTTCACGATTTCAGGGTGACCAGCCTGGCTGGGCGCCCTGACCCCCGGAGCGCGCAGAAGAGCCGGCAAGCGCACGGGGACCGACGGCATCCGGCAGCAGCTGCAGCCCACTGGTCCCTTGGTCGGCGCACCCTGGGGCTGCGTAGAGCGGAAGGCAGGAGATCCCGATAGACGCAAAGCCGATAGACATGAAGACGAGCCTCCCGTGGCTGCCCACCACTCCGGCCCACCGCCGCTCAGCTTTTCCACAGCAGGTCCAGATGGCCTGCCTCCTCCCCTCGCCGGCTGCTTCCGCCTGCTGCTTGCACAGGTACTCAACTCACCTGTGCTGCATGGGCTGCGGCTGCTGCCGGATACCATCGGCCCGTGCGTGCTCGCCTACCCCCCCTTCACTAGGGTTTATTTTTAGGGTAGGGCTTATATTAAGTGCACCTGTTTCGGGGTAGGTCGTATTTTTGGAGGAACACGGTATTTTAATAACTGGATAGCTGAAGAATTACTTGGGAACATTTGAAACGTAGACAACGGACGGCAGGAAAAGAGCCAGCGGTCCTCCGAGTTTGACCCTTTGACCCTTAGTTTCTTCTTTGTAAATTCTGGTCGGATGATGGACGTACGTTTATCCCAAGCATGTTTGAACTCAGTTACTGATAAATGACCCGCTATCTCTGCTGGAAGTCGGCTCCAAGCGTCCTCTTTCCAAAGACCTGGGACGATCACAAGATACCCAGAGGTTTCCCTTATGTGGTTAGGTATCAAGCACTCGGACAAAATTAAAGTTGGTCTGCTAATGTCTGCTGTACGCTCATCTCGCAAGAGATGTTTCGGGTGCAGGTACAGGCAGTCCTCGACTTACGGCCACAATTGAGCCCAACATTCCTGTTGTTCAGCGAGACATTGGTTAAGTGAGTTTTGCCCCGGTTCGCGACTTTCCTTGCCACGGTTGTTAAGTGAATCGCTGCAGTTGATAAGTCAGTAAGCTGGTTGCTGAGTGGATGCGGCTTCCCCGTTGACTTTGCTTGGCAAAAGGTCACAAAAGGGGGCCTTCATGGGACCCCAGGGCAGGGCAGCCGTCATAAATAGGAGTCGGTTGCCAAGGGTCTGAATTCTGGTCATGTGAGCACGGGGAGGCCGCCAACCGTCATGTCATGTCACATTGTTCAGTGCCGGCTGTAACTTTCAACGGTCACTAAAATGAACTGCTGTAAGTCGAGGACTACTTCCAAGTTACGACGGCACTGAAAAAAGTGACTTATGACCGGTCCTCGCACGGAGGACGGTTGCAGCATCCGCGGTCACATGATCAAAATTCATGCGCTTGACAACCGGCATGTACAGGCGGTCCTCGACTTACAACAGTTTGTTTAGTGACCGTTCAAAGTTACGAAGGCACTGAAAAAATTGACTTGTGACCGTTTTCCACACTTACGACCTTCGCAGCGTTCTCCCCCCCCCCCCGTGGTCACGTGATCAAAATTCAGAAACTCGGCAACTGGTTCATATTTATGACGGTTGCCGTGTCCGGGGTGTGTGTGTCGTGTGATCCCCTTTTGCGACCGTCCGATAAGTCAAGTCAGTGGGGAAGCCAGATTCACTTTACAACTGTGTTACTCACTTAACAACTGCAGGGATTCACTTAACCGCTGTGGCAAGAAAGGACGTAAGATGTCACTTAACAAATGTCTCGCTTAGCGACATAAACTTTTGGCTGTGGTCATGAGCCGAGGGCTACCTGTAGTTTCCCAACTGGGAGCCAGAGCCAAAACGAACTCGCCTGTCCGCCTGCAAAGTCCTGCGCAAGGATTGGATGAGGAAGGATGGAAGGGGACTGAGCGAGAAGAACGAAGGAAGGACTGCAAGAAGCATCTGCAGCTCTCCTGCTGGTCATCAGGCTACGTCCCTCAAGAACTATGGCAACTTTAGGGCCCGTGGACTTCAATTCCCAGAATTCCTGAGCCAGCCATGCCTGGTCATACTCCACTCCGTATCAAGGATGCAGCCGTAGAGGTGGTCAGCAGTATTAAGTATCTGGGGTTGCAGATAACCAACAGTCTGCACTGGTCTCTCCACACGTCATCCTTAGGGAAGCGTGCAAACCAGCGTCTGCATTTCCTGCGTCGGATGAGGAGAGCACCTCTTTCTCCTTCTGTCCTGGCCACTTTTCACAGAGGCACGGTTGACCAACTGCATCCCTGTTTGGTTTGGTGGCTGCAATGCCTTAGATAGAAAGTCCCTACAGAGAGCGGTGAGGACAGTGGAGAGGATTATAGGAAGCTGGCTTCCCGTTATTCAGGATGCTGCTTACAAACGCTATGTGCTTAGAGCTCGAAGCTTTGTTACAGACCCCACACACACCCACTTCACCGTCTGTTTCTGTTTCTCCCCTCTGGGAGGGGGTTTCAAAGTATTTCTAGCAGGACTACCAGATTCTGTAATGGCTTTGTTCCCTAGGCCATCCGTCTGGCAAACTCGCACGATTCGTTTCTCTCGCCATGTACATTTAGACATCCAAACTAGACTGTGCTGTCTCTGTGTGTCATATAACATATGTGGGTATATGCATAATTTTGTATTTATTTATTTATGTCATGTTTATGTAGTGTATATTGGAGGTGGTGACCCTTTGAGAGCTGTATGCAACAAAATTTCATTTTAATGTGTGCCGATTACTGTACATTCAAAGTGACAGCAAAGTTATTATTCTATTCTATTCTGTTCTATTCTTTTTTCCTTTCCTTTCCTTTCTTCTTTTTTCTTTTCCTTTTCTTTTTTCTTCTTCTCTTTCTTCCTTTCTTCTTTTCTTTTCTTCTCTTCTCTTCTTTTCCATTCCTTTCCATTCCATTCCCAATTCCATTCCATTCTCTATTTTCTATTTTATTCCATTCAATTCCATTCTACGCTACGCTACGCTACGCTGGCTCAGGAATTCTGGGAGTTGAAGTCCACAGGTCCCAAAGTCATGATGGGGGCCCACAACTGCTCAAGAGTGTCTGCTGAAGCCCTGACAGTTTGCCAAGGACGACACCACCCCTGGCAGAGGGCCCGGGCAAGCAGGAGAATGGAAGACCTTCCCGTGTCTGCTCCAATGGGCCATGGAGGCCAGGCCTGTTTCGGAGCAATGACCCAGGTGATGTCCTGTCCTGCTTGTCCTAGAGAGCCCCCAAGCAGTCAGTTTCAACCCCTTCCCCCCAAGGGGTTCTGCAAGGCGTGGGGAGGCTGGGCAACTCACCCCACCCCGAGGCCACCCAGGCCTGGATCTCGAAGAAGGCCAGGAGGATGGGCAGGGTGCCCCTCCAGCAGCGGAATCAGAGGAGGAGGAGGAAGCGTGGGAGTCAGGGTCAGCCTCAAGGCAACCTGGGAGCTCCAAGGGGGAGGAGGGAATGGAGCTGTCAGAGAGAGAGAGACAGAGGCGGAGCCTGGGCCATGCGTCAGCCCTCAGATGGAGAGTCAACAGCCCCCAGGTCTGGAGGTGGCTGATGAGGAAGAGGAGGAACAGCTGGGTCCAGTGCCTGAGGCGTGGATGCGCAGAAGGCAGAGGAGAGGAGAGCAGTGGAAATCTATGGGCTGGTCCTTGGGACGGAAGAGCCACTGCTGCTAGCGAAGCCCCACCCTAGCTCTGGGGATAAAAGGCAGGGGGCGGAGATGAATAGATGTGACAGACAACTATTCATCTTCCAGCCGGACGGACTTGTTAGCCTGCATTGAGAAACTTTTTGCCGGGGCTGCTGGTGCTCCTAATAAATAACAAACCCTCAGGGGTTGCCACAAAGAAGAGGGAGTCAAGCTATTCTCCAAAGCACCTGAGGGTAGGACAAGAAGCAATGGGTGGAAACTAATCAAGGAGAGAAGCAACCTGGAACTAAGGAGGAATTTCCTGACAGTTAGAACAATTAATCAGTGGAACAACTTGCCTCCAGAAGTTGTGAATGCTCCAACACTGGAAGTTTTTAAGAAGATGTTGGATAACCATTTGTCTGAAGTGGTGTAGGATTTCCTGCCTAAGCAGGGGGTTGGACTAGAAGACCTCCAAGGTCCCTTCCAACTCTGTTATTCTATTCTATTTCTATTATTTCTATTTCTATTTCTGTTCTGTTGTTCTGTTCTGTTCTGTTCTGTTCTGTTCTGTTCTGTTCTCTTCTCTTCTAAAGGAATCATTGCTTCAACTACAGAGGGTTTGTTGTGTTTGGGGAGCTGGGTCAGAAGAGCCAAGCTCACCTCTAGCTTCTTCTCCTTCTCCGTCAGCACGTCCTTCTGGGTCTGTGTGTATTCAATCAGCATGCGTGCCAGCTGGCGCCGGTCTTCCAGTTCCGCGGCTAGCCGCCCGTTGTATTCTGCCAGCAGCAAACACGCCTCGTCCACCGTCTTCGACAGCCGTTCCGCCGCCTCTTTGTCTGCGCACAGAAGCGGTAAGCGCGTTACAGGGGGGCCACACCACACCTTCTGCGGTGCTGACAAGCAGCAGCCATCCTTCTCTACACACCAACAACCACACAGTACAGGTAGTCCTCAATTTATGAGAGCCCAAAATTTAGGTTGCTAAACAAGACATTGGTTAAGTGAGTTTTGCCCCGTTTCCCTAATAAGATTTTTTTGCTGGAAATTGGCAAGAAAACGTGATAAATTGCAATTACATGACGGCGGGACACCAAAACCAGTTGTAAATGGGAGCCAGTTGCCAAGCGTCCAAATTGTGATCATGTGTTCCGGGGGGGGGGGAGGTTTGCGAGAGTTTTTGACCGTTGTTAAACGTGAGTTTAGGCTGTGGCTTCTTCAAGGGCCATTGTAATTCCAAACTGTCAATAAACAAATGGCGGTTAAGTTGAGGACTACTTATACCCGGGGTGGGGAATTATGGCCCTTTTATGACTTGTGGACTTCAACTCCCAGAATTCCTGGCTCAGGAATTCTGGGAGTTGAAGTCCACAAGTCTTTTAAAGGGGCCATGGTTCTCCACCTCCGACTTATCCCATTCACCTTCCCGCTGAAACTCTTACACACCCAGAACTCTTCCCAAGTTTATTTAGGTTTCTCTCAGCCGCCCTCGGATCAGAGGCTCACCTGTGATCTTCTCCAGCAGGGACACATCCTGGACCTCCTGGGGAAGAGAAGCGATCTTCTGCCGCACGGTGGCATCGCCCGAGGCTGCGTTCTCCAAGTCTTGCAGGGCTTTGATCAAGTCCTCCGCCTGCCCGGGTGAGACAAAACAAGATGCCCGCTGTGGCTTCCCCAGAGACACCCCACCGCTCTTCTTCTCTGGGGCACCTCTCCCCCAAAGCACGACCCACCCCGCAGGCGCTCGCTGTCAGGAGGAACAAAGGTGCCCTGGGCACAGGGGGTCAACTGTTTGGCTGGTGTCGCCCGGAGTCCCCTAGGCTGCCCGTGCAGGTCATAGAACAACAGAGTAATAAAGATGGAAGGGACCTTGGAGGTCTTCTAGTCCAACACTTTGCTCAACACCAGCGGCCTCCGAAGTTTAAGACCTGTGGACTTTAATTGCCAGAATTCTGGGAGTCTTTTCTCTTTCTTTCTTTTCTTTTCTTTCTTTCTTTCTTTCTTTTCCTTTCTTTCCTTCTTTCTTCCCTTCCTCTCTGGATGCAGTGACAGTGGAATAATCCACAGTGATAAATATGTCAAGTCCCTTACACATTTTTTTTTCTTTCCTGACCTTCAAACTTCCTTCCTCCCTCCCTCCCTCTTCTTTTGAATTCTGGGAGTTGAAGTCCACAAGTCTTAAAGCTACCAAGTTTGGAGAACCCTGCCCTATACCATTCTTCTTTCTTTCCTTCTTTCCCTTTCTTTTTCTTTCTTTCCTTTCCTTCTTTTTCTTTTCTTCCTTCCCTTCCCTTCCATCTTTCTTTCTCTTTTCTTCCTTGCTTCCCTCCTTTCTTCCTTCCTTTTTTCCTCCCTCCCTCCCTCTCTCTTTTGAATTCTGGGAGTTGAAGTCCACAAGTCTTAAAGCTGCCAAGTTTGGAGACCCCTGCCCTATACCATTCCGGAGAAATGGCTGTCCAATCTCTTCTTGAAGACCCCCCATGATGGAGAACCCACAACTTCCAGAGGCAGGCCGTTCCACTGGTTAATTGTTCTCCCTGTCAGGAGGGGGACAGCCCTCTCTGCCTGCATATTTACCTGCCCAGGTGACACTCAGGGGTGCCTAGGTCTACGCTCGCTAAAACCTTCATCCGAGGAACCAGGGAAGCAGCTAGGTGTAAAAATGCAGCTTAAGAGTTTCCTTGATCGGTTCTTTGGGACTGACTCAGCTTACAACCAAAACCGGGACCAGAATTTCCATGGCTCAACAAGGTGGCTCTTAAGTGAGTCATGCCAAGCTTGATGACTTTTTGCCATAATTGTTATTCATTTATTCCATCCCGACTATGATTTTTATAAATAGCTCAAGGCGGCCAACGTAACTAATATTCTTCCTTCCTCCTCCTCTATTCCCCACAGCAACAACCCTGTGAGGTGGGCTGGGCTGAGAGAGAGAGGTCACCCAGCTGGCTTTCGAGGCTAAAGCAGGACTAGAATTCACAGCCTTCTGGCTTTCTTTTTCGTTAAGCGAATCACTGAAGTTGTTAAGTGAATCCTACGGTCATTAAGTGAGTCCAGCTTCCCCCACTGGTTTCCTTGTCGGAAGCTGGCTGGGAAGGTCACAAAGGGTGACTATGTGACCCTGCAGCCATCCTAAATACATGCCAGTGGCCTGAATTTGGATCACAGGATTAGGGGAGACGTTGCAATGGTTGTAAGTGCGAGGACTGATCATAAGTCACTTTTTTACAGCACCACTGTAGCTCTAAACGATCTCTCTCTCTCTCTCTCTCTCTCATCTACCGATGTATCTTTATGTCTATCTCTATTTATCATCTAATCTAATTCACTTAGGAAAGATGGATGGCATAAAAAATTTAATCAAAAAATAAAACCTACCTACCTATTTCATCTCTATCACTTATTTCTCTCTTTCTCTGTCTGTCTATCTATCTATCTACCTAATCATCTCTTATTTATCTAATCATATCTATCTAATCATCTATCTATCTATCTATCTATCTAACAGGCTGTGAGTTCGATTCTAGGTAGAGGCAGATATTTCTCTCTCTGGGCACACTGAGAATATATCTGCTGAATATAACTCCACACTGGCGACAGGAAGGGCATCCGGCCAGCAAACACTAAGCTCCATTCAGTTGCCCCGATTCTACCCCGATGCAAGGGATTACAGGGTCATTAAAAGAAGACTGTAGCTCTAAACGAATGGTTGTAAGTTGAGGCTACTTGTACACATCAAAGGCAAGGGGGAAAAACAACAACCCAACGGTGTAATATTTAAACTAGGGCTATCAAGGATCCTGATGACCAGCTCAATTCCTTTCTCAAACATTCTTAATATTCCACCCCTTTGGCAAGCTATGAGCGCGCCTTCTCCAGCCTGCTGTTCAGGAGCTCAAAGGCCGTGTTTCTACAGGGGGAGAGCCAGAACTTTTGGGGGGTGCCAGGCTGGGAGGTGCCAGATGCGTGCCTTGAAAGTTCAAAGGAAGACCGGTGGTGCTTTTCAGAGATCTTCTCCTGCCAACAGATCCTTAATTCGTATGGTATTCCTTTGAAGCCCGACATCTGCCAAGGGTCCTCCTCGTTGGAGGCCACGGCTCCGTCCCAGGAAGACTAAGAGGGAGCGGGAGAAAGCTGCTCTCCTGCTTAACGGAAGGACAGGCTGCCTTTCAAGCCCTTTGCCCCTTTCAAGGGGAGGCGGGCCACAAGACCCCCGGGGTGGGGTGTTAAAGGCTCTGCAAGGTGCCGCAGAGTTGCCAGGGAGAGCCGGGCAGGCAGCCAGACAAGCAACCGGTCTTGAAATCCCGGCCTCTGTTATTTTGGAGAAATTGCAGGGATGAGATTCCGCTGCCCTCACGGCTCACCCAGGGGGCAGCTGCCCACAATCTGCCTTCTGGAACACGTTCAGCCCCTGCAAAGCAGCCCCTCCGAAGGCCTGGAGGGCCTCACAGCAGGTGGTCCAGGTGCTCAGCAGAAGGAAAAGGAGAACCTGCTCCCCAGACTCCGCATCACACCCTGCTGGTTCATAACGGAGACCTCCATTGGTCTGTCTCTAATCACCTACCTTCTCTCTCTCTCTCTCTCTCTCTCTCTCTCTCTCTCTCTCTCTCTCTCTCTCTCTCCTCTCTCTCCGTCTCTCTCTCTCTCTCCCTCTCTCTCTCTCCCTCTCCCTCCCTCCCTCTCTCTTTCCCTCCCCTAGAACTGCAACTAG
>QLTV01000629.1:37593-52035 GCA_003457575.1 Thermophis baileyi | reverse complement strand
AGTCTGCACCGCGCGCTCGCGCCGGCTGCCAGGCGGAAGGCTCCGGGCATGCGCGGGCGGGCGTTCGCGCAGGCGCCTTGAGCGTCGGCCAAGGTAAGGGGGCGCGTTTCCCCTCAGGCTGTCCGAGCGGGGTCCGGCCTTGTCGGGCAGGGGTCCCGGCCGAAGCGGCTGGCCTGTCCGTTCTCCGCTGAGGGACCCTGCATGGCCCGGGCTCCCGTGGTAGGCGGGGAAGGCCCAGCCGGCGGAGGCCTTTCGTCTGGGGGAGCCCCTATTGAGTTGGGGGGCGCCTTTCTGAGGAGATTCCCCGGCTCTGAGGCAAAGCTATGGCCTGGGGGAGGGGGGCAGCCGCCCAAGTACGGGCTACTTAAGGCTAGAAGTCAGGAGTTCTAATCCTGCCCCAGGGACGGAAGCCGGCTGGCCAGCCCCCTCTCTCTTTCTCAGCCCACCTCACAGGGTTGTTGTTGAGGGGAAAACAGGAAGTATAGGTAGTCCTCGACTTACGACCACACTTGAGCCCAAAATTTCCCTTGCTGAGCAAAGTCAGTAGTTCAGTGAGCTTTGCCCCATTTTGCGACCACTCTGGCCACGGTCGTTAAGTGAATCCCTGCAGTCGTTAAGCGAATTGTGTGGTCCTTAAGCGAATCCGGCTTCTCCCGTTGACTTTACTTGTCGGAAGCCAGCTGGGAAGGTTACAAAAAAGGTGATTCCGTAACCCTGGGACAATGCGACCGTCATAAATACGAACCAGTTGCCAAGCACCTGAATTTTGATCAGGTGACCACTGGGGGAATGCTGTAAAAGTTAGTATGAAACCTGGTCTTAAGTCACTTTTTTCAGTGACATTGTAACAGTCACTAAACGAATGGTTGTCAGACGAGGACTACCTGAATTAGCTACGTTCACCGCCATGAGATTTATGAAAATAATATAGGCTGGGTCTTTTGGAGCTGAGTCTGGACAGTCACTTGTCTGAAATGTTATAGGACAGGTTCTCCTGCTTGAGCAAGGGGCTGGACTAGAAGACCTCCAAGGTCCCTTCCAGCTCCTATTCTATTCTATTTTCTATTCTACCCTACCCTACCCCTACCCCATAGATATAACTAAATAAATAAAAAATGTCCTTTTCTTTTGCTGGCAGGAGGATGGACGTCAAATGAGCCTGAGAGCGGAGCAGCGGCAGCCGCCATGGCCATTTTCGACACCCCCCAGGAGGCCTTCGGAGCCCTCCGCCCCTCCTGCGTCCAGCTGACCAAAGCCCAGACGGTGGAGAACGTGGAGCGCCTCCACTCCCAGCTGCGGGTGGTCAGCGACTCGGCCCTGCAGGAGCTCCAGGAATACGTCCTTTTCCCTTTGAGATTCGCCCTCAAGACCCCCGGGCCGAAGCGGGAGGGTGTGGTCCGAAGCGTGGTGCAGTGCGTTGGCTTCGTGCTTTCGTCCACATGCGTGAAGAAGGTGGATCTCCTTCTGGAGCTGTTCTCCGAGCTCTGTGTCTGCCTGGCGTCTCCCTCCAACCCATCCCAGCTGGCCCCGTTGTCGGAGGAACTGAAGCAGGACGTGGGCCAGGCGTTGCTCGCATTGCTCCACTCTGCTTACGGAGACGTCCTTTGGTCTCTCTACCAGCCCTCCAGCCTTCCCCAGCTGGGCTTCGCCGTGTCTCTGCTCTTGGCCCTTGCAGAACAGGAAAAAGCCCGGCAGGTTAAGATCATGGCCTTGCGATGTCTGCAGGCTCTCCTCCTGCAGTGCGACTGCCCAGAGGACCACCAGTCCCTGGAGAAAGAGGAGAGGAGACAATGTGGAGATCTCTTTGCCTCCTTCCTCCCTGGGATCTCCATTGCTCTCTCCAAGATTATCGCAGCAGACGTGAAGCAAAGTCACGCCGTCACGGTCTCGGCCATCAAGCTCTTCTCTAGGGCCGTCGGTCTGGTGATGGCCGATGAACAGCTAGCGGAGACCCCAACGGAGAGGAAGAAACCAGCCTCGGAACAGAGCAAAATACAGGAACTGGTGGTCCACCGAGACGCAGCCTGGACGAGAAACACCGCATCCAAACTCTCCATCCTTATCAAGAAGGTGGCTGGATCTGGGTCTGTCCATCCCCACTGGAAGGTGCGACGGGAGCTGGTGGAAATGGCCCACCTCCTCCTGACAACATGCGGGCGATCTTTGGTGGACTCGGCCGGCCAGTTGTTAAAAGCCTTGGTTGGCCTTGTGAATGATGAGAGCCCCGAGGTCCAGCGTCCGAGCGAGAGGGCGTTGAAGGATATCGCCGCACAGGAGAGAGTGTCTGGGAACAGGCTCCTGGCCGACATCCTGTCTGAGGATCTTCACTCTCTGGCCACTGCTCTGCCCCGCTTAATGACCTCCCAGAACGACCAAGGCAAGATGGCCACTTTAAACCTGGTCCTTGGGTACCTGAAGCTCTTGGGCCCAAAGGTGAGTGTGGTTCTCCACTCTGCCTCCCACCTTCAGCGTCTGTCCAAGGCCCTGATGCAAGTCCTGGAGCTGGAGGTGAAGGACGTGAAGGTTGTGGAGGAGAGGAGCTGGGCCCCGGAAGCTTTTCCTCAGCCCACGCTGGGCAGCCTCCAGAGGAAGTACTTCCGCTTCTTCACAGACGAACGGATTTTTTCCCTCCTGCAGCAGATTTGCCGGGCTCTGGGCACTTACGGGAATCTCTACCTGCTTGTGGATCACTTCATGGACCTGTACAGGGAATCCACTATGTACCGGAAGCAAGCCGCCATGGTCGTCAATGAACTGATCGCTGGAGCCGCAGGGCAGGAGGCGCAGAACGCTTTGCTGAGCTCCGAGGATCTCGTGGGGATCGTAACTTCCGTGCTAGAAGAATACGTGGACTCTGGAAACTGGCATTTGGTCACCCGCTTGGAGGTCCAAGAGTCCTGGGCTGAATCCGCAGCCACAGATTCCAGAGCTCTTGCTGTTACGTACGGAGCAGCTGACGGACCTCTGGTGTCCCCGGGTTCGAGCCCCACCATCCGCTGTATGAACAGCAACATTTGGCAGGTCTGTATCCAACTGGAAGGGATCAGCACCTTTGCCTCTGCCCTGGGGAAGGACTTCTATTTGCTCTTAATCGCCGCTTTGTACCCTGTGCTGGAAAAGGCCGGGGATGGCACACTCCTGGTCAGCCAGACCGCAAAGGGGACCCTGGCCGACATCAGCCAGGCCTGTGGCTACCTCTCCGTCCCTGAGCTCCTCAGGCAGAATGCCGATTACCTGGCGAACGGGGTCTCCTTGCACCTGAGGCACCCGGCCGATGAGCCCCACGCCTTGCAGGTCCTGGAGGCCATGCTGCGACACTCGGATGCCCGGGGGCTGCCCTTGGTGGGGGACCTGGTTGAAGACGTTTTGGCCAGACTGGATCAGTGTCACAGTGAACGGGCATCTTCGTTCCTGGGGGCTCTACGGACCCTGATGGCCTCACTAGGTAACTACCAACGGAAGGTTGGAAAGTGTTTTCTGAATGCCTCTGCTTCAGAACTTGCTGGTTTTGCCCTTAAGATAAACTTCGGTTTCCAGCCCTAGTAGCCTCCAGATCTGTTGGACTTCAATTCCTATGTTCCCCAGCCAACACAGGCAGTCCTCAACTTACAACTGGTTGCTTAATGGTTAAAGTTACGACCAAATTAAGAAAAATTACATGCCCCCTCTCCTGAGAGTTTTGACTGCTGTACCCACCCCCCTGGTCACGTGATGGCATTTTGGGAATTTGACAGTTAGCATTTGCAACCGGTTGCAGTGTACCGTGGCCACATGATAGCATTTTGTGATTATATAGATAGATAGATAGATAGATAGATAGATAGATAGATAGATAGATAGATAGATAGATAGATAGATAGAGATATAGATATAGATATAGATATAGATATAGATATAGATATAGATAGATAGATATATATATATATATATTGCCATTTTCCAGCAAAAAAAACCCCCACATTGAATAAACTGGATTCAGAGTTACAGCCATGTGATTTGATTAACAACTGTGTAGTTCAGTTATTGAGTTACCGGTTATTGACCATCATACGATTGGACATAAATTCAAGTCAGATTGCATGCTGGCTTGACTTTGACTGCAGCAACTTACGACCAAAATTCCTGGCTCTATTTTGGGTTCGTAAGTTGAGGACTCCCTGTATGCTTTTTGGCTGCGCTGGAATCCGCCACCTCCGAGGTATTGGGAACAGCAAACCAAGGGAGCAGTTAAGCCTGCTTTTAGGTCTGAGTTAAGAAGACTCCAGACCAGGTTAGGAGAGAGCGTTTGGTGTAGTGCATGGGTGTTGTTTATTTATTTTATAAAATTTATATGCCGCCCAACTCCCGAAGGACTCTGGGCGGAGTCCAGTTGGACAACAACAAAGTTGTTGTCCAACTTTGGCAACTTTAAGACTTGTGGACTTCAACTGCCAGAATTCCCCAGCCAGCATGGGGTGGATGGTTTATTGGTTGAAGATTGCATAAAATGTGAATGTAGCAATTGTGTTTTGTTAACTAGGGCTAAAACCTTTGTGTGTTCATCTCTTCAGCATATTTATCTTAACTAATGAAACTCTGAACAGTGAACGCAGAGTGTTACTTAGCAGGTAGAATTCGGGATGCTGGTTATCACCTATAATGCCCTACATGTCATAGGGCTTAGAGGGACCCCCTGTCTTCCAATTGAATCTACCTTTCTGGAATGTTTGGACAGGGAGGGGGGCAGTGGTCTAGGCCCCCTCAATGAAATGTTGCCTGGTGAGAATGAGGAAGCGTGCCTTCTCTGTCATGGTCCCGCTTTCTGGTACCACAAAATCCTCCTTCACCTGGGTGAGGTCATCCACTGATTTAAGGTCCGAGTCAACAGTACGATGATGATACCCAGTTATATCTTTCAACTCCAGGCCAGCCAAGCAAAGCTGGTGAGGTTCTGCCCCAGTGCCAGGAACCTCTGTGGGTTTGCATGGGGAGGACCCATCTCCAACTCACTCCTGCTGTACCAAGACTGGATGACTGGGTGTTCGGACTGCCCAGATCGGGAGCTATTCCACCTTTGACCTTGCATAGGATGACACTGGACTCACAGCTCCTGGTTCCCAAGCAGGTGGCCACTGTGGCCAGGAAGATCTTTGCATGGCTTCACCTGGTGCACAAGTTGCGCCATTCCCAGATCAGGAACCCTTTGGACAGTCGTCTCAGAGGTGTTTCCCCACCCCCAAAAAAAGGCAACTGGATTTTCTTGGTGTTTTCTTTGAAAAACGTTTTCGCTTCTCATCCAAGAAGCTTCTTCAGAATTGTAGATGAATTAATAAGTTAAGATGGGCAAGCAAATAAATATGCTTCACAATTCTGAAGAAGCTTCTTGGATGAGAAGTGAAATGTTTTCAAAGAAAAACACCAAGAAAGTCCAGTTGCCATTTTTTTTGGGGGGGGGGGGAGGGAAACCACCTTTGGGACAACCATGGCCTGGATGATTGAGAATCTCCATAGACCTTCTGACTCACAGTTCGACTCCTGCTTTGCTCTCTACATGGGCTGCCCTTGAATGAAGCTGCGATTGGTCCAGAATGCAGCAGCACACCTCTGCTTGCCGAGCTGCACCGATTGCCAGATGGCTTCCGGATGTGATTCAAGGTGCTGTCCCAAAGGTGCTTTTTTTGGGAGGCAACTGGACAGTCGAGTTGCCTCCTGTGAAAAAAAAAGCACCTTTGGGACAACCATGACCGGGATGACTGAGAATCTCCATGGACTTCAAGGTGCCGGTTGCTATCTCGAAGGCCCGCCGTAGAACAGGGCCTGCTTACTTGAGGGACCACCGCCTCCCATCGCATCTGCCTGGTCAATTTAATTTTGCAAGGCTGGTGCTCTCCTCATTCCTTCTGTTAAACAAAGCCATCTATCCGTATCCCAGAAGCCCCCCTTCTCTGTAGCAGCCGCCGGCCCTCCGGAATGAGGTTCTCCCAAAATTCAAACAGCCCCCACCTTACTGGTGCTTCAAAGGGCCCTGAACCCCTGGCTGTTTGCAAGGGTGATTGAAGCCCTCTTCGCTTCTTTTTGTTTCCATCTGGATTTGTTATCTCTCCTGTCATTGTTCTTTTTTTTTTGTATGCCGTTTTCTTAAATGTTTTCACATTTTGTAAACTGCCCAGAGTCCCTGAGAGTCAGATGGCATATAAAATTATTATTATCATCATCTGCACTAGACCAGAAAACGAGCAGCTGCTAACTACAAGCTTCAAGCTATGTGTGTGTGTGTGTGCGCGAGAGGGGGGGGGACTGTATATCAGTCTTACACCTTTTTGTCCAGCCTGACAGTCTTTATATTCTGAGCGCAGGTTGTTCCTTGGCAGAAATAAGCTTGACATCCATGCATTTTTATTTAATTTAATGATCACATTTCCACACCACCCACCTCACGTACATGACTGGGCGGTTTTACAAATAAAAACAGAATAACAGAGTTGGAAGGGACCTCGGAGGTCTTCTAGACCAACCCCCTGTTCAAGCAGGGGACCTTAGGCCATTTCAGACAAGTGGCTGTCCAGCCTCTTCTTAAAAACCTCCAGTGGTGGAGCACCCACACTGGTTAATTGTTCTCACTGCTAGGAAATTTCTCCTTATTTCTAGGTTTGTTCTCTCTTTGATTGGTTTCCATCCGTTGCTTCTTGTCTGGCCTTCAGGGGCTTTGGGGACTAGACTGACCCCCCTCTTCTTTGTGGCAGCCCCTGAGATATTGGACCTTAGATACTGGGTGAGTCATATAACGAGAGACCCAGTTTCAAAGGGCAGAAGGGGCAGCCTCAAGCCACCGACCTCCGCCAAGGCTGCCTGCCACTCTGGGACCCCATTCCAGTGGAGTGGGGCCTGCCTCCCCTCTGGAGCAAGAGGTTCCATAGGGCAGGGGCAGGGGCTTGTCCTTCTAATGGAGCGGTCTCTCTCCCTCCTGTTTGTATCCGTCCTTGGTGCTTGTAGCCCTCGCCCAAGGATGATGTTCACCAGTTCATCTCTGAGCCAGGTTGGAGCTTTTGAAACACGGAGCTAATTGAATTGAGAGGCTTTCCTTCAACCGCAGAACAGCAGGGCAGGCGGAAAGCAGTGGTGTCTTGCGGGACAAAAGCCCCGGCCTGCCTTCCCCAAGCTCTCTTCACCAGACGTGGATCCTCCCGTGTTACGTGGCAAATCGGGCAGCAAGGGGCCTCCCGCATTTCTGGCCTTGGGCGAGTACTTCAGTGTCCTCCCAGGTGATGTTTAGAGCCTTTCAGTCTTCCCTGAACGTTCTTCGCCCTGTATCTCGAGAGCCTCCCCTTGGTCGTTTGGCATCTCGTGTGTGTGTGTGTGTGTGTGTGTGTGTGTGTGTCCGTCCGTCCGTCCGTGTGCCCGTCCATCTCATTGCCACCTTGGGGACCCAATTGTTCTCCATGCAGAGAATACGCCCTGCAAGTTGGAATCTTCTGCAAGTGACAGTGTTATGTAGTTTGCAGGAGAAACTCTTCTGGAGCACCTTTTCGTTAGTAATTATGGTCAAAACAGCAAATCTTTAGGATTCGGCAAAGGCATCTCTATGTTGGAAGACGTCAAGTCTCTTGTTAATACTTGCTGACACCTTCCATGTCCCGCTGGCATAATTGGCTGTCAGGATCACTATAGAGGTGAGCAAAGGGAGTTTTAAGTTTCGGTGGATGGAAACCAATCAAGGAGAGAAGCAACCTAGAACTAAGGAGGAATTTCCTGACAGTGAGAACAATCAATCAGTGGAACAGCTTGCCTCCAGAAGTTGTGAATGCTCCAACACTGGAGGCTTTTAAGAAGACATTAGACAGTCTGGAATGGTCTAGGGTCTCCTGAGCAGGGGGCTGGACTAGAAGACCTCCACGGTCCCTTCCAACCCTGTTATTCTGTTCTCTTCTGCTCTCCAAAGCCCCTGAGGGCAGGGCAAGAAGAAATGGGTGGAAGCTCATTAAAGAGAGATCCAGTCTGGAAATAAGGACAGATTTCCTGACAGTGAAAAGAATTAGTCAGTGGAACAGCTCGCCTCCAGAAGTTGTGGGTGCTCCAACACTGGAGGCTTTTAAGAAGAGATTGGACAGCCATTTGCCTGGAATGGCATATGGTCTTCTGCTTGAGCAGGGGGCTGGACTAGAAGACCTCCAAGGTCCCTTCCAACTCTGTTATTCTGACACAGAGGACGAGGGCTAGATTTTATTCATCCAGAGGTTTTCCCCAGAGGTTGGTCTGAAATTCTCACCGCTGACCAACCTCCGTCTTGGATCCAGGAGGCCCAACTGCATTTTCCTCCTCTTGGCAGCTTCCTGGTTTGGGCCGGAGCAGCAAACCCACCACAAGCCGGAAGGTGGTTCCTCCTGCCCGCGGGCACCGAGGCCGACCCACCTGCCCACTGCAGCCGAAATGGAAGAGTTCTTCTCGGCATACGTGAAGCAGAAGCAGATTGCAGAGGGGGATGTCGAGGAGGAGGAAGGTTGGTGGAGCCTTCAAGGTCTTGGCCTGTGGTTGGACAGGAGGATGGGCAATGCCCACTTGTGGAGTGGCTGAATTAGTGCCTGGTCTCAGCACCCACAACTGTTGGGCTGACTGTACAAGGCTGGCAAAGCATGTTTCCCTTCCGCCCCCCCTGGCTGTGCCCACAGCTGTGGCCTCTTGCCTCCCCAGAGGATCCTGCAGTGCAGCCTGAAGCCCCGGAAGGGTCTCCTGAGGCAGACAGGCCGTTGCCCTTGCAGGCCAAGGTGGCGAAAGATGTCCTGGAGAGGGCCGTCCACTTGCTGCCCAGCAAGAGCCTCGCAGTGCGACTGAAGGTAAGGGCGGCCATGCCATCGACGCAACCAGCCGTCCTCTATGCTGCCAAGCCCTCAAGGGCCCTGTCCCCCACAGGGGGCAGCCTGTCCTTGCCTTTGGCTAGTGCGGGGTGACCTTCCTCCACCTGCTCAGGTGTCTTAAGATCTGCTCCAAAGCCCAGCCTGAGTTGTTGAGCAGGGAACCAGGAGTAGCTCGGTGCGAATGAGGAGACGGAGCCCAGATCTCTCATGATAAACCCGTTTATTTACCTGAACAAAGGTGGGTCCTCCATGAGGCTGGAAGGACCCCAAATGCAGTGTGAAGCAAATACGTATAGATTTCTTGTTTTTACTTAGTTGCATAAGAAGAAGCCAGCACACGGCAGTTAAGCAATAGAAGTTATTTAAAATACTCATGTCTGCCTTCTGTGGTTTTGAACACATGTTTAACCCACAGGCTTGTGGTTTCCTATGGAACTTTCCACAACTCCAAAGCCTGAACTCTGAATTCTTTCATTTCAACATATGTCCCTTTTAACCAGTCATCAGAGTTATCAGAATCCTGGCCAACAGAGTGGCACGTCCTTGTCAGGCTCAGGAGAACCTGACCTTGGGAAGGAGAAGGCAGCCTTGAGCAGAACCCCAAAGCTGCCCTTAGCCCAAGCTCAGCCCATCTGTCCTTGGCACTGAAGCCCCTCATAGAGCTCTCTTCATCTTTTCCTGCTGCAAAAGGTTCTCATGGAATTGGAGCTGGAGGAGAAGGACGGTTGGCTGCTCCATGGCCTCCAACTAAGGCATAATAGGACTCTCCATCTTCTTGCTTGGTCTTTGTTTTAAACCTGTTACTGTCCCAAAGGACCGAGTGCATTATAGATTGTGGCGTCCTTGGTGCTCTCTGAGCTTGGTTGTTTTCTTGCAGACATTTCATGACCCAACTAGGGAACATCATCAGCGCTAGAAGGGAGTGGGGTTTGTGCAAGGTAGAAGAGGAGGAGGAGGAGGACTTATGGGGTCCTCGGTGCTCTCTGAGCTTGGTTGATTTCTTGCAGACGTTTCATGCTCCAACTAGGGAACATCATCAATACTAGAAGGGATAATAAACAGAGAGCAAACCCCACTCCTTTCTAGCACTGATGATGCGACCTAGTTGGGTCATGAAACGTCTGCAAGCAAACTAAGCTCAGAGACCACTAAGGAGCCCACATTTCAACCCTGAACCACAAATATTGTCTTCTATTCGTACATTATGAATCAGAGACCCAGTCCTCCGTTTCCCCAACATCACCGCTAGTCTCCCTTAATCCTGGCATGTTCATCGTCTGACTCTGACGCATCTCCTGATAGGCCCTCGAAGTCCTCGAACTCGGTGTGATAGTCCTTGGTCCACACGAAAACGTGCTCCTCCCGTTGGCACATCGGGCGTGGCCTGCTCTCGTTTGCCGCTTGATTAACGATAACCCCTTGGCTGTTCTCAGAGCCTTTGAGGTAAGGTGAATCTACGTGTCCCATTATAACCTTGCAGGAACCAGTCTGGGTTGGTCACCGGGACCAGAGGTTTAGTCTTCTGAGCTTTCAAGCTCGTGATGATGGAGCCCATCCTCGGGGAACTTCTCTCTCTCTCCTTGCTTCTTTCTCTCTGGGAGGAAGGAGAAAGGAGGAAACAAGCCCAGAGAACAGGGAAGTGGATCACAGAACCCCGGAAAAGGTTTTCCAGTTCTCCAAGTCAAGTTTAATTTGTTGCATTAACGTCATATAGTTATCTTCTTTAATTGTTGCACATCTAGCTGTTAGGTAAATTCCCAAATATTTTACTTTCTTACCTACCTGAAGGTCTATTTTCTTTGTCAGTTCATTTTTCTGTTTATCTCTAAGGTTTTTAGCTATGGTTAGATAATACAGGTAGAAATTAGAAATTGGAAGAATACCATTATATGCAAGAGCAAGAGCACTTAGACTTATATACCGCTTCATAGTGCTTTACAGCCCTCTCTAAGCGGTTTACAGAGGCAGCCTCTTGCCCCCAACAATCTGGGTCCTCATTTTACCCACCTCGGAAGAACGGAAGGCTGAGTCAACCTTGAGCCTAGTGGGATTTGAACTGCCAAATTGCAGGCAGCCGGCAGGCAGCAGAAGTAGCCTGCAATACTGCACTCTAACCACTGCGCCACCGAGACTCATGGTTAAACAAGTTGAACAAGTAAAGAATGTTATTATTACTATTATGTATTTGCAAATTGACTCAGACAATACACAGCTTATTAAGCACTTATTTATGTTAAAGAAAAATGTATAAATAAAAACTAAAAAACTAAAAAAAAAGAACCCCGGAAAAGGGCTCTCTCCTTCAGTTCAGTTCAGACAGGGTCTTGTCTCTGGGGATGAGTGACCAGCTGGTGGGCTTCTTGGCAGGTGCTGTGCACTCTCGGAGCCCACAGTGGGGATTTCCTAAGGAGCCGCTTCTCCAAAGACGTCTTGCCAAAGCTGGCTGCCTCCCTTGTCGCCCAGGCCCCCTCCAGCGCCCACGCCGGGCCCGTCTACAGCCACACCCTGGCCTTCAAACTGCAGCTGGCTGTGCTCCAGGGCCTCGGCTCCCTCTGCCAGGCTCTGGATCTGGGTGAGTAGCAGGAGTGCCACGCAACGCTCCCAGTCTTGTTCCATGCTGGGGTTTCTGGCCTAGGCAGTTCATGCTATTGCTTTTCCCGATTCCTCCTCCCTCAACTTTCCTGGCAGCACTCCTCTTCTGCTGCTGTCTTCCTGCCAGAGAAGGCAGTTAGAGGCAGGACAGGTGGGCTGAATAATAAATACGTTATGTAGAGCAAGGCTGTCCAACCTTGGCAACTTTAAGACTTGTGGACTTCCAACTCCCAGAGTTCCTTGCAAGGCTGGCTGGGGTATTCTGGGAGTTGAAGTCCACAAGTCTTAAAGTTGCCAAGGTTGGAGAGCCCTGAAGTAGAGGAGTAATGTTGATCCAGCTCGCTCTCTCTTTTTTCCTTTATCATGTGTGCGTAGTGCCCCATCCCGGGGAATTCAGCCAGGGGTGGGATTCAAAAATTTTAGCAACCGGTGCTGGGTGGGCGTGGCCATGGTGGGTGTGGCCTACTCGGCTTCCTGCACCACGGCAGGGGGGCGTTTTCACCCTCCCCATGCTCCGGAGGCTTTCCTCGAGCCTCCGGGAGGGCGAAAACAGCCTCCCCTGGGTTCTGGAGGCCGGAAAGAGGCCCACTTCCGGGAGGCCCGTTTTTTGCCCTCCCAGAGCCTCCGCACGGGCCCTGCACTTACCTGGCATCCAAAACGGGCCGCGTGGAGACTCCGGGGAGGGGAGGGGTGGGCGGGGCCAGCCAGTCCTTTTAACTACCGGTTCGGTGAACCAGATGTAAAATTAGCATCCGGTTCACCCGAACCGGCTGAATCCCACCCCTGAATTCAGCCCTTGCTGGTAAAGCCACCATGGGTAGTCCTCGACTTACAACAGTTTGTTTAGTGACCAAAGTTACGATGCCACTGAAAAAAAGTGAATTATGACTGTTTTTCACACTTACAACCACTGCAGCATCCCCATGGTCACGTGATCAAAATTCGGACGTTTGGCAATTGACTCGTATTTATGACGGTCGCAGTGTCCCAGGGTCAGGTGATCCCCTTTTGCGACCTTCTGACAAGCAAAGTCAATAGGGGAGTCAGATTCACTTAACAGCCGCGTGACTGACTTAACAACTGCAGTTACTCACTTAACAACTCTGGTGACAAAGGTCGTAAAATGGAGCCAAACTCGCTTGACAACAATCTGGCTTAACAGAATAAATTTTGGGCTCAATTGTGATCGTAAGTCGAGGACTACCTGAAGTTGACTCCGAGGAGGGCCTGGCATGTGCCATGTGACCCTCCCCACATTTCTGTTGCTGGCCTGCCCTGCCCCACTCAAGCAGGCTCTCTAGGGAGAGGGAGGGTGTGAGGGGTGGGTGCAAGGGGGCCTTGGCTGAGCGCCCCCTCCTCTGAGCCACCCATCTTAACTGTTTCTGCAGGTGAGAACGACCTGAATACGGTGGTGGATGCCTGCCTGCCCTACCTCAGCGCCAGGCAGCCTGTGAGGCTGCAAGAAGCTGCTCGCAGGTAAGACAGGTGTGCCCGCAGGCTGCAGGGCCTCAAGGCTACCATAGGAACAGCTTTCCTGGCTTGTGGTCCATTCTCCAGCCTCTGGAGCTCCCCTCTCGTGCAGGGTTGTCCATTCCCTGGAGGCCCTCGCAGGTCTCTCTCTAGATTTCTTTCTAGATAAAAAAAACAAACCATCATGTGGCACTGTTACTCCAGGCAGCCATGGGAAATTCGGGGAAATTGAAGTCCACATATCCAAAAGTTGCCAAAGTTGAGAAATGTAGAGCGCTCAGGCAAGTGATCCAAGTCGCAGGGCAGAAATTAAAAAAACAAAGTCCACAGATCTAAATCTGAGGTCTCCAAACTTGGCCACTTTAAGACTTGTGGACTTCGGCTCCCAGAATTCCCCAGCCAGCAGCGTAATTCCATCCTCTGGTGGCCTAGAGGTGGAGCTCTCGCCTCACAATCAGGAGGCTATGAGTTCGATCCTAGGTAGAGGCCGATATTTCTCTCTCTGGGCACAATGAGAATATATCTGCCGAACAAAACTCCGCATTGGCGACAGGAAGGGCATCCGGCCATTAAAACACTCTGCTAGCTCCATTCAGTTGCCCTGACTCCACCCCGCGAGGGATTATGGGGTCGTTAAATGAAGATGATGATTCTGGTCCTAAGTCAAGGGCTACATGCCAGTTGCCAAACATCCGAATTTTGATGACACCACCATGGGGATGCTGTGACGGTCCTTAAATGTGAAAAACGGTCATCACTCTTGTCAGTGCCATTGTAATTTTGAACGGTCAGTAAACGAATGATGGTAAGTCGAGGGATAACTCCCCGTATGCTCCCATATCCTTCTGGTGGAGACAGCCGTGCAGGTGACAGTCGCCCTGCTTGGTCCCCTCGGAGACATCGGGGCGCAGCAGCTGACTGAGCCAGTGGAAGCCCCTTGCCTGTCCCCAGCTGCCCCCCTGTTCACCGTGGGTCTCTCCCAGCCTTGGTCGCGAGTCAGCCGCAGCACCCGGGTAAGCGAAGGCAAGCTGGAATCGATCACGCCCAACCGAACAAAGCCCACTTGATCAGAAGCGCACGCTGGGTTCACCCCCCGGAATCTTTCGCCATGGAAACACAGGTTGCCTGGAAACTGCCAGAGTCATTATTTTAAAAGAATACAGAAAGTGGCCGAGTCAAGGTTCTCTTTTTAAGCTTCAGAGGCTCCCAAGCCAATTGAAAGAGAGGGTGGTCTCTGACCCCAGCAAGCCATCAGCCCCTCCTTGGTAAGGCCGCATGCGTTTCACTCCTCTGGAGCTAGAGATGTAAAATTTCCGGAAATTTTGAAGCTCGGAAAAAAACCCGTTTTTTTTCCGTTTTTTTGGGGGGGGGGGGGGGGACGGAATTTTTGAGCAACTTGCAACCTTCTCTGCTGGCTTCCCCATTGACTTTCTGGGGAAGCCAGCGGGAAAGGTTGCAAATGGTGATCACAAGATCGCTCTGCAACCAGTCATAAGTGTGAGCTGACTGCCGAGAAACCAGATTGTGATCTCATGAGTGTGGGAATGCT
>QLTV01000629.1:27087-37587 GCA_003457575.1 Thermophis baileyi | reverse complement strand
CTAACATTTCCTTCTCCTCACTCTGTGCACATAAATTAGAATAATCTGATATCATACATTTTTTTTAGAAATTAGTTTGAAAATATTTTAACACCCTGTCTGAAAATATTTTATTCATCATGTTAAAATAAAATATTCCACAATGTTGTTGTTTTTTTCTTTTTTCAATTTTTCCAATTTTTTGGAAAAAAACAAAAAAGCCTTCAGGAAAAAAACGGAAAAAACCGGGGGTTTTTCCGAATTTTTCTGGGTTTTTTCCAGCCTTCACATCTCTACTCTGGATCACCAGCCGGCTGGGAGGCAGGATTTGAACCTCAGCGGCTGTGCAGGGCGAATGGAACGACTCGCCTTCAGAAGTTGTGGGTGCTCCGTCATTACAGCTTTTTAAGAAGAAATTGGACAGCCGTTTGTCTGGAGTGGGATAAGGGCTCCTGCTTGAGCAGAGGGTTGGACTGAAAGACCTCCAAGGTCCCTTCCAGCCTTGTTATCCGGTTCTGTCCTGTTCTCCAAAGCACCTGAGAGCAGGGCAAGAAGCAATGGGTGGAAGTTGGTTAAAGAGAGATCCAATCTGGAAATAAGGAGGAATTTCCTGATTGTTAACCAGTGGAACAGCTTGTCTCCAGAAGTTTCGGGTGCTCCATCACCTGAGGTTTTTAAGAAGAGATTGGACAGCCATTTTCTGTCTCCTGTTTGAGCAGGGGGTTGGACTAGAAGACCTCCACCGTCCCTTCCAACCCTACTATTCTGTCCTGTTCTGCAAAGTCCCTGAGGGCAGGGCAAGAAGAAATGGGTGGACACTCGTTAAAGACAGATCCAATCTGAAAATGAGGAATTTCCTGATTATTAATCAATGGAACGGCTCACCTCCAGAAGTTGTGGGTGCTCCAACACTGGAGGTTTTAAAGAAGAGATTGGACAGCCATTTGTCTGAAGTGGTGTAGGATCTTGAGCAAGGGTTGGACTAGAAGACCTCCAAGGTCCCTCCCAACTCTTTTATTCTGTTAAGCAACTTGAAGACGTGGACTTCAACTCCCAGAATTCCCCAGCCAGCCTAGGGCAGTGTTTCTCAGTCTTGGGGACAATGCATTTTGCTTCCCTCCTTCCCTGGGTTCAAGGACGGTTCCTGCCTGCTTGCTGGAAGGACCCAAAGTCCCTCTCCAGGGAAGGGATTTTTGTCAGGGGGAGGAGCAGGAGGAGGAGGAGGCTACGGTTGGGAGTCTATGGTGAAGGGGCTCCCAAGAATCCATTTTTCTGGTGTCCCTCTCAGACATCTTTGCAAGGAGTAAGTTTGGCACTCCTTCATATATGCTAGAGCAGCATTTTTGAACATTGGGAGCTTCAAGAGGGATGGACTTCAACTCCCAGAATTCCCCAGGCTGCCTTGCAATAAAAAAAAGATGAATAACTATTTTTTTCCAACTTGGTACATAATTGTCCATGAATAAATACTTACTATTTGCCCTGAAGAAGATTCCTAAATATTTCACATTTTTCACAGTAAAATCTATCAGTGTACAAATTGTTTTGCATTTTCTGTCCATATCCACCTCTTAGTTTTCTCTTCATTAATTTGATTGCCTAACACTGAAGCGTATTGTTGTATATGTCCCATCAATGTTATTAAAGAGGCTCTAATAGCAATAGCAATATCACTTATATACCGCTTCACAGTGCTTTCCAGCCCTCTCTAAGCGGTTTTACAGAGTCAGCCTCTTGCCCCCAACAATCTGGGTCCTCATTTTACCCACCTCGGATGGATGGATGGATGGATGGAAGGCTGAGTCAACCTTGAAATGGTCAGGATCGAACTCTGGTCAGTCAGCAGAATTAGCCTGCAATACTTCATTCTAACCACTGCGCCACCAGGGCTCGGAAAAGGAAGGAAGGAAGGAAGAAAAAGGAAAGAAAGAAAGATGGATGGATGGATGGATGGTGGAAGGAAGGAAGGAAGGAAAATGGATGGTGGAAGAAAGAAAGGAAGGAAGAAAGATAATGGAAGGAAGGAAGGAAGGAAGGAAGGAAAATATTGCAATAGAAATAGCACTTATATACACCACTCTCCAAGCACTTTACAAAGTCAGCATCTTACTCCCAACAATCTGGGTCCTCATTTTACCCACCTGGGAAGGCTGAGTTGACCTTGAGCCAGTCGGGATCGAACTGGTGGCAGCGAGCAGAGTTTCCCTGCAATACTGCCTTCGAATCACTGCACGGCTCTGTTGAGCTGTTGTTTCTATAACCTCCTGGGCCCCTTCCAATTGAGCAGAGGTCAATACCTGTCAGAAATGGTTCCTTACCACTCTAGGGGGTCCTAGATAGCCAAGATGGCAGAGGCATTTCCCGGAGTTTCTGGAGAGAGGCAGCCATGCCAGCATTGCAGAACCAGGCTGGCTGGCTGGCTGGCTGTGTCGTCGGTACAAGATTCTTACGTTGCAGAAATAAGCCCTAAAAATGAATGAGGAGGTGGGCTGCAAGAGGAAGTACTTTTTGCAGAGTTGCAGGGGAAGAGAACCAAATGCAGGAGCCAAACCACAGCTAAACCCTTTCTTGAGCTTCTTGCTGGCATTTCCCAGGTGACCTCAAGATAATGCAGTGCAGCTAATTTCATGTCACTTCAGGTTTTGTGGACGTGGTTGACAGAAAAAGTCATCTGATGTTAAGTAGACCAATAATGGGGCATGTTTCAAGGGTGGGCTTTCTACCAAGGGTGGGCTGAAAGGAGCCGCCCAGTACAGGTAATCCTCAGTTCATTTAGTGACCGTTCAAAGTTACGACTGCATTGAAAAAAGTGACTTATGACCATTTTTCACACACGACTATTGTAGCATCCCAAGGGTCACGTGATCAAAATTCGAACCCAGATTCACTTAACAACCGTGTTAGTAATTTAAGAACTGCAGTGATTCACTTCACAACCGTGAGAAGAGAGCTGGTAAAATGGGCAAAACTCACTCAACAACTCAGCAACAGAAATTTTGGGCTCAATTTGGTCGTAAGTCGAGGATTACCTGTATGCAGAAGAGTCCAGGTAAAATTGGGCCCAGAGGAGAGCAGATGGGATCGGAGGCAGCGCATTCAGCTTCGTGTGTCTAGATTGCAAAGTAGCCCATCCGAATTTGCATCCGACAGCCGCATCGATCGGGCCGTAGCAGCCTGAGAGGGAAACATCTTCCGTGCTCCCCGGTTGTCCGATCAATTTAACAAAAGGAAAGAAATCTGTCTGGCAGGAATCACAAGGGGCAGCCCGATTGAAAACAGGCATCCTAGGATAGAGAGGTTTGCTGGGGGGGGGGGGGGTTGATTGATTGATGAGGTGCCATCAAGTTGTTTTTGACGCCCAGCGACCACATAAGTGAATTTTCTCCACCTCGAACTGTCCTTCACCTGTTTCTGTTTTTTTCCCCAGACCTCCCAACTCTGTTGGGGGTTGGGGGCAGCCCGCGTAAGAGAAAAGTTAGAGAGAGGAAGCTCGGCTTCTTTTTGCCATGGGGACATTGGGTGGGGTCCGTTTTTGTAAATCAGCTTTTCTCTATAGCAAGAAATCCATAAGGCAATGTTCATGGTTTGAAAATGCTTCCCTGCCAGGGCAGCTGGGAGAGAATAGGAAAAAGGAGGGAGGGAGGGAGGAAGGAAGGAAGGAAGAGATCTGAGGAAGGAAAGAAGGAAGGAAGGAAGGAAGAGGGAGGGAAGGAAAAAAGGAAAAGGAGGGAGGAGAGATCTGAGGAAGGAAGGAAGGAAAGGAGGGAGGGAGGAGAGATCTGAGGAAGGAAAGGGAGGGAAGGAAGGAAGGAAAGAGGGAGGGAGGAAGGAAGGAAGATGGGAATCAAAAGGGAGGGAGGGAGGGAGGGAAGGAAGAAGGAGCGAAGTGACAGGAAGGAAGAGAGAGAGGGAGTTCTCTACATCTAAGTGCTGTGCATTCTTCCAGTGCTTTTTAGTGAATTGTGCTTGTTTCTCTTCTCCTGTGGCCTTAGCCAACTGCTAGATTTATAGACCTTAGAGGGCTTTAACTGTCTCCCTTTGTCCTTCCTTAATTTACACGGATGTTACTTTTCTCTGCATGCTCTCTCATTCGTGGCAGCTTAAAAATCCTTCAGGCTCCTTTTCACTTAGAAAAGAGGAGGGGAAGAGGGATAAATGAGTCTTGCCCGAGCCTCCGGGAAGTCCAGCTTTGGGAAACTTGTCTTTGCTTTTAATGGGTGTCGTCCAACTGGAGTGAGTGTTGAAGAAGTGGAAAGGGATCCTGGGCACAGCATTGAAAAGGGGGATGTTTGAAACCCAGAGGAGAGAAGATTCAGGGGAAGGCGATAGCAGTCAGAATCAGAATAGAGCTGGAAGGGACCTTGGAGGTCTTCTAGTCCAGCCCCCTGCTCAAGCAGGAGATCCTATACCATTTCAGACAAATGGCTGTTCAATCTCTTCTTGAAAACCTCCAGTGATGGAGCACCCACAACTTCTGGTGGCAAGCAGTTCCACTGGTTAATTGTCCTCACTGTTAGGACAATTATCCAATGGAGCAGCTTGCCTTCAGTCTTTAAATCAGGGAGCAAGAGCACTTCTCTCTGGCTCCAGACTGGAACCGGCGAGTTCGCAGGAAAACAGATTTCAGCCAGGGGGTTAGGTGAAGCAGGGCCAGAGATGGGGTGCTGTTCTGCACAGGAGGTGTTGAACGGAGGCTGGAGGACCGTTTGGGAAAGGATGCTGAGACCCACCTGCCTCAGCTTGGCCCTTTAAGCAAGGACGATCCTTGACTCCCATTTGTTGAGCAGGGTATAGTTTACTAAAGGCCAAGTGGACCACAGTAAAGCAAAGCCAGAACTGAAGTTCGCGCACCAAATCCCCAAGTGTAACTTTTCCCCTCCCAGGCCCTTCCCATTGCTTGTTCCCCCAAACACCCCCCAATCATCCAATCAGTTTCAAAGAAGATGTTTTTGGAAACAGTCACTCTGAGCGTAGGCTGTCTTGCAGCTGCTTTTTTCTCCCAGGGAAACGACCTTGAAGTACCGTCTGTGGGAGGCATGCCTCTTTCCATCAGTTTCACTTTCCCCCCCAAGCGTTCACCCTCCCTTCCCCCCTTCCCCTAAGGTCCACGGCAGACTGGCACTGAACGATGGCACGGGGTAGGCGTAAGGTGGCAGTTCTGACAGAAACGCTCGTTTTGTAGGTTT
Source organism: Thermophis baileyi (assembly GCA_003457575.1). Classification (NCBI taxonomy): domain Eukaryota; kingdom Metazoa; phylum Chordata; class Lepidosauria; order Squamata; family Dipsadidae; genus Thermophis; species Thermophis baileyi. The sequence continues at coordinate 32,422 of QLTV01000629.1, read as the reverse complement.
GGCTGCTCTGTTCCATGGCTACCAAAAAATCATCTTGCAGATCAGGGAGAAAAGTCAGAGGGGAAGAATTGAAGCTAAAAATCAAAGTTCCTTAAGCCACCCGACCTTGTTTGTTCACACCCTTGAGTCGGTGAGTGGATAAACCGTTTTGGAGGTTCCCATAAGACACGGACTCATAAACGTAATGATGCGCGTTGGGTTTGCACAAGATAATGGAGCCACACAATCAAGCTTAGCATGTTTCGAGAATAGATTTTTTATTTATTTAGCGTATGGCATTTACTGAGGTCATGCAATCACTGATAATATAAATATAAGTTTAAATAAAGCATCAGCAAATATATATATATATATAAGGTGTGTAGATAATATCAGTAGTGGGTTCTAAAACCCTTTACTACCGGTTCGTGCTTGTGGGCGCACGAAGGGCAGATGGACAGAGCCTCCCGCCACCGCCGCTACTGAACTGGGAGCAACCCACCGCTGGATAATATAATATACAGGGTAAAATATTAAATTAAGATAAAACTGAGTCCAAGGCCCAGAAACCAGAAAGGGGTGTTAGAGCTGGGCCCCGGCCTTGCTTGCCATCCCCAGCCCTTGGCCTGCATCTTTTCTCTCCTCCTGCTTTTGCAGTGTTTTCCTTCGCCTGATGGAGGTCGATCCGGATGCCATCTGGTTCTTCCTCTGCAATGTCTGGTGCCCCAAAAACCTGGAGGCCCCCCACCCCTGCCTGCGCCCTGTGAAACTAGCGGGGAGCGAGAAGACGCGGAACGAGTTCACGGACAACGTGCAGAGCCTCTTGGACCAGCTGGGCGGTTGAGGGCAAGGGAGGAGCGCCCGGGCACACTCGCGCTGTGGAGGTAGGAGGCTTGGCAAGGCCCCTCTGGGTAGAAGGGGAAGGGAAGGCGGGGGTGCCAGTTCAACTGGCAGAGTAGGCCTGGAGAAGATCCCCTTTCCTCCCCACACCATAATCCTGAGCAGTCATGCCTGAAGGATATTGGGACTTCTTGCTTCTTTGAGCAATTTAGGAAAATATTTGTAGGTCGGGATTGAAATAAGGGGTCCTTGGTGTTCTCTGAGCTTGGTGGTTTTCTTGCAGACGTTTCATCACCCAACTAGGGAACATCGTCAGGTACTACATCCCCTTCTAGCACTCCATCCCCTTTTAGCCCATGTTGGAAAAGGTGCCCGGTGGCCACTCAGATGTCACTTTTAAGATGAGGGTTTCCTTCTGCACCTAGCGGGTGAGGGCGTTCACATCTTTTAGGCCACAGCTGCAGAACATACAGGCTTATTTGTGGGTTGACAGAAGTCGGGAGCAGAGAACTTGATTTAGCTTCAGGGTCTTGATTAATGCTTCTCAACCTTGGCCACTTGAAGACGTGTAGACTTCAACTCCCAGAATTCTCTGTCTCTAATGCTTTCCTTTTCATATGTAGCCCCCTTGTGGCCCGCTTACTCTCTTGTAATCCCTTCCTCTGCAATCTCTCCACTCTAGGGGCTCAGAGAAAAAAACGGGCACGGCTGTCTGGGGAATTCTGGGAGTTGAAGTCCACCCATCTTCAAGTGTCCAAAGTTGAGAAAACACTGTTCTAGATTATCTAAAGCAGAAAATGAGTCAGTAGCAGGCTACGTTTGGTAAACAACCTAGCCTTAAGCTAGGAACAGAAATGTAGTATTTAGATCAGAGGTCCCCAAAGTTGGCAGCTTTAAGACTTGTGGACTTCAACTCCCAGAATTCCTCAGGCAGCCGTGCCTGGTGGTGTTGTTTTTCTCCCACTCCCTAGAGCGGAGAGATTGCAGAGGAAGGCCGAAGCCATTTTATTTGGGATCTTAGGCCTGCCACACTTTATACTATTCTACTATGCATTCTCTATTGTGGGAGAATGGGAGGGGGGATTGTTTGAAGTTGCTGGCAAGCAGCCATAACAAATTCTTTCTAGGAAGCCAAGGTCATCCTTTGTCTCTGCACCTCTGCACCTGCACGGAAGGAGATGGGTGGACTCTGCCAGCATGGCACTTGAAGATTGGACAACGTGATGGACTTGGGGGTGTGGGGACAAAGGGCTTGATCTTTCAACTGGGTGGAGAAACCTGGAGGACTTCAGATTCGGGTTTCTCCCAGATGTGCCAACATGGCTCTGTTAATAAATTGGAACTTGGAGGAATACTTTGCCTCGGATTCTGATTTAGTTTTGGATGCTATTTGGAACCCTGACACAGGGATTACAAGAGAGTAAGCAGGCCACAATGGGGCTACACATGAAAAGGAATGCACTAGTGCCAGGGAATCCTGGGAGTTGAAGTTTCACAAGTCTTAAAAGTTGCAAAGTCTGAAGACCCCTGATCTAGATCATGAGAAGAATGCTCCTCACTGATTGGAGGAATGAACTTTTTTGAGAAATAAGTTTATGTCCCTAACCCGTGTCCGTCCGTCCGTCCGTCCATCCATTCATCCGTCTTTCTGTCCCTCTCTTCCTTTCTGACCCTCTCTATCCTTCATTTGCCGCCTAGGTCAAAGCCCCCAGGGGTCCCATCAGCCACCCTTTCCAGCAGCAAGAGAGAAGCCACTGCCTGCAGCCGGTCCCCTCCTCTCTTTTCCAAATGCTCTTTGAAAAATAATTTTTTAATTCTTGGCCCTCCTGTCTTCAGCGGGCGATTGTTTCATAGGACGGAGGCCACCACAGAGAAGGGCAGTTTCCAGACTCCTGAACGTCCACAGGCTTGGCCGAATCTGCCTGGGCAAAGAAACTTTGGGGCACCTAGAACCCGAATCGTGAGGGGTGCTGGCAGACGATACCTGGAACCTGATTTGTCCATAAGTTGTCGGGAGGCTGCATTTTGCCCTTTGGGGCTGCATGAGTCTCTGGTCTCACAACAAGCCACAAAACAGAGACCTGGTGCTAATCCTGGCTGGGCCCAGGATGGAGACCAGAATCCCAGGTGGCTCCGTTTCCTGGTTGGCCGGGTGGATCAAGATGCAGGTGGAGGAACAGAAGACCCCAAACCTCCTGCCCTCCTTTCGCCCCAGCGCCAAATTTGAGGTGGGGGGGAAGCTCAGAAGCTCAGCCTCCGCCGTGGGTCTCCTGAAAGTTCGCAGCATTCGTTGCAGAGAGAGCGAACTCAATATGCAGAGCGCCAGCCGGGAATTAAGCAGGCAGCGTGGAAATGCCATTTGCCTCTTCTGACCATTATGTGGCTTCAGACAAAAGCAATTTACTCTGCCTGTAATAAAGCCGAGGTGATAACGAAGCTCTTGAGCCTTGTGTCTGCCCAGCACACGCGTGTGCACACACACACACACACACACATACACATACACACACACCCTCACCCTCACCCCTTCCCACTGCCTTGGTCTCCACCAGACACCACATAAGCCCTGCCTGCAGCCTCCCAGGGACCGGGGAAGCCTCTGTCTTTAGCCGGGGTGTGTGGGGGGGGAATGAGTTCCCTTATGGGTCGGGCCCCTCTCGTTTGCTTATTTATTTCAGAAAATTTATAGAGCCGCCTACTCGCTCCCAGCGACTCTAAGCGGCTTACAGACCAAAATAAAAAAAACCAATGTAGGAAAAATAAAAATAATTTTTAAAAACCATAAAATAATAATAAAATAAAATAACCCCACCCCCTGGGCGACAACCCACACTCAAACCAGCCATTTCATGGGCTCCAACCCCCTCCGGGTTCTCCGCTGGCAAAGCCACCGTTTAGTGTGGAGGGTGTGGGGGGGGGAGGGGGGCAGGAGCAGGGAGGAATTGCCCCCGCGGTGGGTCTGTCAGTGGAGATACCCGGGGAAAGGAGGATCGGGGCTCCAGATTGTGGCTGAGCAGACCCCCCCTCTCCTCCCCTCCCCTCCCCGTGGTGCGTATTTCATTGGTGACAAGACAATCAGGCTACTTACAGGGTTCTGCACCATTTAACCTTGTATCCCGTTGTACGCTAGCTGGGGAGGGGAGGGGAGGGGAGGGGAGGGGGCAGAGACGTGGTGTTCTGTGCATTTGTCTGCGCCTCTTCGGAGCACAGTGGAGATGCGGTGCCAGGCGAGACGCCCCCCCCCCTCTCCTACCGAGCCTGCCTCCCTCCCGCTCTGCCAGGTTTGCCCTGTTTCTGGGAGGGGGGAGAGGAGAGGGTCCCTCGCGTGAGGAAAGGCCCTGGGGCTGCTCCACAGGTCTGGTCGAAAGGACCAGCATCCCTAGACCACCCGATGAGGCACCTCTGGTTCTGCCTCCTGCTTCTCCCTGGGCTAATGCAAAGGGTGGGCCTGCAACCGAAGTAGCCCCTCCACCCCCACCCCCCCCCGTGGGTTTTCATCAAATGGGGTTCAAAAGCAGGAGTCTGGAGGTAGAGGAGAGCCACCCCCAGCCGGATTCCCTGGGAAGGGGCCTCTTACAGCCTTCCAAGGTGGGGAGCTGGAAGCCAGGTGGGCCTGAGCTCCAGGGGTCAAGCGACTCTTTCTTTCATTTCCCCCAGCTCAGTTTCACTGGAGAACCTTGGCCTAGGCTGGATGTGATCACCTTGTTAACTCCTCCCTCCCTCCTTTCTCTTTCATTCTTTCTTTTCCATTCTTTCTTTCTCTCCCTTCCCTTCTTCATCTACTCCCTTCTCATCCCTTCCCCTCCCTTCCCCTTTTCATCTATTCCCTTCCTTTCCCTTCCCTTCTTCATCTATTACCTTCTCTTCCCATCCCTCCCCTCTCCCTTTCCTTCCCCTCCCTTCCCTTCTTCATCTCTTCCCTTTTCATCCCTTCCCCTCCCTTCCCCTTTTCATCTATTCCTTTCTTGTCTCTTCCCTTCTTCATCTATTCTCTTCTTATCCCTTCCCTTCATCTCTTCCCTTCCTTTCCCTTCCCTTCTTCCTCTATTCCCTTTTCCTCCCTTCCCCTCCCTTCCCCTTTTCATCTATTCCCTTCCTTTCCCTTCCCTTCTTCATCTATTACCTTCTCATCCCTTCCCTCCCCCTCCCCTCCCTTCCCTTCTTCATCTATTCCCTTCCCTTTATTCCCTTCTCATCCCATCCCTTCCCTCTCACTCCCTCCCCTCTCCCTTTTCTTCCCCTTCCCTCCGTACCCCTCTTCATCTATTCCTTTCCCTTCCCTTCTTCATCTATTCCCTTCTCATCCTATCCCTTCTCTCCCCTCTCCCTTTCCCTCCCCTTCCCTTCCCCTCCCCTCCCTTCTTCATCTCTTCCCTTTTCATCCCTTCCCCTTTTCATCTATTCCTTTCTTGTCTCTTCTCTTCTTCATCTATTCTCTTCTTATCCCTTCCCTTCATCTCTTCCCTTCCTTTCCCTTCCCTTCTTCATCTATTGCCTTCTCATACCTTCTCTTCCC
>QLTV01000628.1:144050-156683 GCA_003457575.1 Thermophis baileyi | reverse complement strand
AACTGTGGAATTAGCGGATGGTATTACATTAAAACCATGTACTAAATATCTAAATTGTAATGCCTGCAACCAGGAAAAGAGCAAAATTAATCCTGCAAACAGATGCAATGGCTTTAAAACTACAGCACCATTAGAGGTAGTGTTTGTTGACTTGATTGGTCCAAAGAAACCCAGTTTGGGTGGAGCTTGCTATATTCTCAGTATAGTAGACCATTATTCTAGATATGGTTTCTGTTACTTAATGAAATCTAAGTCAGAAACATATCAACATTTTTCAAATTGGTTGAAATTTGTAGAGAGAAAGAAGAACAAAAGAGTAGTAAGTGTTGTTACTGATAATGGAACATAATTTACAAATAGTAGGTTTGTTACCATGTTGGAAAGAGCTGGAATTGAGCATAGACGTTCTGCTCCTTACAGGCCTCAACATAATTCCTATGTTGAGAGACGAGGGCAGACATTGCAAGCCATGATTAGAACAATGCTTACAGATTCTGGTTTGCCAGACCAACTGTGGGGAGAGGCTGTTATGTGCGCTAACCATGTGATTAATAATGCTGTTTAGGAGAGGCTCTTATGTGTGCTAACCATGTGATTAATGCAACAACAGGGGAGATTCCATTTACCTGTTGGTATGGTAGAAAGCCTGAATTAAGTTATTTGCATACATTTGGTGCACCAGCATGGGTGCATATTCCAACCCAAGTAAGAAGTAAAGGTTGGGCTTGGCTTGGCTTCGGACTCATGATCCACACATCCTTTGGTCCCAGAATTTAATGTCGTTCCCGAGCCTGCAATGCGTGGATCATACGCGCCAAGTCTGCGCAGGCCAGGTGCAGGGTCCACCTGCGGTGTCTTTGCCGGCCGACCTCTCGGACTTCGCGGACATTTTTAGCGAGAAAGAGGTGGACCAGTTGCCCCCGCACTGGCCATACGATTGCCCCACTGACTTAATCCTGGACGTGCCGCTCCCTGCAGGGCGGTTGTATTCTATGTCGGACCCTGAATTGGCCGCGTTATGGGACTTTGTGGACAAAAACCTGGCCCAGGGTTTTATCCGGCCCTCGTCGTCGCCCTTGTCCGCTCCGGTCCTCTTTGTGAAGAAAAAGACTGGCGACTTGCACCTGTGCTGCGATTACTGTAAACTTAACACCATTACGGTGCGTAACCGGTATCCTTTGCCCTTGATCCCTGAACTCTTGGAGAGACTTCGGGCGGCTACCGCATTTACAAAGTTGGACCTGCGCGGCGCTTACAATCTGGTTCGGGTCCGAGAAGGGGATGAGTGGAAGACAGCATTCGGCACCCGGTATGGCCATTTTGAATACACGGTCATGCCATTTGGATTAACCAACGCTCCCGCTGTCTTCCAGCATTTCATGAATGACATTTTCCGGGATCTTTTGGACCAGTTTGACATGGTCTATCTCGATGACATCTTGATTTATTCGACATCCCGGAAGAGTCATCTCCAACATCTCCGCCTGGTCTTGCAACGGCTTCGCGACCACCAGCTCTATGCAAAGCTGGAGAAATATCAATTCTATCAGACAACCATTGACTTCTTGGGCCATCGCATTTCTCCCAAGGGCATAGCGATGGATTGGAGCAAGGTCGAGGCGTTGAGAAGTTGGCAACCTCCTCGTCGGGTGAAAGATGTCCAGCGACTCCTCGGGTTCGCTAACTATTACAGGACGTTCATCCCTGGCTTCGGCACTTTCACCGCGCCTCTCACTCGGCTCTTGCAAAAGAACGTCCCGTTCCAGTGGGGCACCCCCGAGCAGCAGGCGTTCCTGGCCTTAAAGGAGGCCTTCATGAAAGAGCCGATTTTGAAGCATCCTGACCCTCACCATCCGTTTGGTGGAAGCAGACGCATCGGATATTGCGGTCAGAGCCGTGCTACTCCAGGCTTGCGCAGCTGGCGGTACTCTTTTCCCTTGCGCATACTATTCCCGGAAATTGAATCCGTCCAAGCGCAATTATACCATCTGGGAAAAAGAGCTACTGGCCATTAAGAGACCTGGAGACATCACCTCGAGGGGGCCCGACATCAAGTGGAAGTCCGGACGGACCACAAGAATCTGGAGTTTCTGCAGACCGCGCGGAAACTCAATCCGGTGGTCCTTCTTTTTTGCCCGCTTCAACTTCAAGGTCATGTACATCCTGAGTGGGCGCAACCAACGAGTGGATGCGCTCTCGAGGAAGCCCGAGTATGCCCACGTCGAGGACCCGCTTCTGCCTCGGACTATTCTGCCTGTCGAGTTGTTCGCTGCCATCCACGAACCTATCGATTTATCGACCAGATCCGGGAGGCACAGCGGCAGGACGCATAGGTCGACCTCCAGAAGCACGAGATAGGGCCCGATTCTCCCTGGACGTTTTCCGACGACCTCTTGCGATACTGGGAGAAACTGTATGTCCCATCGGGGCCGCTCCGGGGTCTTGTCCCAGTGCCACGACAACCCCGCGGTGGGACATTTCAGCCTTTTTAAGACCCTCAACCTGGTGTCGTGGACTTTCTGGTGGCCTCGTCTCCGCCACGATGTCCAGTTGTATGTGACCTCCTGCGTCTGCTGCCAACAGGCCAAGTCGGCTACGGGAGCTCCCCCTGGACTGCTTCAGCCCTTGCCAACACCAGAGAGACCCTGGGGTGCCATCTCAATGGACTTTCTCACGGACTTGCCCCCGTCTGCTGGCTTCACGACCGTGTTCGTGGTGGTGAACATGCTGACGAAGATGGCGCATTTCATCCCGTCGAGGATTACCGACAGCTCGCGCCACCGCCCGCATGTTCATCCAGCATGTCTTTCGGCTACACGGCCTACTGGATAGGGTTGTGTCGGACAGAGGGGCCCAATTCACCACCCAGTTTTGGAAGGGGCTGATGACGGCCTTAGACGTCCAGATTTGCCTGTCGTCAGCTCATCACCCCAAAACCGACGGCGGCACGGAAAAGGTCATAGGAATATTGGAGCAATATCTGCGCTGCTTTGTTAATCAGCAACAGGACAATTGGGCAGAGTACTTAGCAGTCGCGGAGTTTGCTTTTAATAATTCCCAACACACCTCCACTCAGACGACCCCTTTCCTAGCCAACTTGGGCTATCACCCCCGGTTCTTCCTGCTCACGCCCCTTGACTCCCCAGTTCCAGCAGCGGATGAATTCGTGACAGAGCTGCAGGCTGTTCACCAGTTGGTGAAGCGCTACTTAAACAAGGCCAAGGATGATTATAAAAGGGTTGTGGACTGCTCTCGGTGGGCAACACCACCATTGGCTGTGGGGAATCGAGTGTGGCTGTCGACCAAGCATCTCCCCTCCGACCGGCCGGTCCGAAAACTGGACCATCGGTACATTGGGCCTTTCCCTGTGGAGGCGGTCATCAATCCAGTGGCCTACTGCCTGACCTTGCCTCGGTCGCTAAGGGTCCATCCTGTGTTTCATCAGTCCCTCCTTGTTTCTGAACGGCCCGCCTGTCCGCTCCGCCAACTTGATCATCCCCAGCCGGCGCCCTGTGATGGAGATGAACCGCCCGAGTACGAGGTCACCAGCATTCGAGACTCCCAGTGGATGAAGGGCCGGTTCCAGTACCTCATCGAGTGGAAGGGGTATGGGCCGGAAGACTTCACCTGGGAGGATGCGACCTCCGTCCATGCTCCAGATCTTGTTCGCGCCTTTCACGAGCAGTTCCCATCCCAATCACATCTGGACCGACAGACCGGGGGAAGGGCCCTGCGGTGAGGGATAGTGTTGTGGCCCGCCAGCGACCCGTGCAGCTGGTTGCAGACTCCGACAGCGAAGAGGCTGTTGTGGTGATGCGCCAGCGGCCTGTGCAGCTGGTACCTTGTTCATAAAAGACTGATTGAAACCGTATTTTTGTTTGAACAAACTACTAAGACAGCTTATTAGTAGTATTTATTTAATAAAATAAGGTTTGCACGGACTTTGTGTGTGCTGCGTTCTTCGTGGTTCGTAGCTAGGGCAGAACAATCCCATCGTACATATGCCGATGATCCTAAAGTACATACTGTAACATCTTGCTTTTCAAATAGACAGCTATTTAAAGTTACAACTGCCAAAACATCATAGGGAGATATTTACGTGAGCAAGATTCGAACAGCTTGACACAATGGTCAGATATGGGAGATTCCATTCTATACCCTATAATGGACGTCTCTGCATTTGCAGAGCGGCAGAGGTAGAAGACCTGGCTCACATCCTATTTGATTGTTGCCTGCATAAGAGGGTGAGAGACAGGTATCTCGGTCTATATACTAAACGAATGATCCATTGGGAACCCCATATCAAAACAACTTACCTTATGTGTGGCCAGAATTTGAAAACAACATTTAATACAGCACAGTACTTGAGCAAAATGGTTCAGTTGAGATCGGCATATGTGGGACTGATTGGGGTAGATTTTTAGGGGTGACACTGAAATATAATTTTATCATATTTTTTCTATTCATATATTAAATTATTGAATTTTATTCCAATCTCATTTTAAATTGTATTTATCGGATTTTATTAATAATTTGTGTTTGGAACTCTGTACTTTGATATGGCCCATGGGCTAATCAATAAAGTAAACTAAACTAAACTTGTCCCAAGGTACATAATCTGTTTTGCAAATATTTCTGTCTTTTTTATTTGCTTGGGGTCCTCACTTTCTCTGGAAAAGTTTCTGCAGATCTGGGACACTTACATTGCAACAGATTCATCAAATGGTAGCATTAACATGTTACAATTTTGTCACCTGAAAGAATGCCAACAGAAGGTTTTTAGAGTGTTTGCTTTCATTTTAATATATGTATACACCCTAACCCCAATGCTCCTCATAAGAGCTAGAGCAATTAAAAAAATAAAATATTGTTTGTTATTTTTACAAATTAATGCAAAGATATAGATTCAAATGCAATATAATTATAAGAACAAAATACTGACACTTTTAACACTTTTTAAAACTGAACTACTTCCCCCTTTTAAAAGTTTTTTTAAAAACACAAAAGCTCATGATATTTATGTCAAACCTGACTCGACTCCATAGCTGCACCTGCTGTCACTCACAGTTTGCCAAACAGCAAGGGAGGGGGGTGGATGAATTCCTAAGGAAGGAGGGAAGCTCCGGAATGCAAGAGTGCCTTCCGTTGCCAGCAAGACATTAGACACCAAGGTCAAGTTATGAAATGTTTGAGCGGCACAGACAGTCTTTTCCCAAAACAAAAGAACTGAATCCAATTGGTGAACTATGAACTGTGGGTGGTCCGGAGGGGGGAAAGGGGTTTTACCTATGTGGGTTTTTGTGGGAAAATTCCAAAACTGACTTTGCTTCTCCTGTACCTAGATGGATCTTTCAATAAAGCTACACTCTTGGTAATTTAAAAGAGCTGAGAGTTTCTTTGGTTGAATGTGCCAAATGGGACAGTTGACATTAAGTCAGTTCTCACAGTAGTGCCTGGATCCCACCGGGAGGCCAAAGATCTGAGATGTTGGCAACAGGCAAAGAATCGGAGAAGAAGAAGCCAGAGGAGCCTCTGGCTCAAGAAGCCCCAGCAGCGCTGCAGACCAGGGTAGGGGTGCAGCCAGCGGGCACGAGTCCCAAACTGAGGGCTGAAAAGCCAGAGCCGCAAATGGCGAGCCTAAGGGAGCGGCTGCAGGACGCTCTGTACCAGGGACTGAAGACTCACTGGGCGGTGAACATGGGGAAGGTGGCAGAGGCCAAGGACCCCTTAATTCCCGTAAGATTCAACATGACCCGAGGGAGCAGATGGAAGGCAAAGAGACCAGTCAAGTGGGATGAGCCAATCAAGTGGAAGCTCCCCGCCGCCACCTGCAGCCCATCAATGGAGTAGCTGGGAGAGAAGTTCGGAGGACTGGCGATCAAGGGAGTGTCATCACCAGGGGCCAAGGCACCAGTGGCTAGGATGGGGAGTGAAGTCACTAACCACCCCATCTCCTTCCCTCCTGCAGCCGATGGTGCCAGCAACTGCCAGGATTATTGGATCCCCCTGCAGGCAACAGTGGCAGCGGATTTCACTGCCCCTCCCCCAGCGGGGCAGCAAGCGATCCCAGTGGCTCAAGCAGGGGTTAGAGCCCCTCCGCCTCCCCTCACAGCGGCAGCAGCAGTCCTACTGCCTGGTACATCGTAGTGAGAGACGAGCAACACCCCCCCCCCTGTCTGGTTCAATGTGAATTCAGGCAAGCTGGCTCACTTCTTAGCCCAGACGTGGCATCACATGGAACGCTATGGGGGAATGTACCCAGACGATGTAGCCTGGGTTCATGCAGTGGCGTCCAACCTGGATGGTGGCGTGGATGGATGACTGGTGTCCCTGCATGATGCCAGGGCGCAGGAGCTGGGTGAGCTAGATGCATTCATGCAGATCCTGTGAGGGTGGTTCGAGGATCCCATGGTGGCCCGGTGAGCTGAGTCCCGCATTCAAACCCTTAGCAGGGGAAACGGCCAGTGGTGGAGTATATCCAAGACTTCCGCAGCCTAGCCAGCTACCTTCCTGACTGGCCCAACTGCATACTGGTCTCCTACTTCTGAGGGGGACTAGACCGAGATCTGTACCAGAACTGCATTACCCCGAGGGGTGCCGTGGAACCTGCAAGCGTGGTTCCGAGTGGCCAGCGAAGTGGAGATTGACCTGATGGAGTTCCAAGAGCTCACCATGCAGGAAAGCCGACCCTGCAGAGCACCCAAGGCCCTGGGGGGGAGGGGGTCACGCCCTCGACCAGAGGAGGCAAGCCTCGCCAAGCTCCAGGAGCCTGCTTCTGCTGTGGGAAGGAGGGCCACCGAGCAGCTGAGTGCCTCGCACATCAACCAGCAACCATTCCTCTGCCTGCCAGCCAGTCCAAGAAGAAGAGGCCCCCAGTGAAGCTGAAAGAGAAGACATGCATGAGGCGGCAAGTCATTGAGTTCTCTCTTCAGTCCATCAAGGAGGAAGGAACCCCGACCAACCCCCAAATGGGTCCAGTCTTCTATGAGAGCGACAGCAAGGGGGAAGACAACCTGATGGTAAGTGGCACCATCATCCCCAGGATGGCCAGGGTGGAGATTGTGGTGCCCTCGGGGGCAAGGGGAGGTCATCACAGCGCTGCTAGACTCAGGTTGCACCCGGTGCGTGGTGCGTGGTGAGCACCCAGGTGGTGAAAAGGTTGGGACTGAGACTAAAAAAACTGAGGCAATCCATGGCATTTTCCCAGTTAGATGGATCAATAACAGGGGGTGCACCAGCCACATACCTGACTGAGCCGGTTCGGCTCAAAGCAGGGACTCACATAGAGACTATTTGGTTTATTGTAGTCCCCGGGATGACTGACCCTATGGTCCTAGGTCTAGTGTGGTGGAAAAAGTGGAACCCCTCTGTGAGCTGGGATAGAGAAAAGTAGCAGATGCGGAGAAGAGCCGCTAGTTGGCAAGAGCCAGGAAAAGTGCAAAGGGCTGCCTACCTGCCTGCGGCTAGAAAAGTGAACGTGGAGACCGCAAATACACTAAAAGGAGACAGTGGATTAGAGCTGCTGATTGTAGCAGAGTATCGCAACCTAGCTGAGGTTTTTAGTGAAAAGGAATCAGATGTGCTCCCACCTCAATGACCCACTGACTGTGTGATAGAGATCATAGTGGGAGCCAAACTGCCCAAGCCAAAATTGTACTCTATGACCCCCAGAGAGAGAGATGGACAAACTCCGAGCGTTTATAGATAAGAACTTAGCCAGGGGGTTCGTCCAGCCAGCAAAATTGAGAATGGCAGCCCCAGTGCTATTCAAAGAAAAGAAGGACGGATCCCTTAGACTCTGCATCAATTATAGAGGCCTGAACTGCATATGTGTGGAAAACATAGCACTAGCAATAGCACTTAGACTTATATACCACTTCACAGTGCTTTACAGCCCTCTCTAAGTGGTTTACAGAGTCAGCATATTTCCCCCAACAATCTGGGTCCTCATTTTACTGACCTCAGAAGGATGGAAGGCTGAGTCAACCTTGAGCCGGTGAGACTCGAACTGTCAAATTGCTGGCAGCTGGCAGTCAGCAGAAGTAGCCTGCAGTACTGCATTCTAACCACTGAGCCACCACGGCTCTTGTACCCTCTCCACCTTATGAGGGACATGCTAGGCTAGTTAGCAAAGGGAAAAATCTTCACGAAGCTGGACCTGCAGGAGGCGTACTAAGTGAGGATTAAGGAGGGGGACGAGTGGAAAATGGGGTTTAATTGCCCCCCTAGGCTGCTATCAGTTCCGAGTAATGCCATTCGGGCTGCAAGGGGCCCCTGCCGTGTTCATGCAACTGATAAATGAGGTCCTGCACGAGCACCTGTACAAGGGAGTCTTGGTGTACTGATATATTAATATACACAGAGACCCTGGATGAACATGTGAGGCTGGTCAGAGCCTTACTCAGAAAATTGCAGGAGGCCCAACTTTACGCAAAGCTGTCTAAGTGTGAATTTCACAAGATTCGCTTAGACTACCTGGGATACCAGATCTCCAACGGAGTGGAGATGGATCCTAGCAAAGTGAAGGCAATACTGGTGTGGGAGCCCCCTCGAACCAGGAGGCAACTAGAGAGTTTCCTGGGTTTCACAAACTTTTACAGCCAGTTCATCCCCACCTTCGCCCAGATAGCCCTACCAATCACCAATTTGCTAAAAACGGGGAGGGGAGGATGAAACCAAAACCCAGCCAGCCCCTAGATTGGTCCCTTGACTGCCAAGCCGCATTTGAAAAGTTGAAGCCCCTGTTCACTGCGGAGCTGGTCCTGAAGCACACCGACCCAGAGAAGCTGTTCATGATACAGGCTGATGCCAGCGATGTAGCAGTAGGGGCAGTCCTACTCCAAAGGAATGCCAAAGGGGAGTTACAACCCTGTGCCTACACGTCTCACAAGTTGTCTGACACCAAAAGGCACTGGGCTATCTGGGAAAAGGAGGCTTACGAAGTCCAATGGGCTCTCTTAACCTGGAGGCAGTTCCTGGAGGGTAGCAAGTTCCCCTTCAAGTTCTGGACAGATCATAGAAGTGCTAAAGGCCCCCAGGAGACTATCCCTTAAACAGGTCCAGTGGGCCCAATACTTCAACCAGTTCAACTTCCCTCTCCAGTATCTGCCAAGAGGGAAAAATGTTCTTGCAGATGTCCTCTCCTGTATGCCACAATACAATAGCGCCCGAGAGGCAGTGGTGATGTCCATCATCCCATCTAAGCACTGTGCAGCACCGGCTCTCACCTGACAACAAGCAACGCCTCAGCAGGAGCCAGCCGAGGACGTAATGCAACCCTTAAAAGATGCCCTAGTAAGCGATGAGTGGTTCCAGCAACACAAAGACGACCTATCTGTGAAGGAGGAACTAGCGTGGAAAGGCACCAAATTATATGTCCCAGCCAGCCAGTGGACCTGGATTTTACAGGAGTCATGATGCCAGAGCATCAGGACATTTTGGGTTTGTGAAGACCCTACACCTAGTAAAGAGACAATTCTGGTGGCCAAAAATGGAAAAGGACATAGAAGCGTATGTGGCCAGCTGCACCTATCACCCCAGTACCAATGGAGCCTGTGAACGGTCCAATTCAGTGTTAGAGCAGTACCTGAGCAGTACCTGAGGTGTTATGTAAATTACCAACAGACTAATTGGGCTGAACTCCTGCCTTTTGCAGAAGTGGCATATAATAACTTTGTGCATAGCAGCATGGGATTTACCCCATTCAGGGTAGCTAGTGGAGTGGAGTTTGCACCGATGCCAGAGGTTCCTCAGGGACAACCGTCCTCAGTATCATTGGCTGAGTGGATTGAAACCTTAAAGGAAACATTGGGGGGGGGGGTTAGTGTGCAGAGCATTACAAAAGGCTAGAGAGACACAAAAGAGGCAAGCAGATAACAGGGCACCACAAGGGGAATTCAAAGTCGGAGATAAAGTGTACTTGTCTACAAAGTTTCTCAACCTGAGGCAGCCTTGTAAGAAGTTGGGCCCCAAGTATATAGGGCCTTTCCAAATTATCCAGATCGTAAATCCAGTTACTGTAGAATTGCAGCTACTAAAAAGCCTCAGGCGAGTCTACCCAGTGTTTCACTGCAACTTGCACCTTTCCACAGTTCAGGGTTAAGACCTGCTGCAGAAGTGCCTCCTCCTCCTCCTCCTATTTTGGTCAAAGGAGAGGAGCACTATGAAATTAAGGAGATTCCCGATACCATAGAGGGAAACTGCAGTATCTAGTATTATGGAGAGGCTACCCTTTAGCCAATGCCAAATGGGTGGCAGCAATGGATGTAAAGGCAGCTAGATTAGTGCGCAGATTTCATGCCGAACATCCAGGCACACCAAGGTCAAGTTATGAAATGTTTGAGCGGCACAGTCTTTTCCCAAAACAAAAGAACTGGACCCAATTGGTGAACTATGAACTGTGAGTGGCCCAGAGGGGGAAAAGGGGTTTTATCTATGTGGGTTTTCACGGGAAAATCCCAGAACTGACTTTGCTTCTGCTGTACCTAGATGGATCTTTCAATAAAGCTACACTCTTGGTAATTTAAAAGAACTGAGAGGTTTTTAGTTGAATGTGCCAAATGGGATGGTTGACAATTTAAACAGTGTGGACATCATTTAAAATAATAAAATGTACATGTGATATTTTTCAAGTATCGAAATGATTTTGAGTATCAAAAAACACAATATTTTTAAAACTTAAAACACTTTTAGATGGGAAAAAAGCAACTCATATATTACAATGTTTTGCACATATTCTACAAATCACAGTAAATCTGAATTAATTGAAAGAATTAAAATGGAAAAGGCAAATGAATCACTCAGTGACTTAATAAGTGGAGAGACAATTTTCTAATGAACAGTATGAAAATGTGTTATAGACAGATTATTATTTTTCTATTAAAGTAGATCTGGAAAAGTAGCAAAAATATTCATAGAATGCATTTGGCAATACAGTTCATGTTCTTTATTTATTTTAAAATGATAGGCCAGGGGTCTGCAACCTGCGGCTCCGGAGCCGCATGCGGCTCTTTGGGCCCTCTGCTACGGCTCCCTGTCACCCTGTCGTGGCAGAGGGATGAAAGAGCCATCATCCTGTCACGGCCTTAGTGCAGGAGCGAAGCGCCCCTCTATTTGCCTTTGCGCGGCAACAGCATTCCACCTTCATTGTGGTACATTTGCTGTTGCCGCTAGCAAAGAGGGCTGGGAGAGAATGGCGGGGGTGGATCTTGCAGCGTGGGGGCCATCCCCCAAGCCTGGCCTTCCTCCTCGGCGGGGGGCCAAGAGAAAGAAGGTGGCGGCATGGGGAAGCGCTCTCCTCTCCCACCGAGCGCCGAGCACAACAGCCCAGCAGGAGGGGGAGATGGCCCAGCAGAATCACCCCCATTGGTGAGTTGGACAGTAGACCAGGGGTCAGCACCCTGTGGCTCCGGAGCCACATGCGGCTCCTTGGGCCCTCTGCTGCAGCTCCCTGCCACCCTGTCTCAGCAGAGGGATGAAAAAGACATGTCCTGTCATGGCAGTGGCATGGTCGGAGCCTTTGCGCGGCAACAGCATTCCGCCTTCGTTGCAGTACATTTGCTGTTGCGGCCAGAAAAGAGGGCTGGGAGAGAAGGGCGGGGGTGGATCTTGCGGGGGGGGGGCCATCCCCCAAGCCTGGCCTTCCTCCTCCCTTGGTGGCGGGGCCAAGAGAAAGAAGGGGGCAGGGTGGGGAAGCACTCCCCTCCCCTGCCGAGCACCAAGCACAACAGCACAGCGGGGCGGGGGGAGATGGCCCAGCAGAAGCGGCCCCATTGGCGAGTTGGACGGCAGAGAGGCCTGGCCCGGCTCTCGCAGCAGAACGCTGTTCACTGCCTTTGAAACGTGCCGCTTTCTGTTTCCTGTTCCTTCCCTGGGCAGCAATGGCTGGGGCCGTGGGGGGGGAAGCAGAGGCATCAGGGCTGCTCCCCCCACCTCAGTAACCCAGGCCTGGAGCGCGGAGAGTTGCAGGCGAGCGCCGGAGGGTCAGAAGACATGCTCCAACATCGCCCCAACACGCGTTTCCAGCGTGCGCTTCTCTGTCCCGAAGTAGGATTGAGTGGGGAGAAGGGAGCAGGGGGAAGGGGGAAGGATAGGAGGGAAGGAGAAGCCCGGCTGGCTTTCCTTTGGCGTGGGGCGGGGGGAAGACCCATTACCCCCTCCATGGCCTGCCCGCTGCTCTTGCAGCACCTTGCACAGCACAGTGAAAGCTAGCGTGCTTCACAATGGGGGAGACTGGGTCCCCTCCCCCTCCTGGAGCCCATTCCCTGCCCCACTTGACCCTGGCAACACTCACTCACTCACTCACTCTCTCTCTCTCTCCCTCCCTCTCTCTCTCTCTCTCTCTCTCGGCGGAGAGCAAACCCAGAAGTAACTGCCCACCTTTCCCGCCAGGGGGAGGGAGGGAGAGAGGGAGGGAGGGGAGGGGAGGGAGAGAGAGCGAGAGAGCGAGAGAGAGAGAGAGATATTCGGCTGGATGGATTCGGTCCTCGCCAAAGACGCTCCCCCCTCAGCCACTCTCCCTCTCCCTCTCCCTCCCTCTCTCTCTCTCTCTCTCTCTGTATCTCTCGCTCCCTGTCTCTGTGTCTCTTTCTATCTATCTATCATCCATCCATCCATCCATCCATCCATCCATCG
>QLTV01000628.1:118048-143999 GCA_003457575.1 Thermophis baileyi | reverse complement strand
CCTCTCTCTCTCTCTCTCTCTGTGTGTGTATCTCACTCCCTGTTTGTGTGTCTCTTCTCACTCTCTCAGAAAGCCCTGCATACTCTCAGGCTCTTTGCTACCCATTTTTCTTTCTTCCTTTTGGAAATCTGGGCTGGCTGAGGAATAAGCGCAACCCGTGGCAGAGGCTTCCCTCCTACTCCCCCTACTCCTCTCGCGACCCCCTGGCCTGTTGTGGTGGGGCCGGGAAGGTGCACACTAGAGGAGAAGGGGGAGGAGGAGGGAAGCCTCCATTGTGGGTTGCGCTCATTCCTCAGCCAGCCTGGATTTCCAAAAGGAAGAAAGAAAAACGGGTAGCGAAAAGCCCCAAGGAGAGCATGCAGGGTTTTCTGAGAGAGTGAGAAGAGACACAGAGACAGGGAGCGAGAGACAGCGATACACACACACACACACACACACACACAGACACAGACACACAGAGAGAGGGGGGAGACAGAGAGAAAAAGAGAAAGAGATGAGAGAGAGAAAGAGAGAGATAGAGAGGGAGAGAAAGAGAAATGAGAGAGAGGGTGATAGGGAGATAGAGTGAAAAAAAAGACAGAGATGAGAGAAAGAGAAAGATGAGAGGGAGGGAGGGAGAGGGAGTTAGAGAAAAAGAGAGATGAGAGAGAAAGAGAGATGAGAGAGGGAGATAGACAGAGAGAGAGAGGAGAGGGAGGGAGGGAGAGAGAGAGAGATGAGAGGGGGAGAGAGGCAGAGAGATGGCAGGGAGCTACAAAACCTGGGTAGGTGTGGCTAGGGGATCATGTGACTGGGTGGGAGTGAGTGACGTTAAGTTGGCCACGCCCACCCAGGTTTTGTGGCTCCTGTTGTTTTGTTTTCTGTGGGAAACCGGCCCAAGTGGCTCTTTGAGTGTTTAAGGTTGCAGACCCCTGTGATAGGCTAAACATCCTAAACAATGTTTTCCGATTCTAAAATAAAGTTATTTGTTCCCCCCCCCCCTTTTTCAATTAAAATAAAAATTAAGAAAGAGGCAAACATAAACCTTTTTACACTTTACTGTAGAATCTGTGTTCTTCAAGGAACAGACATTTCCCTCCAGCTAATATTTGATAGGAATGGATTCAGGATTCTGACTGCAATTGTGCATGTATGTTCTGATTCCAGAATGAAAAGAGGGGGGAGAGAAATCATTTGTTCATCATTACAATATCTCTGCCCCTGAGGTCACCTTTTAAAGTACCTTTTAGGTTTTTCTAGCAGATAAACACATGTATACAAATTCACAAATACAGAAGAAACCTTGAATCAGAGGAAGATTTTTCAATTTAAAAAACTAAGCTAAACTAAGCCCACCATAAAAATATTAGGTCTCAGTATTATCCATAGCACTCTTACAGCGTTACATAATTGGAGGTGCAGAAGGCAGTTTGCTCTTCGCTGGCTGTCTGCCACTGCAAACTTTCCGCAGCTGAAGCTGAAGTCTCCTCCAAATCTCTTTCAGACAGCTGTTCAGAGCCATCAATCAACTCAGTGTCAACTTGCAAAGCTTTCAAGTAAAGCTTTCACGTTGCCATGAAGAGAAGTGAGGGAAAGCTGGAGGAGGGCTACCTGCCCTAACTGAAACTGCATTCCACAAATGTTTCTTTTACTGATTGTGTCCTAGGTTACCGGAGTCAAAAGGAGGGGTGTGGGGTTCACAGCCTGCCAATGTGGTTCATTGGAGAATGTGATTTATGACATGTCCAATGAGAAGGGGGGAAACAGGGTCATGAGGGCGCGTAGCTTACGTGAGCTCAGTTCTGACTGCATCAGAGTATTGCTGAAATGTCGCTCCTAATAAATCTTTATATTTCTTTTGGAGTTTGGCTCGTGGCTCATGAATTAATTAGGGCATCTTTCGGAAACTTCACAGTCAGAACTCATAAATCAACAAGATTGCAGGGCTACCTGAGTCCCGCACTCCCAAACCACTCCCCGATATCTAGGAGGCTTGGAGAGAAAATCAGGCAACCATGGCCGAGGGTGGGCTATCCGAAGAAAGCCTGCTAGAAGCTACTGAAAAGGGGGAGACTCCAGGGCCCAGCAGCCCAATTGCAGCTGGAGTGCAGCCCCTCCCAGACATCAAAGCTGAGATGGCCGCTCCAGGGATCAAAGCAAGAAAGGATGAGTACTGGTGGAAATTAACTCCTAAAGCTGCTGAAGCTGAGTTCCCCCACCCCAATGCCCAGCAAAAGAGAAAGCCTCTGAGTGAGCTGGGTAGAGTGGATTGGATGTGGGACTGGGAACAAGCCAGGCTCCCAAAGCTCCTGACGGAGCCCCTGGGGAGGTCCATAGAGCAATTGAGGGAGGAATTTGACCGAGCCACCATTCGGGAGGAGGAGCCGTCATGTCGGCCAAGAGAGAGGGGAGGGACAGCTGATCCTTTTGCAGGGAGATGCACACGAGAACACAGCCCCACCCCCCTGCCCATCAGAAGGAGGAGGAGCCCTGGACTGCAGCCAGTGCCCCTCCCACGGAGCAGTAGCAGGGCCAACAAGACCATGGGAGGAGATTGCGATGGACTTTATAGTGGAGTTGCCGAAAAGTGGGGGGAACACGGTGATCTGGACTGTAATAGATCTATTTTCCAAACAGGCGCACTTAATCCCCTGCAGCGGTCTACCCTCAGCCCACCAGTTAGCCAAACTGTTCCTGAAACACATCTACCGCCTGCACGGAGTACCAAGAAGAATTATCTCAGACAGAGGGGTCCAGTTCACGGCTAAGTTCTGGAGGGAGTTCCTACGGTCCATTGGGTCTTCCCAGGGCCTTAGCTCGGCCTTTCATCCAAGCACCAATGGGGGGGGGCAGAGAGACTGAACCCCATGGTAGAGCAGTACCTGAAGTGCTACGTGAACTATCAGCAGTCCAATTGGGCGGACCTCCTGTCTTTCGCTGAGGTCGCGTACAATAATGCTGTTCACAGTAGCATGGGACTAACCCCGTTCAAGATAGTGAGCGGCATGGAGTTTGTCCCAATGCCGGAGTACCCAAGAGAGCCCCCCTCCTCAGTCAGCTTGACCGATTGGATGTCGACGCTGAAAGCAACCTGGGAGAATGTCAAGGAGGTGCTAGCTAAAGCAGCACAAACCTATAAGAAACAGGCAGACAAACATCGAGCTCCCCAACGGCCATTCCAATTGGGGGAGAAAGTTTACCTCTCCACAAAATATTTAAGGTTAAAACTCCCTAGCAAGAAACTGGGGCCAAAGTTTATGGGACCATTCCCCATAGTAAAGATAATCAACCCAGTCACGGTACAATTGAAATTGCCTAGACTTTTAGGGAAGATACACCCGGTATTCCATAGTAGCCTCCTAAAACCTGTAGTTTGATCAACCCTGAGGCCACTACCCCATGAGCCCCGGGCCCCGTGGTTATAGGGGGCCAGACCCACTATGAGGTGCAACGAATCCTTGATTCGAGGTGGCACCGGAGACAACTCCAATACTTAATCAAGTGGAAACCGGAGACAACTCCAATACTTAATCAAGTGGAAGGGTTACCCCTTATCAGAGGCATCTTGGGTAAAGAGTAGGAACATCCAGGCTGATCACCTTATAGCCAAATTTCACGAGGAAAATCCAAATAAGCCTGGGGGGTGGTCGCGTCCCTAAATTCTATACCTGTACTCAAATTGTTTTTGCTTTGCGCAGGTCGCCTTCGGGAAGTGAGGGGAGCCGAATGTCAACTTGCAAAGCTTTCAAGTTGCCATAAGACGGAGGGGGGGGGTGGAGAGCTGACGGAGTGGCTGATTGTACTAACTGAAACTACATTCCACAAATGTTTCTTTTACTGATTGTGTCCTAGGTTACCGGAGTCAGAAGGAGGGGTGTGGGGTTCACAGGCCGCCAATGTGGCTCATTGGAGAATGTGATTTATGACATGTCCAACGAGAAGGGGGGAAACAGGGTCATGAGGGCGCGTAGCCTATGTGAGCTCAGTTCTGACTGCATCAGAGTATTGCCTAAATGTCGCTCCTAATAAATCTTTATATTTCTTTTGGAGTTTGGCTCATGGCTCATGAATTAATTAGGGCATCTTTCGGAAACTTCACACTCAGTTCCTGACGTGCCAGGAATGGGCTCAACCTCCCGAGCTGACATATGAGGAGGAATCTGGGGAGTCGCCCAAGGGAGACATCAGTCCTTGATGCAACCGTTAAGAGATGCCTTGGGGGCAGAAGAGTGGTTTGAGAGACATAAAGATGACCTGATGTTAAAGGAGGGCTTGGCGTGGAAGGGGAGTAAATAGTATGTCCCAGCCAGCCAGAGCGCCTTGGTCCTACAGAGGAACCATGATGTGAAACCCACAGGGCATTTTGGGTTTGTGAAGACCCTTCATTTGGTAAAGAGACTGTTTTGGTGGCCAAAAATGAAAAAGGACATAGAAGCCTATGTGACCAGTTGCCCCGGGTGTGCCTCCATGAAGTGCCTACCTGGGAAGCCTCCAGGCTTGCTATAGTCGGTAGCCAACCCAGCTAACCCGTGGGAGGAGATATCCATGGACTTTATTGTGGAGTTGCCTGAGAATGCTGGAAACACAGTAATCTGCACTGTCATCGACCTGTTTTCAAAGCAAGCACACTTTGTGGCATGTCCGAAGATTCCTTCAGCCCGGGCCCTAGCCAAGTTGTTTGTGCAACACATCTACCGACTACACGGTGTCCTGAAGTGCATATCAGACGGGGGGTGAAATTCACTGCAAAGTTTTGGCGGGAATTTTTTTTAAGTTTTTTATTTTTTTATTTCAAACATACAAACATTCCATCTTTCCTTAAGCAGTGTGTCGTCTGGGTACAAGTATCTCTGTGCAACATCCTTCACCATTTACAACCTCATTCACATTCGCATAAATATTTTTTCTCTATACTTAAAATTATAATATATTAAACAATTAAACCTTGTAAAGCCCTTCATTTTCTTAATATCTTCTAATAATACCATATTAACATTAAACATCATTATTCTCATCTTACATGTATTAACAATTTACATCTTATTAATATCTCTATCTTAATATATTTTCTATTATTCCTTATTCTTCTTCATTTCCAAACTCCTTTATTCTCTAACCATTGATAAAATACTTCCCATATTATATAATATTCAGTTTGTTCTTTTCCCTTGATTTCTAATGTTAATCTGTTCATTTCTGCACATTCTAATATTTTCCTAATCACCTTCTCATCACCGGGAATTTCTTCACTTTTCCAATATTGTGCAAATACAATTCTAGCTGCGGTTAATACATGAATAATTAAATATACATTCTCTTTATTATAAATTTCAGGTAAGATCCCTAGCAGAAATATTTCTGGTTTCAACTCAATACATTGTTGTATCATCTCTTCCAACCATGTCTTAATTTTTGTCCAATACTTCTTTGCTTCTCCACATGTCCACCACATATGATAGTAAGATTCAGGTATCTGGTGGCACTTCCAGCATTTAGCTGATTTATCTTTAAACATCTTTGCCAACCTCGCCGGTGCAAGATGCCATCTATAGAACATCTTATACAAATTCTCTTTATATGCAGTTGACATTGTTAATTTATAATTCCTGTCCCACATTTTCTGCCATTTATCTAATTCTATCGAATAACCAAAGTTTTTCGCCCATGCTATCATTGTCGCCTTTACTTGTTCCTCTTCCAACTTTATACCCAGTAAATAACTATACAGTTTTGTTATTAATCTTTCTTCTGTTCCTGTTAAGATTTTATCTAACTCTGTTAATTCTTTGTAAAAACCCTGTAATTTAGCATCTTTCTCATATCTAGATTGTATCTGCACTTGTGAATACCACATTATATCGATCCCTTGCTCACTCATTTCTTCTTTCGTTTTAAGTTCCCCCTCTTCATTCAAAATGTCTTTGTATCTAACAATGTTTCCCATATTAATAATGTTTGGGTGAATCAATGCTTCCATTGTTGAAAGCCAAACTGGTATCCTCAAATAGTGTTGTTCTTTAGTTTTCTCCCACACCAACATTAGTGCATTCCTTATATAATGTCTCTGAAAATATCCATGTATCTTATTTTTCCCATACCATAGGAAAGCGTGCCACCCCAATTATAAATCATGTCCTTCCAAAGTCAATAATCTTGTATTCCTCAATACAATCCACTCTTTCATCCATGTTAGTACGGCAGCCTGATAGTACAGTTCCCAGTTTGGTAATCCAAGGCCTCCTCTACTTCTTATATCTTGCATCATTTTCAAACCAATTCTTGCTTTTTTCCCTTGCCAAATATACTTATGTATTGTTTTATTGAGTTCCTCAAAATATTATTTTCCCAGTTTTATCGGAATTGTTTGGAATAAATACAATAATCTTGGCAATATGTTCATTTTAATTGTTGCTACTCTTCCTACCAGTGATAATTGCAGATTCTTCCACTTTTCCAGATCTATTTGAATTTGTTTCAGCAATTTATATTTATCTTCCTTAATTGTTACACATCTTGCTGTCAGCTGAATCCCTAAATATTTACCTTTCTTTACAATCTGAATATCTCCTCTCTGTATTAATTCTTTTTTTTTTTGCTTTTATCCGTGAGATTTTTAACTAAAATCTTGGTTTTCTCTTTATTTATTTAGTTTTCTCTTTATTTTCAGACCTGCCACTTCTCCATATTCTTCTATTTTTTTTATTAATTTAGGCCCTGTTGTTAATGGATCTTCCAAGATAAAAACTAGGTCATCTGCAAACGCCTGTAATTTATACTGTTCCCTTTTAATCTCCATGCCTTTTATCTCTGTATCTTGTCTAATGTTTCTATTTAATACTTCCAACGTCAATATAAACAGTAATGGAGACAGGGAACATCCTTGTCTTGTACCTTTCTTAATGCTAACTTTCTCAGTCATATCTCCATTTACCATCACTTTTGCAGTTTGCTTATGATATATCGCCTTAATCATTTTAACAAATCTCTCCCCAAAGTCCATCTTTTTTAGCTGTGCTAGCATAAATTGCCAGTTCACATTGTCGAACGCTTTCTGTGCATCTAAAAAAACCTCAATTTGCTTCTCTGGATGAGCTTCATAATACTCCAAAGTATTTAAAATTATTCTCATATTGTCTTTAATTTGTCTCTTAGGTAAAAAACCATTTTGATCTGGATGTATGAATTGATTTAAAAATCGTTTTAGTCTTTCTGCAATTATTGACACAAATATTTTATAATCCGCATTCAACAAGGATATTGGTCTGTAGTTTTTTATTTGTTGTAAGTCTGCTTCTTCTTTTGGTATAAGGGTAATATATGCTTCCATCCATGAATTCGGTACCTTTGCCTCTAACAAAAGTTCATTAAATACTTCCAACATCCGCTGGTAAGCCATCCGGTCCTGGTGTCTTCCCATTCTTTTGCCTCTTAATTGCTTCTGTTAACTCCATCATAGATATACGTTCATCTAACGATGCTTTAACTGTTTCAGGTATTTTAGGTAGCTCCGCTTTTTCTAAGTATTGTTTTATTTTCTCTTCTGATATTAACTCTTGATCATATAACTTCTGATAATAGTTTTGAATCACTTTCTTTTTATCTTCATTTTGGTAGTAAATTTTCCCTTCATTATCCGTTAGTTTATCTATCAATTTCTTTTTTCTCTCTCTTTTTTTAACTTATACGCCAGCCATCTTCCTGGTTTATTTGCATTTTCAAAAAAATTTTGTTCAACACTTTTAATTTTCCATGCTAGTTCTTCTTTATCCATTAAGCTCAATTTATGTTTCGTTAAGTCCATTTGGTTCTTTATTTCCTTTTTTTGTGGGTCTTTTTGTAATTCTGTCTCTAATATCTTATATTCTTCTTCTAATATCCTTTGATTTTGTTTCTTCTTTCTGTTCTGTTTTCCTCTGTATGTTATAGCTAGTCCTCTAATATGTGCCTTGGGTGGATCCCATACATTTTGTAATGATGTTTCTTCTTTCCTGTTCTCTTTAAAGAAAAAATCTAATTCTCTTTCCATGAATTGAATACATTCCTTTTCTTTTAATATTTCTTGGTTCAATGTCCATTTCAATGTTCTTTTTTGTCCCTTCCATATAACTTTTATTGGATTATGATCCGCCCAATTGCTTATTTCTATACTTATTTCTTGTACATTAGCTTTCAATTCTGCTGTCATCCATATCATATCTATTCTTGACCAGGACATGTGTCTATTTGAATAAAATGAATATTGATTTTCTTTGGGATGCATTTCTTGCCAAACATCTTGAATGGCTAGTTCTTCTGCCATTCTAGAGAAAGCCTTAGGAAGTGTTTTCCTTGCTTTTTTATTTACCTTTCTAGTTTTATAGTCCATTTCCGCATCCACAATTGCATTAAAATCTCCCAGGATACAGATGTTTTCATACTCCAATTCTGCCATTTTCTAATGAAGTTTTCTATAAAAGTCCTCTTGGTTAACATTTGGTGCATATATTGCTACCAAAAGTATGAGTTTGTTATTCATCATTATTTCCACCATCAAAATTCTTCCTTCCTCATCCGTAAAAATTTGTTTAGCATTTATTGTCTCTTTTATATATAGGGCTATTCCCCTTTTCTTTTGTTGTGATAAGGAAGTATATAACATCCCAATTTTAGGATATTCCAGCACTTTCATATGTTGTTTTTTTTATGTGAACTTCTTGCAAACTAATTATATCTAATTTTGATTTTTCTAATCTATTAAAAATCCTTTTCCTTTTTATTACCGAATTCAGTCCATTTATGTTGATTGACATTAATTTAAATTCTTCTTCCATAGTTATTTGTAGATAGGTTTTGTCCTTCTAGTCGTTCTTATCTCTCTTGGTTCTTTTCCTCTTGCCCCCTCTCTTATTGCTATTTCCTCCCGATCTCTTTCATCTTCTTTTTTTGTATGCTCCTCTCTTCCATCGCTCCTTCTCGTCGTTTTGGCTCTTCTTTATCACTTATTCTCGTTTCCTCTTGTAATCCAAAATATTGCTCATAAAATTGTTCTGCTTTTTCAATAGAGTCCTGTAGAGAATTTTTCTTTCTTCTGTTGTAGAAAAATAAATCAGAAGCTCTCACAGTTGACTGCATTTTGCTGAATCAAATAACTTCTTTATAATCATATCAAAATATTTACAGTACCATACATTCTTCTTTACAGCAACATAGCATAATGAAGTCTTCACACAGAGAGATACAGAGACAGACCCGAGACTGGAAAACACGTCCAGCTCCTGGCTTAATTCCTTTTGCACAGACTCAGTAGCACTTTACTCACATTGGCTGACTGAGTTACCACATGACTCTTCCTGTTCATGAATATCCCAACAAGTCCAATCTGTGTCTTTGCTCCATCCAGGTCACCAGTATTCCCTCCGGAATCAACCATCTAAAGTTTACTCCATGCTTCATTAATTGTCTTGTTAAAAATTGGTATTCTCTCCTTATTTCTCCTACTCTCCTCGGGACCTGTTTTAATACTACAATTTCCTTCTCCTTGTATTTTAAAGGCTCATCTCTTGCTCTTTGTAGAATTTCTGCCTTCATTGCTTTTTTTGTGAATCTCACATGGACCTCTCTGGGAAGCATATCTAGTGTTGACTCTAAATATCTCATCGATATCTGCCAGAATTTTTTCTTTATCCACTTCTAGGGCACCTGCCAATAGCTCTGCCATTATTTCTGCTAGATTTTCTCCTTTTTCTTCCTCCATATTCTGGAACTGCAAATAATAGTCAGCCCTATCCATTTCCAGAGAGATTATTATTCTTTCTTTATTTTTGTCTGCCAATGTAAGTCTATTATCAACTTCATCCACTTTTTTCTCTGCTTGTTCAACTTTTTCTTCTACTGTCTGTATATGTTGTTCACTACTTGCCATCATTTGTTGCACATTTTCTAGCTTGTCTTCTACTTTCTCTAATTTGTCTTCTACTTTCCCTATTTTTTCTTTGACTTCTTTGAAATCATCATGCAACACTTGGATCATTCCTTTCAATTCTATCTGCATTGCGTTTGCTTTCTCTTGTTGTAGTAGAGCATCCAAGGTCCTCTGTCCAGAGGGGCTCGAAGCTACTGACGAGGATGCTGACGATGGTGCTGACGGTGTTTTCCTCATCTTGAGTCTTTTTAATGTTTGTAATCCACAAGGAGAAGAGAGTGTAGTAATCAATTATAATCCAAAGATGAAAATAGCAAAAAAAAGAAAAAAGAAAACAGAGAGTAGACAAGAACAAAAAAAACAACAACAACCCAAAAGTAATTTATAATCCAGAAATCCAAAAATTTTCAATCTTTAACCCCCCTTCTTCTTCTTCTTGTTATTTTCTTCGGGTTCTTCAGACCCTAATCCTTTAATATCCAGCAAAAAGGGGTAGTATATCAATAAATTGTAATCCACATAGGCCCACCAAACCCAGTTGTTTTATATTGCCTGAAAAAAGATTCACAGAGTTCACAGAGCCAGAGAGAGAAAAAAACAGAAAAAAAGAAAGAATAAAGTCTTTTACTGCATATGTTTCCCTTTGAGTTTCAAGAGCTAGGCTATTTAAAGATAACAGGTTTCAGTCTTACGCTTTCTATCTCAGTTTTCAGTTTTCAATGTGACCAACTTATAACACCAAGGTTATTTCTAGTAGTCAATTCTTATCTTTACACAATTTCTCAAGGATGTGTCTGCAGCTGCAGCTCCCACTTCCATCTTCTGCCAGTAGATGGCACTCTAGCTCTGCTACTCTCTCTTCCTCCTATCCTTTCTCTTTCAAGCAATATATTCCAATTTAATCTTTAGGGAAAATAAAGTAAAATAGTAACAAAAAAAAAGCAAATCAGCTTATCCAAATATTATGGAAAACTAAACTTCTCTACAATCCAATAATATATTTGAGATATCCAGTCCAGCTTTTAAGTACAGAATATTTTCACTCTTTTCTAAAAGTTTCTCCAATCTAACTTCCTGTTCCAATGACGGCTCTAAAAGCTCTTCTCGCCGCTTTGCAGGGGAGGTGGAGGGAAAAAAAAAACAAATCCACCTCCTTTTTGGAGTCCCACTTCCACCAGCTACTTCCCAGGGGGACTCTTAACTCTACTTCTAGTAGGAAAAAAAGGAAACAACGTTGGAAATCTCTCACCTAGATCGATCACACTGACAGTCTCTCTCTTCAATGCTTCCTTCCTGTGGCTGCCGCAGCTTCGGTCCAGCGTGCAATGGTCATCTTTTCCATTCTGTCGGGTTTGAGAGCCTTCTCTGGATCCATCAGGGAGTTTGCAGACTCCGAGATCAGCAGAGTGCGCTTTCTTCTTTCCTCACCCCTTCGAGGCGATTCCGGTCCAAACGGACCGTCCCGGCAGCTGGATTCGGCGCTGTCCCCCAGAGCTCCCAAGGGATGCGTCATATCGCCGCGACGCTAGCCACGCCCTCCCAGGCGGCAATTTTTGATAGCCTCCTCCCAGGGACTTAGCTCTGCCTATCATCCTAGTACCAATGGAGCTGTTGAATGGACCAACTCATTAGTAAATACCTGCGCTGTTATGTAAATTATCAACAGACTAATTGGGCCGAACGCCTGCCTTTCGCAGAGGTGGCATATAACAACTTGGTGCACAGCAGCACAGGTTTTACCCCTTTCAAGGTGGCCACAGGGACTGAGTTCATGCCCATGCCAGAGCTCCCACAGGAAGCCCCATCCTCAAAGTGTCGTTAGCTGAATGGATGGATACTCTAAAAGCCACATGGGTCACTGTGCGTGAGGTGCTGAATAAAGCTAGGCAAAGTAAAAAAAGGCAAGCAGTTCAGAGGAGAGCCCTCCAGAGAGAGGTTAGAGTGGGGGATAAGGTGTATTTCTCCACCAAATATCTAAACCTGAGGCAACCTTGCAAAAAGTTAGGTCCCAAATACATAGGGCCTTTCCAAATCATCCGGATAGTAAATCCGGTGACAGTGGAGTTGAAGTTGCCAAAAAGCCTCAGGTGGGTTCATCCAGTATTTCATTGCAGTCTTTTAAAACCCTTTCGAGAGTCTGGGCTGAGATCAGTCAGTGACCCACCTCCTCCCACCATCCTAATTAAGGGAGAGGAGCACTATGAGGTAAAAAAGATTCTTGACTCCAGATATCACAAGGGAAAGTTACAATATCTAGTACTGTGGAAAGGCTACCCGTTAGTAGACACTGAGTGGGTGGCTGCTCCAGATGTTAGAGCAGCGAGATTAGTTAAGAAGTTTCATATTAAGTACCCTCAATGGCCCCATTAGGGAAGGCAGCAATAGTTGGTTTGTAAGTAATAATGTCAAACCCCGGTCCGGGGTTTGCCACACCTGGGGGGAAGATGGGTGGTGGGGTGAATGTCGCTGCTGGCTGCAGTCGCGGCGGCGAGAGGAGTCCAAATTGCTAAAGGCTGCAACCTGGCCGCCGCACAGCCGATCGAGGCCGCCTCACAGCTGACCGGGGCCTGCACACCGGAAGCCGAGCCGAGAACCGCCGCACACCTGATTGAGGCCACCATGCAGCTGATCAGGGACTGCAAGCCGAGCAGCCGAGCCGATCGGGTGCCCCGACGTCCTGGCGATCGGCTGAACAAGGCTGATAGCAATTGCCAGATGGAGGCTTGCTCTAGCGTGCAGAAGGGCGCACTTCCCAGCCTACAAATAGCGCTGGGAGGCTGATGCTTCCAGTGCTGACTTAATCAGAGACTTTTCATTAAAGAACTCATTGTGTGCCGAGAATCCGGCCTAAATAAATCATGTCTGTTTCCAGAGAGAGCAGCTTCTGTTTTTGCTTATGTCCGGAGCTCGGACCTCTGAGACGAAGTCAGCGGGGGTTTTCCGGGGCAACTTCACTGCCTTCCCAGGGGTCCCGGCCTTAGCCTGATTTATTTAGGCCGGATTCGCCTCCCAGCGCTCTTTGTAGGCTGGGAACCACGCCCTTCCGCACGCTGGAGCAAGCCTCTATCCGGCAATCGCTATCAGCCTTGTTCAGCCGATCGCTGGGATGTCGGGGCAACCGATTGGCTCGGCTGCTCGGCTTGCAGTCCCTTATAAGCTGCGTGGCGGTTCTCGGCTCGGCTTCCGGCATGCAGGCCCCGGTAAGCTGTGCGGTGGCCCCGATCGGCTGTGCAGTGGCCGGGTTGCAGCTTTTAGCAATTCGGACTCTCCTCTCACCGCCACGACTGCAGCCAGCAGCGACGCTCACCCCACCACCATCCTTCCCCCAGGTGTGGCAAACCACGGACCGGGGTTTGACAGGCGGCTCCCCTCTACCAGGTGTTCTGGCCTAGGCTTCCTGATTAAGGAACACGGCACAAACGGCGTCTCACAAACCTCTTTTATTTGTAACGGCTGCTAATTATTTTTCATTAGCAGTCGTCAGAAGTCCAAAATAAGTAAAGCAAGTCTTTTATTTGTAACGTCTGCTAATTATTTTCATTAGCAGTCGGCAGAAGTTCAAAGTAAAACAAGTCTGACGAGAGTCTTTCAGGGAGAAGCAGATAACACATACACGAACCTTGCTCTTCTTTGGCAAACTGCCACGAACCAATTAAAATGGAGCCAAGTTTTAATGACAAGACGAGAGATGAACTAAGTTGCTTCCTGCAATTTACCCTTTCGTGTTCACCACTTATATAGCTTATGGGAGGGGCCAATTATCCCCAGGCCTTACTCCTGAGTAGTCCTTCTCCTCTGTAACTGTTCTTGCCTTCTGGCAGCTCTGCGCCTACGCGCATTGAGAACAGGCTCCTCCTCTTCCTCTGCCTCGCTCAAGTCAGTCTCTGGAGGTTCTGAAGGCGGGACAGACCTCCCCAATGGCCCTGGCTGGATCCCTGCCTCTGGCACCGAGTCTTCTCCAGACTCCAGGCCTGGCCCAGGTTCCTCCCCAGCCTCCTCGCTGTCCGATTCTGCTGCCAGCTCCGCAGGCCGCTGGCGGACCACAACACCAGGGCCGCACCTGGAAGACAGTAAACACAGACATTATGTTATCAGACCATCACGACCGACTATCCATTCCCCCCCTGGGTTTGTGGGGATATTGCTTGTGGAATTTCCTGAGTAGCAGGGAGGCTCTAACATCTTTATCTACCACCCAGGAGGCTTCTGTTAATGGGTATCCCTTCCACCGTACCAGATATTGTAGTTTCCCCCAATACCTGGTCAAATTCATAATGGTCCCCTCCCACCACTACTGGGCCCGGCGGCTGCACCGGCAGGGGCCAGATGTTGGATTCTTCGATGGGCTTCAGCAGACTGCTCTGGAATACTAGGTGTACCCTCCCCAATAGTTGGGGGAGTTTCAGCTCCACGGTAACCGGGTTGATCACCTGCACAATAGGGAAGGGCCCCAGGAACTTCGGACCCAGTTTTCTGCAGGGCACCTTCAACCTTAGGTACTTGGTTGAGAGATACACCCTCTCCCCTACCCGAAAGGGTTTGTGCGGAGCCCGTTTTTGTCAGCCTGGACCTTTTGGGTTTTGGCCGCTTTCCTCAGTGCTGCCTTCACAGCACTCCACACCCCCTGTAGAGTCTCCATCCACTTGTTTGGACTACGAGGGGAAGAAGGTTCCTGAGGGTACTCAGGAATAGGCACGAACTCCACTCCGTTAACCACCCAGTCTAGTTTGCGAAATACTTAATCAAGGCAGGCTGAGAAAAGGATAGGTGATATTGATAGAGCCGTGGTGGTGCAGTGGTTAGAATACAGTACTGCAGGCTACTTCTGCTGGCTGCTGGCTGCCTGCAATTTGGCAGTTCAAATCTCACCAGGCTCAAGGTTGACTCAGTCTTCCATTCTTCCAAGGTCGGTAAAATGAGGACCCAGATTGTTGGGGGCAATATGCTGACTCTGTAAACTGCTTAGAGGGCTGTACAGCACTGTGAAGCGATATGTAAGTCTAAGTGCTATTGCTATTGCATCGCCTTGTCGTACACCTCGTTCTATGTCGATTTCCACTTTAAAACCATTAAGGTAAATTGTCACCATTGTTTTTTCATATATTGATTGTAAGCTTATGTAAGCAGTGTCTATGCCTTGGTTCAGCAATGCCTAAATTATTGCTTGCTGGAATACTGAGTCAAACGCCTTTTCGTAGTCGATGAAAGTCATGCACAGAGGCATGGTGTACTCATTGTGCCTTTCAATGACTTGCTGAACAACCTGGATGTGATCCATTGTGCTGTAGCCACTTCTGAACCCTGCCTGCTCCTTTGGCTGTGCATCATTTAATGTTCTCAATATTCCTTTTGCTATTATCTTGGTGAAAACCTTGTAGATGACTGAAAGGCTTATTGGGCGATAGTCCTTTAAATCACCTTGGGCCCCTTTCTTGTGTATAAGAATCACTTCAGCATTTTTCCATGCATTGGGTATTTTTTCTTCTCTGAGGCATCTCAAGTATAGTTTTGCTAGTATCTTGTGTAAACTGTGACCACCAGCTTTCAGCATTTCAACCATGACACAGTCATTTCCTGAAGCTTTGCCATTTTTCATTGATTTTATTTTTCATTGATACTTCCTCCAGTAGGATATCTGGCATTTCTTTTGTGGGTGTTGTTACTTTTGAATTATCTTGATCTTTGTATAGCTCTGAATAGAATTTTCCAATTATTTCTAACATTTCCTGTCTTGTTCTACACACAGAGCCATCTTCATGTTTTAATGCAAAAACCTTTCTTGTATTTATAAGCTTGCATTTTGCTCTATTAATCCTTTTTTTTTCTTCAATTGCCTTTTTCACAAGCTTCACATTAAACTGACACATTTCTTCTTGGATACGTTTTCTTATGGTCTTGCAAAGTTCAACGTACTCCAGTTTATTAGTGAAACTTCCGGTATTCTTCATTGTCCATCATTTTTTCAGTAAATCAATAGTTTCATCAGAGATTTTTGATTGTACAAAGTGTTCCGGCAGTGCTATAGATCTAGCAGATTCAAGGATGTTTTTGACTATTTGTTCATTTTGGTCCGTAATGTTCATCTCTTCCAAATCTTGCAATAGAGCAAAGCGATTTGATAGATTAATCTCAAAATCGCTGTTCTACTCTAACAGGTTATCACTCTTTATTTTTGTTTTTCGTGACATCTTGATCATTTTCATATGGTCTTTTTGACAGTCTATCTTCATTTTAGCTTGTACCATTCTATGGTCACTTCCAACATTAAAATGATTGATGACAGTACAATTGCAGAATATGGTTTTATCACTTGACATGATTATAGTCAATTTCACTTGTGTACCCAGATGGACTCTTCTATGTCTATTTTCTGCTAACTTTTTTCTTGTAAAATGAGTTGATGATATAAAGTTCCTGTCCTTCAGCAAAATCTACCAGTCTGTCGCCTCTATTAACTTGTTCACCACTTCCATATGGGCCAGTCGCTTTTTCTCCAGGTAGTGTTCTTCCTATTCTTGCATTAAAGTCACCCATTAGTATTTTGTATCAGCATTTTTTTTTGTCTTGAAGGCGGGCCACATCATCGTAAAACTCAACCTCATCATCACTATAGCTATTGTTGGCGCGTAAGCTTGGATGATTTGAAGCTTGTATTGTTTGTTCAATTGAATGATGCATTGGACTACTCTGTCTGATATACTTTCAAATTTTACTAGTGTCTTTCAACTTTTGGTTGATGAGAAAACCAACTCCACCTCTAGTGTAGAGTAAATGTCCAGTCCTATCAAGTTCAACTAAATGTTCGCCTTTTCGTCGTGTTTCACATAATCCAATGATATTCCAATACATATTGTTGAGTTCAATCAGTAGTTCAAGTCAAGTGACCATTTTCATTGTTTGAATGTTGACTGTTCCTATGTCCAAAGTCAGCCCAATTTAACCCAGCGATTCTTAGCACCCTCTGCCTTTGGGCAGGTCTTCCTGCTGCTGTGGGTAGTTGCCCTGGGGCCTCAAGGGAATGAGGGCCATTTTTGAGGTTTTATTGGCATGTGGAAGGAATAGACCATACAACCCCCTTCACCTTGTCAAGGCCCCGATCATAGGAGGAAATATATACAGTATATATGCTAGCCAGAGATGAGGTTCATGTAGAGAAAGGTAGATTGATTCATGTCATGTTTGCTTTTTCCAGAAATACCCAGATCATCCAACCTTTACTTATTTGATTTGTATAGCTGCCCATCTCACATTTGTGGTTTTGGGTGGCTCACGATTAAACAACCAGGCAAAAAACCAATAAACAAAATACAAATATCAATAAAAATCTTTTCAAACTTGACAAAAGAAACCAGGGGTTGGCATCATGGCACATGCAATAATCATCACATTTTTTATCCTAAGATGGCATCCATAAACCCAACATTAAAAAAACAAACTGAGATGATTGCCAAGTCTCAGGAAATTCTGTCCTCACCTGAATTTATATGAGATTTTGGACAGAAACACAAATTTGTGAGATTTAATGATTGCCTGAGATTTTGAGCATTTTAAGTATTAAAAAAGACTGTCCATACTACCAGATAGTGCAGGGACATGCAACTTCAATCAGCTTGAGAGCTACACTAGGCTTTGTTTGGCACTTCACTCACCAAACCCTCAATCATTCAAATGAATGAATGAATGAAACCAGCATGGTTGCACAAAGAACTCTCTGATAAACTGAAAGACAAAAAGGACAAGTATAAAAAGTGGAAAGAGGGACACATTAGAAAGGCAGAATACAGCAAGACTTGTGACAAAAGTCAAAAATAACAAAACAAAAAAAAGCTTCTTTCAACATGTAAAAAACCAGAAAAAAGTCAAGGAAATGATTGGTCCATTAATGGGAGAAAATGGCAAGGTGATGAGCAGCAAGGAGAAAGCAGAACTGCTTAACTCATTTTTTGCATGTGTCTTTACACAAAAGGAAAAAAAAACAGTTCAACCTATCAAAAACAGTACCGTAAAAGACAGATTAGGAATACAAGTCAAAATAAGGAAGAAAACAGTAAGAGAACACCTATCCAGTCTAGACGAGTTCAAATCACCAGGACCACATGGAATAGACCCAAAGGTTCTGAAGGAACTGGCAGATGTGATGTAGAAACCATATCTTTCAAAGATCCTGGAGCACCGAGGAACTACCAGATGACTGAAAAAGAGCTGATGTGGTTCCCATCTCCAAAAAAGGATCCAGGAAACTACAGACCTATCAGCCTGACCTCAATACCTGGGAAGATTCTGGAAAAGATAATCAAGCAATGAATCTGCAAACACCTAGAGGCAAGCAAAGTCATAACCAGAAACCAACATGGATTTGTCAAAAACAGATCATGCCAGACAAATCTTACTGCATTCTTTGACAATGTGACAAAACTAGTGGACCAGAAAAATGCTGTGGATATAATTTACTTGGACTTCAGTAAGGCATTTGATAAAAGTAGACAACCTATTACTTGATAAGATGGAAAACTATGGGTTAGAAAGCATCACCACCAGATGGATTCATAACTGGCTGACCAACCACACTCAACATGTAGTCCTTAATGGAATTGCATCTATATGGAGGGAAGGATGCAGTGGGGCACCTCAAGGCTCTGTCTTAGACCCAGTATTCTTCAATATATTCATGAATGATTTAGACGAGGGGATAGAAGGGGAACTCATCAAATTTGCAGACACCACCAAGCAGGCAGGAATATCCAGCACTCCAGAAGATAGGCTCAAGATACCGAAGGATCTTGACAGACTTGAATATTAGGCCCTATCTAACAAAATTAAATTCAATGGTGAGACAAGTAAGGTTCTACATTTAGGCAAGAAAAACCAAATGCACAGGTATAGTATAAGTGGTACCTAGCTCAATAGCAGTAATTGTGAGAGGGATCTTGGAGTCCTAGTGGACAATCACTTAAATATGAGCCAGCAGTGTGCGGCAGCTGCCAAAAGAGCCAACACAGTCCTAGGCTGCCATTATCAGAGGGATAAAATCAAGATCATGTGAAGTGTTAGTACCACTTTATAATGCCTTGGTAAGACCACACTTGGAATATTGCATCCAGTTTGGGTTGCCACGATATAAAAAAGATGCAATGAAAATGAAAAACTAGTTAGCATTTTTCAAATTAATATTACATGAAATTTTGATTGCCTTGCTTGTTTCAGGAGAACAGAACAAATCTAACCACTTTAGAATAAGAAAACTCCTCTTTGCCCTGTGAATCTACCCTTGAGATCCACAAAGAACAGAATAGCACTAAGAAGCTGACCAATAAATATGGTACACTTCTTTATTGAAACACCAGAATTCTGTTTTTTCTATTTTAACTATTATTAATATATTTCCATAACATATATAAATTATGATTTCTTACTAATCTGGCATATTGTTACATCATCACCCACCTAGTCAAAATTTTAATTGTATAAATCAACCACTTTCAATTTTCATAAAGCAAACATGATTTCATGACCAGACCAGGTTATACATAATACGTTTTATGCTCTTAAAACAAAGCGATTGTAGATTAGTAAATGGTGCTAAAAAGATGTTTGTTTTTACAAAAATAACTTTCTTTTCTGGCTTTAAAACTTCTGGAAATATTACATCTTCTTTGAGGTCTCTATCAAGAGAAGTCATTTTATAGAGTGTTGTCATTTTACAGCATGTTATAAAGACGACAAAAAGGTTAGACAAAAGATTTATAGGCACATTAGGAGGCATACATAAATAAGCAGGAATCTGTTTTTCGGAGACAGTTGCATCTTTGAATAAATTTAAATCAATATATCAACAGTGGCACAGCTGGTTTGCAAGTTGGCCATTTTTCAGCATGACCTAAATTTCTAAAAAGACAGACTTTAGGAATGCATGAAGACTAAAACAATGGTTATTAACTTTTTTAAAAAAAGAAAACAATTTTGTAGTAGCAAGTTTATTTTTTATTTTTTAATATACTTTAGGAAACAATATAGAAAGCTGAGCTTTCCCACCATTTTCAAAAGGTGAGACACTCCAATTACACAAAGTCAGCATTTTGTGATGGCTAAGAACAGCAGTCAGCACCAGACTTGAACAGTTAGCTACAACACAACCATCCTTTGAAATGAAAAGTCATAATAGCAAGACAGGTTAAAAACCAGGAGTTAACATATGACAACTGTTGGGAGGTGTCACTAATCCTTGTTGAATGTCATTAAATAGTTTATACACAATTACAATTTTTTTAAACAAAACTTCCCTTGAAGACTTATTTTTAATTTAGTACAAAAGTATTCAACAAGAGTAGTTTTGATGAAGAGTCCCCGAACAGTTCAAATTGTAATATGTTATCAACCAAAGGAAAAGAAAACCAGTGGTTTTTGTTTGTTTTAAAACATGTTTATTACAACAGATACAATTCACATCTGACTAGCTTTTTCCTTCTTTTCACTCCCACAACCATGTTGACATTGGGCTATTTCCTTATAAAGCTGAGAAAGGGAAGTACTTTCAAACACATGTGCCCAGTAGTAGTATCAGTCCATTCTTTCAGGGTGCAAATGGAAATACATTTCAATAATTTATACAAACAAGTAGGTTATGCTCAATCACTGCAATTTTAAGCTATTGTACACAGGAATGAAAAGTTTATAGAAAAATGCCATAGCAACAGTGCCTTATGAAAGGAAGAAATTAGAAGAATAAAAAAACTTGATAAAATCAGAATCAGGTATTCAAAAGGAAAATGAACACAGAAAATGAAAAACACTGCTCTGTAAAACAAATGGAAAAGCACTATTCTTGATCAGGTGCAAGTGTGGAAACAGTTATTTCATGATATTTTGTATATTACCCTAACTGTTTCAAACTTTGAGACACAGATAATTTGGTGCTTGCATTGAATTTCAGAGAACGAAAGATTTCTGAAATGATAAACTAGAAAAAGAACTAATTTTGCAAACAGTTTTACATGTAAAAGTCTAGGTATTTAGCCATCTTAGCATTGATTACTTTTGGATGTCTAAACTCCGATACACATGGCTTCCCATTGCTTCACTCTACAAAACATATTTACAACATGAAGAATACATCTACAAGAAATCTACATTTCAAGAGTTTTACAAATCATCCTTGTATTTTTCCCAACTGACTTCCTTCCTTTCTCCTTTCCCATGTTATTTTGTATTGTCCAACTCAATGGTCCAAAGTCTACTCAAATGCAGCTCAAAAAAGTTAAGACTGGGCAACATGTTTTACAGACTTGCATTCACAACCCATGTGTTTCACACCATGAAGGAATTCTGATTCTTTAGTTTTTCAAGTTCTTTAATTTGTTGTCTCAAAAAGAGTATCCTATAAAAAGAAAATAATACAATTAGCACCTGAGATACCAAATTGACTCTTCAGTAACAGTTATACTGTGATAAATACAACTAGTTTATATGCTTTCTTAACTTTAAAAACAGGATAAAATTATTGGGCCCCAAAATGGTTGACCTACCTTAATGGTACACATAAAGGACTAAATTATTATTCAAGATCTGGAGCACACAAGGGTACCTTCAGTAGTTCAATGACTGTGGAGGGAAGTATCATGCCTGTTTCAGTCAGCATCATCCTGGTGTTAAATTCTAACAGTTCCTAGACTATGCACTAGGGCAGTGATGGCTAACCTTTTTGTCATCGCGTGCTGAAAGCAATGTGTGCATGACCCCCGTGCATGCACGCGCGACCCCCGCATGCGGCCCGCCCCTCCGCACATGCGTGTGTGATCCCCCGCGCCCGTGCACGCGACCGCCCCCGCATGTGCCCCATGCATGCGTGCACCCCCCCGCACGTGCACCCATGCATGCATGCGTGTCTCCTGCTTGCGCCCCGCCCCCCACGCATGCGCGGCAGAGACCTGAAAACCAGCTGGCTGGCGGGAGTCGCCCGCACATGCGCGGTGGAGCTGAGCTGGGGCAACGGCTCACGTGCCTGCAGAGAGGGCTCTGCGTGTCACCTGTGGCACACGTGCTATAGGTTCGCCATCACGGCACTAGGGAACGCATCTCAGTTGTTCTTACATTTATATAAAAGTTGTACAAGCAAACATAACTGAAAATTTAGCAAATCAGGAAAATGCACCCAAAATAAATAATTACCTTTGCTCGCGCAGAGTTGCTTGAATTTCACACACTCGAACTAAAGATCTTAAGTTTTTTAATTCAGTACAAATTTCAGACATATGGACACTTCCTGTATTATGAGCTTCTTCACGCAATCTGGATGCCTAAAGAATTAAAAGCAACTATTCAAAAATGTATTTCATTTACTAGATAACGTAGTAGACACCTATAAAAGAATACAGTATTAGTGAAAAGATGTCTATATGACTAACAACATGAACTGCAGTGTGGGAAAATAAAGAGCACTGTTTCCTGTCATCCATAAAATAACAATTTTCAACTTTACTGTATGACAGCAACTTAGATTTCAGCCTACATTTTCACTAAGTTTTACATATCACTGAAAAAGTTTGGCTTTTTTCCAGACAAAACATTTAACTTTCAGTCATAACAAAACTATAGTGGGGTATCATTGGTCATAACAATGGAAAGCTGTTTTAATATTTTGATTCGTTATTGGTAATTATACTTACAAACAATCCTCAGAGACTAATCATGAGAACCATTACTTAAAAATATTTCACATTCTGAATTTCTCACAAGAAAAAGGTGAAAATGTCATAACTTTAACAATTATAAGAACAGCATACAAAGCCCTCGGTTGGGAATTGTTGAAATACTGCAAGGGGAATACCAGCAGCAACTCATTCTGTTTCCCCCATGTAGGAATCCCCCTCCCTGCAGAGTCTGGCCTCTGCTTTAGAAAAGCTGCTTGTCCAGAAAGAGCCCTTTAAATCCGGATTCCACACTGAGCGAAGGGAAGCAGCCTGGCTCCTAACACCAAGAGCAGGAAGAAACGCTGCTCTCTTTCATTTTGGCCAATGGGGCTTTGGGAAGATGCAACAAGAGAAACCGTTAAAACTTGGGGTGTCTTTTCCCCCCTTCATCCTGACAACAAAGGGTGCAAAGCCTAAAGTGCACAGCTTTCCTATATCTACAGCTTTAGAAACGCCAAAGTGAAGAAGGCTTGCTTCCCTCCTGAAGCTTTACCAGCGTATGCTAATGCCTTGGGAAGGAAGGCTCGGGCTTCTCCAGCATCTCAGAAAAAAACCAGCTGCTTCTGGAACTCTGCCACATGGCCCAGCAATGGAGCACATTTCTCCTTCCGTACCCCAACCTCTTTAGCCCTGGGGATCTTGGAAAGGTAAGTGAGCGATCGGTGATGGGTGGGGAGGAGACCCAAGTGGTGGGAAGCAGAGCATGGGGTTTCTCCGGGTGTGTGTGGGGGGAGAGGCCTTGGGAG
The DNA here is from genome assembly GCA_003457575.1 of Thermophis baileyi. NCBI lineage: Eukaryota > Metazoa > Chordata > Lepidosauria > Squamata > Dipsadidae > Thermophis > Thermophis baileyi. The sequence continues at coordinate 120,687 of QLTV01000628.1, read as the reverse complement.
GCTGGAGGTAGAGGCAACCCACCCAAGGCACCCATATTCTATCTAACAACCCGTTCATTTGTTTAACGAATGCATAGGAGTGAGCAGGGATAGAGGCTCATTCACTTAACAAGATTCACTTAAAATCCTCTTGATTTACGAACATAATTGGCAGGCTCCATTACATTCGTAACTCAAGGATTACATGTAACCTACTATAGCGTGATGCAATTCTGACCCGACTGGGGTAGGTTCTGGGAATATTAAAACATGATTAACATACTCACAGAAATCAATCATTAATAATTTTCCTACCACCCAAGATGTTCTTCAGTATTAAGGAATAAATAAAATATAAGATATAAGATTGCTGCAATCACTGTCTGCTTTATTACATTTACTTGGTTGACATTGTTAAGATATTCATGAACTGGGAGAGCCAATGGTAACAAGGTCAGCCAATGAATAGGCATAGCAACTAAGTCAGCCAATGGGAGCTAAACACATCTGAGTCTGTGCAGAGAATCGAAACTGNGTGCAGGGAGGAAAAAGTATGTGAACCTTTGGACTTAATAACTGGTTGACCCTCCTTTGGCAGCAATAACCTCAACCAAACGTTTCCTGTAGGTGCAGATCAGACCTGCACAATGATCTGGAGTAATTTTGGACCACTCCTCTTCACAAAACTGTTTCAGTGTAGCAATATGCTTGGGATGTCTGGTATGAATCACTCTCTTAAGGTCATGCCACAGCATTTCAATCGGGTTGAGGTCAGGACTCTGACTGGGCCACTCCAGAAGGCGTATTCTGTGCTGTTGAAGCCATTGTTTTGTTGAATGACTTGTATGCTTTGGGTCAATGTCCTGTTGCATAAACCATCCTCTGCGGAGCTTCAGTTGGCGGACAGATGGTCGTACGTTTTCCTGCAAAATGTCTTGATCAACTCTGGAATTCATTTTCCCATCAATGACAACAATCTGTCCAGGCCCTGAGGCAGCAAAGCAGCCCCAAACCATCATGCTCCCTCCGCCATGTTTTACAGTGGGGATGAGGTTTTGATGTTGGTGTGCTGTGCCTTTTTTTCTCCACACATAGTGTTGTGTGTTCTTCCCAAACAACTCAATTTTGGTTTCAAAAAATGGGATTGGATAAATATATTTTTGAAGAGAAGTTAGGGGCTTGGGCAGATCCTGCGGAGGTACGGCAGCAAAAGATAGTAGAGATGGAAGAAATATTTGGGTTTAATAGGAAAGATATAGACAGAGACAAAGACCCAAGGGAGGAGTTTGGGAGGCAAGTCAAAAAATGAATAAGAATTGAAATACTAAAGCGGGCAAGAGATGATGGTTAGAAAGGGAATACTGTTTAATAGAAGATTGGCTTTATTGAGAGCTAGAATAGAGGTAGAAACAAGATCAAGGGGGAATATTATTATACATCTATCTTCTTCTATCTATATCTTCTTCTATCTATATCTTCTTCTTCTCCTTTTCTTCTTCTCTCTCTCTCTATAAAAATGGCTGTATGTATGTATGTATGTATGTATGTATGTATGTATGTATGTATGTATGTATGTTCCAGCATAACTCTGGAACACCTCGAGCAATTTCAACCAAACGTGGTACACATACTGTATGACTTACTATCTGGCAAAAAATACTGTGTGGGTAAGACACCCCTAGGGATGGCCTTTCAGAACAACGGTCGTGTTCTGTACACTGAGCCTAGCTCAGCGTTTTTCTGAAGAGGCCTAGGCCTCCCTCACACAGTAGGCCTATGAAAGGGAGCCTGATTAGGCCTGTACAGAGGCCTTTGATTGAGCGTGCCATGGCCTAAGCAGATCGCCCACCCCCACCTCACTGCGGTGGCCCAATCTTGCAGGGAACAGCTTCGGCCTGTGTTCCCAGGATCATCCTTCGCCCCAACTCAGGCCTAGGCTTCCCTCACCCAGTAGGCCTACGAAGCGAAGGGAGCCTGATTAGGCCCGTACAGAGGCCTTTGATTGAGCGTGCTCCCTCACACAGTGGGCCTTTAAGGCCTAGGCCTCCCTCACACAGTAGGCCTATGAAGGGAGCCTGATTAGGCCAGTACAGAGGCCTTTGATGGACCGTGCTCCCTCACATAGTGGGCCTTTAAGGACTAGGCCTCCCTCACACAGTAGGCCTATGAAGAGAAGAGAGCCTGATTAGGCCAGTACAGCGGACTTTGATTGAGCGCGCCATGGCCTAATCGGATTGTCCGCCCCCACCTCACAGCTTTGGCCCATTTTCCTAGGATTGTCCTTCACCCCAGCTCATCGCACGAAGGACGGGACCACACCAACTGAGGTGAAACAGGAATGGAGGCCACAGAGGAGACCCAGCCTATTTCAGCAGGGGTGGAGGAGGTGCAGCATGGCCCAGCTCAGGGATTTATGTTCCAGACCCAGGCCCAGTTTGAGTAAATGGTAAAACGGGTGGGGGCAGAGGCAGGGGGGTGGTGCTTCTAAATCCCCCAGCTGTTCACAGGTTCCGTAGCTGGGATTTGAACAAGGTCCTTATACTTTTAAAACCTTGTAAATAAAATTGCTTTGATTTGACACTATAGATATAATTCATTCCTTTTCCTGTCTAATACAAGATTGGGATAAATAAATACCCAGGCAATGCCAGGTAATCAGC
>QLTV01000628.1:93646-104563 GCA_003457575.1 Thermophis baileyi | reverse complement strand
GGGGAACCAGGCCCAAACCCCCCCCCCCCACTGTTGTCAGGCAAATCCAAGGCAGGCTGCATCAAGATTTCAGATGGTAATGAAACATTTTGAGAAACCACAGAGGTCTGTTCCCTCTGGATAGGAGGGGAAGAGGGAGAGAGAGATCTAGAGCGTCTCAGCTCCTGATGCCCACTAGGCTTGTGAGAAGAAGCCATTTGGGCCTTGGCTATGACCCTCTCAATAGCCTTGTGCCTACTCTGGGCCTGCTTGTCTGCCCTCTTGGAAGATCTGTGGGAGCGGCCTGATCGAGATTCCCCAGATGCTGCCCTCTTCTTGGAGGCCCTAGTGGTGGCTCCAGAATGACTGTGGCCGCTTGAAGAGGAAGGAGACAAATCCCCTCAGAATGGCTGCCCTGGAGGAAGTGGTGTCCGCCATCTTGATTCACTCCATGTGGCACAGGCAAACAAGGCCCGGAAAGCAGCAAAAATAAAAAGGAGGACAGAAGGAGGGGGGAGGAAGAGGCTATGAGCCAGCTGCAGAAGCAGGCAGAGGCTAAAGGAGCTGCGAGGAGAATTCAACAGGCAGGCTAATCCAGTTCCTGCAAGCACTTAGGTAAACTCCACTCACAAGGCAAAAAACAAAATGGCGGCCAAAAACAAAATGGCGGCCGCAATAAAAAAGTTTGCCTCTCTCACTTCCAATGCCGGTAGCTGCGGAGCCGAGCTCATGCGCTACCCGAAAAACAGCTGATCGGAACGGACTCACCGCTCCAAGCTTAATCCGGCTTCAGAACACCTGCAGAGAGTTCTCAGGGAGCCTCAGACGCTGCATTGCCGAAACTCGTGGGCGGAGGGCTGAATCAGCAGCACACAATCACAGGTGGCTAGCTCACTCCCTTCAGCTCGTTAAAGGATCAGCGTGGCGGAGGAGCCCCTCGTGCACGCTATCCTGCTAGGACTACCAGCCGGTAGCCTAGCCACCGCTAGAGCGGTCTTCGGCGGTGTCAGGCAAGCCCTTCTCACCAGCACTAAAGCAGCAAGCACTCTTGAGCAAAAGGAAATTTTCCTTTCCAGGGACAGGCCCGACAAAAAAACCCAGCAACAAGTATGGGAGCTCTTGAAACCCATGTCTATGTCCAAGGACCGACTGAGTCTTAAAAGCGGAAGTCACAGCGTGAGGAGGCGTGTCATTTACTTGCAGACTCAGTCTTGATTGGATAATAGATGGAGTTAACTCTTGCATGGATGCTGTCTCCACGAGCATGGAGATGTGGAAAATGTTTCTGGTTCAACAGAATCCAAATGTTTAATACACAACTATGCACAGCACTTAGGCAAATGCATTTATTCAGGTCCAGCTTACTAGAGCACTTGTGTTCTTTCAGCCAAATTGCACTATGTAAGAAAAACATTAAAAGATACTGGTGGTTAAATGGCAAATTTAGCAATATGATTAGTAGTTTGCAGAAGAGATATTTCTTCTTAAAATCAGTGTGACCCAGTTAAAATAAGGAAATATTAGATCCACAATTATTACCTTTGCAATGCATAATTCAAAGTTTAATTTAAAAACCCTGTGTGTATGTGTAGATATGTGTAAATGAGAAAGCATGCCATTCAAAATGAGCATCTATAATCAACATTTCTAGAACAATTCATGGTGAAATCAATACTCAACTAATTTAAATTTACCTTGAATGCTGAAGACTTCGAGGAGAAGCAGGTTCATGACCTTGTGGTTTCTCAGCAATCACAGGCTGCTGAGACACTAACTGCAAAACTGGTCCTTGCTTAATACCTGAAGTAGCAACCTGAAGTTCAAAACTTGATTAGATATCAAGATTTGTTCAAACAGCTATAACCAACAGCTATAACCAATGCTATCTTGGAATTCATTAACCATTAACCTGCTCCTATGTGGACCCAATTTTGGGAACCATAGTTCAAAAAGAAGAGTTACAAATTGGAACACATTTGGAGGAGAGCTACTCTGAGGCACAGTTAAAGGATCTAGAATGTTTAAATTACAAAAGAGAATTCTGAGAGGAGATATAATAGCAGTCTTCAAACATATGAAGGGCTGTCACACAGAAGAAGGAATAGATTTCTTCCCTATTTCCTTCAGGACCAATGGGTTTAATTCAGTTAATTAGCCTAATGGGTTAAAATTTCAATGTTTAAGTTAGAAATTAAATAGTAGGGAGGAATTTCTTGAATGTACAAGCTGTTAGTCAAGGGAAAAAATGCTACATGAAATAGTGGCTTTTCCTTTGATGAAAGTTTTCATAAGAAAGGCTGATCACCTCTCAGAGATACTCTAGTGGATTGTGCATTGACCTTCTAATTCTATGATTCTATGAAAATACTGGAGACTAGCAATAAACAGAGTTTTATTCTCACAATACATTAAAAACTTACCTTTGGCTGTGATGATACAGATTTCAAAGGAACTGTGTTAGTCTGAGGCGTGCTTATTTTTGGAGATACATATGATCTTGGTGATGAAGCATCTGATGTTAAAGACATTGGGGACTGATTAGATGACTGAGCTGTGAATAAAATCATGAGAGCATTATAAAAGCCTATTGACTGAGTATTTTTAAAGGAACAGTATTTTTATGACAGTTACGTTTGGCAAGCTTATAAATTAATTTGCTACTGTCACTAAAATAAGGTCAAACCTGTTATTACTGTATTAAAAATTAAAATCTTACACTGACAAGGCACACAACAGCTATATGTGCCACTGCAGTAAGTAATATCTAGGAAGTACTAGACAACCCATGACCTGTTGAGTCACTATTTCAGAGATATTTCCTTATCAGAAGGAATCAGAGCATCAAAAACCTTCCTTCCTTCCTTCCTTAACTGTTCCTCCCACCCTCCAATTCTTGCTGATTTCTCCATTTACTTTGCTTGTGGAAAAACTTGTGGAAAGCCGGAGACAGTCAAGTGGGGAAGCCAGCAGGAAGTTGCAAGCCAAGGCTGCTGCCCGGTGAAGGAGGGAGGAAGGGTATACATGGGGGAGCGGTCAGGAAAGGGGTTGGGGCTGTGTGAGAGGTGCCGCATGGGTTGGGAAGGGTGTGTGGGGTGCTGCATGGATCAGGCAAGGTGCAGGGGGGCAGAATAGGCTGGTAGAACATGGAGAATGGCATGGGCTGAGAAGGGTGCACGGGGTTCATTCCTCCCTCCCCTTTGAAGCAGACAGGTAAGTGGCTGCTGCTGGGTGGGGGGGAGAGTGAGGGATTGCAAGACTGGCTGGGAAACTGTCACGAAATGTTGAAAATGAAGATCATGTGACTGCAGCAGCAGCCAATAGCACTAAAGCAGCCACAACTTTCCCAAATTCCCTCGGAGTCATGTGTCCCGGATTTTGGATACATTCTGTAAGTAAGCCCATTTCAGTTACCTTGGTTGAAAAATTGTTGCCCTATAATGCATCATTTTGCCCAGTTAAAGATCATGACAATGAGTGTTTTAGTAGTATATAAGTAACTTGTTTTCAACAGCCTTTTTTGGAACTGAGAAGTCCATAAATTGCAGCAAATAAATAAATAAGCAAACAAACAAATGCATGCTCTGATCTAGGGTTAGCTTCTTATGGGAACCAATTCCATAGCTTTATAATCTAAAAAACTAAGGACTGCACACAACATATAAATGTCAAATTTCTCCTTGCATACATAAGTTAACAAACTGTATTTAGAAAGAACAGATGTTTATTTTTCCATTTCTGAACTGCCCATCTCCCTCAAAGTGGGACTCTTGGGGGTGTACAATAAAACAAACTGTGCCCAAACACTGAACCATAAGCAGTGTGTACCAAGACTGAAGAATATGTTAACTATTGGCACAGACCTGAAATGTGTGTTCTGGGCAGAAGTGCTGGAGAGTAGAAAAAGGGGAAGGCCATGGTTAGTTCTGCATGGGGTTAAGGGGAGGTATTGAAAGGGGGGCTTCAGGTTGCCTTCTGCTTCCTCTGTTTATCTTGATCTAAGAATTTTCAGGAACACTTCTCAACTAGTATATTTGAATTTCTCTTTAGTTTTGATGCAAACCAAACATTACAGTTGAGTATTTGGAGTGAGATAAATGTGATTAAGATGCATTTAATTCCAAGGTTGATTTACATTTTGAGAAGCCTTCCTGTATTTATTCTATCATATTATTGTAAACACACTTACAGGAAACAGAATACATTTGGCAAGTTTTCTGTAAGATTTTCATTGTGCAAATTACAATTAGCTGTTGGGAAGACGGATTTAAACTTCAGCTTATCACTGGGAATTTTGACTTGATCATTGGCTGGCATAAGGAACTTCACAATTCAGCTGTTTGGACTTCAGAGTTACTATTTTGCCTATTGGAATCCTGGCAAGCACTGGGATTCCTGTACTTAATTCTATAAGATATATATAGAAAATATTGACCCATTTATGAAAATCTTATACTATTAGATAATCCTGGTTTAACTATACTGTTTTTTTTTTAAATGGGTGGTTTAAGATGGAATTCTTATATTATTATTACTAGGCATCAACTCAGCCCTGTGGAAGCTATTTTAACACACCTGTCATACTGAACAAATCTGATTTATCCCTCAAGAGTGCTTCTTGCTATTTTATTGAACTGAAGTATTTGTTATTTGATCTAGTTGGAGCAGATGTTATTATTACTTCTTAAGTTTCTAATTTTGGAGAAATGAGCTGTGATTTCTAAAGTTAAATCTTTTTAAGAAAATTGATGAAACTGATAGTAATGATAAGATATCTGGAATAATGAGTTTAAATGTCCTGGTAAACCTGTGGAGAATCACTTTAAATAGTTTTCTATGATCTTAAAATGAGATTAATACAAAGAAGATTGCTTAACATAAATCAGATACAATCTTTTATATATGCTGGTGTAATTGCCTAAAAGATGGACATTAATTCACATGGTTGAACCAGTTCTAACTGCCACACTCAGGACTGAAATAACTAGGGTAAATAAGGCTCTGAATCAATTTTTCTGTTTTAATTATGGCTATATTCCTAGTATTTGATATTATGAAAATATGCAGAATTATGGATTTTTGGGGCTCACTAAAAGAATGTCCATACAACATTGGAAAGCGGAATGTACAACTGATTTGCAGCAATAGATCATTGTTGTATTTGTCCACATTGAAATTAGACCTTGTGTGTGCGCGCGCGTGCTTCTTTTGCCAAAATAGCAAGGAGGAAACCTTTAAATGATAAAGTCAAAATATTTTGAAGTTATTCTGTTTATAATGTGACTTTCCAGGACTCTTTATTCTTTAATATCAGTTACTAAACTTGAAGTTATATTCTTAATACTGTTGCATATACTGTATGTATACAAGTAGTCCTCAGTTAACAACCATTCAAAGTTGCAATGGCACTGAACGAGTGGTATTTATGACTGGTCCTCAAAGTTCCAGCTGTTGCTGCACCCCCAGTCACATGATCATGATCTGGGGGCTTGGGCAACTGGCTCACACTTATGATGGTCACAGCATCCAATGGTAATGTTGTCACCATTTGTGACCAAAAGGTCACACTTATCAACTTCCCACAAGCAAAGTCAATTGAGAAGCCAGCAAGGAATGTTGTTAAGTCACTCCAGCCTTTTCTCCTGAGGAACCCCACTGTGGTGTATGAGATCTCAGGGATCTCTTACTCCACAGAGCACACTCATTCCACAGCACCCCCTCCCCAACACACCTGCACTTATGCAGCACAGCAGTGAAACCTCCCAGAACGCACTCACCACAGCAACCCTACACCTCATTCCATAGTGCTCACCTACCCACAATCCTGCTTGTGAGTTGCCCAAAACTTGCAACTTCCTGCCAGCTTTCCCATTGACTTTGCTGGTGGAAATGCGGCAGGAAGTCCACAAGTTGTGGTCACATGAGGTCTTCACTTAATGACCCGCAATCCTCACTTAACAATGACAACAGAGATAGCTGGGATTCCTGTTGCTAAGTCAGGGGTCACGTGATGTAGCACTTTATGACTATCGCTTAGCAATTACTGTCCCAATTACTGTCATTAAGCAAATACTACTTGTAGGTTGACTTCTATTAGATTAATAAAAACTACCCAATTCAAGGTACTAGAAACATCTGAAAATGTATATGTATTTTCTGTAGTGCATAAACACTAACTTTAAATTGCAATCAAAAGGTTGCATATACCACTGAACAGATATGATCTTCACATACAATCAGCCCTTTGAGTAGTCCAGACCAAGACACCAAAGTTATGAATACTATTACTTTTATTATAAAGTTACAGTAACAGAATTTTGCAAGTCTGAATGTGCCTCTCTCTTCCCTGCCTTTTATGTCTATGGAGAGTCTCAGTCATCCAGTTCATGGTTGTCCCAAAGGTGCTTTTTCAAGAGTCAACTGGACTTTCTGGGTTTTCTTAGAAGACGTTTCGCTTCTCATCCAAGAAGCTTCTTCAGCTATGACTGATGGTGGGGAATGGAAGGATTTATAAATGACCATCTGTCTGCAAGGAATATAAATCCTTCCATTCCCCACCATCAGTCAGAGCTGAAGATGCTTCTTGGATGAGAAGCGAAACATCTTCTAAGAAAAACAAGAAAGTCCAGTTGCCTCTTGAAAAAGCACTTTTGGGGCATCCCTGCCTTTTACATTCCAGAGAACTAGGGAGGGTCAACTCTGAGATGCTTGTTCAAATTACATTCCTTCTTTGGAGTCAGATTTCGCTTATCTGAGCATTGTCTAGGTTGCATCTGTTCCTCGTCTCAAGGTTGCTCGCACAGCCCATTACACATACGAGAAAACCTTGATTTGAATGTTAAGTGGATTTCTAATGATAGCCAATAATACACTTATTGTGCAGACCCGAGACATGAGATCCACATCTTCACAAGTAGGTGTGCCTGTTGGACACACAGACATTACCCAACCTGTCCCTGTTAGAAAAAAAGTTTGGTCCTTTTAAAACCAGGGGCAAAACTTCAGATGATGTGAACTGAGGCTGAGAAAACCAGAGGCCTGTATTCCACAGCCCCCAATTAACATTTGAGAATTTCCAAGAAGTTGGAATAGTCCAGCTAACTGTTTTCTTAGCAATGTTTTCAGATGTGGTTTGCCGCTACCCTTCTTCCTAGAGCTGAGAACATTCGACTAGCCCAAAGTTACCAGCTTGCTTTGTGCCTAAAGCAGGACCAGGATTCACAACCTCCTGGTTTCTAGCCTTTACATCAAACTGTTTATTATCAGCTTTATTATAAGCATTCCCTGTCAAAATACTATGTGAAACAAAAAAAATATGCTAAAAGGTAATGATATAGTAATATAATCACAAATGCAAATCAAGCCAAACAATTTGGCAAATGGTAATTTAGTTGTTGGTAGATAATTAGCAGGGTAATCATTGGACAAAATCCTTGCACAAAATTTTACAATGTCATCCTTTCTGTGACTGAATATATTTATGCTGGATGGTATAAAAACATTTATATTTATCACCTCCCACAACCTGCCTCAGATAAATATACATAGACACAAACAGGGTTTGTCTGGAAAGTAACGTTTCATTATTTTGCTACTCATAGTTCATTAGCCAAACTCTCATGAAATACAAGGCAACTTTACAAAGAGGGCAAGAAGAAACTTCCAAATTACCTTGTGTGGAAAGCTGTGTTGCTTGAGTAATCAAGGAACTTATATTAAAAGATGGTCCAGCAGTGAGAATTTTATGAAGAATAGACTGCAGAGAAGCTTGTGTCACAGCAGCTGTAAGAACTAATATACATATAAAGATTCCCTAAACTGAAGCAAGTTAGCGTTTTGTACTCTCCTTCTGAAAGTTTCACTATGAATGACATTAATAGTTTCTTCTTGAAAATGTCGGATTGGTCTCTCAAGCCAGTAAGAGAGAACTTGCTCTGCTTCTCCCTCCTGTTATCTTCACCATAGCATGGTATCATCTACCTCACTACTCTTTCTTATTCCCAAGATCTAGGCTCCTGAGACAGCAACATCAATACAATTGTTACTAGGATTCATTAGAGTTTTCAGAAGGATGCAAATACAGGAAGTCCTTGGTTAATGACCACTCATTCAGTGACCATTCAAAGTTACAACAGCAACGAACAAGTGGTATTTATGACCAGTCTTTGAATTTGTGGCCATTGCAGCACCCCTATGGTTATGTGATTGCAATTCAGGCACTTGGCAACTGATGTACAAATATGACGGTTGCAGAGTCCCACAGTCACGTGATAGCAGTAACACTTAGACTTATATACCACTTCATAGTGCTTCACAGCCCTCTCTAAGCGGTTTACAGAGTCAGCATATTGCCACCAACAACCTGGGTCCTCATTTTACCCACCTCGGAAGGATGGAAGGATGAGTCAACCTTGAACCAGTCAGAATCAAACTCTTGGGAGTGAGCAGTGAGTTAGCCTGCAGTACTGCATTCTAACCACTGTGCCACCATGGCTCTTCAAATGTTGTAGGCATTCATGATGCATGAATGCCTACAACAGTCACATGATTTCCAGTTGCAGCATTCATTGCCAGCTTCCAACAAGCAAAGTCAATGGGAAAGTCGGCAGGAAGTTGCAAGCTGCAGTCATGTGATGTTGCAGTCATGTGATGTTGCATTTAACAGTGCATGATTTGCTTAACTACCGCAACTGGAACTGCCGTCGTAAGTCAATGCAGTTGCCATGTTTTTTTGCTTTACAACCACATTGCTCAGTGACAGAATTTCTGGTCCAAATTATGGTTGTTAACTGAGGACTACCTGTACTCAGAAATAAGCCCTACTGAATACAATGGAATTTACTGCCAGGTAAATGAGTACAATTGCAATCTCTTAATTTATGAAATGAAAATATTGGTATCAAATTTTCATTATTTAAAATTTTATTTCATGACCAAGTTTTCTATTAAACTGATTTCACACAACCCACTGTATAAAGAAAATGTACAGAACATTTTATAATTCAAAGTTAAAAAACTAGACCTGGTTTTAGCAAAGACAGCAGATCCACACATCAAATACATGAGGTTCCTACCCCAACCTCAGTGAAGGAATATTGTAAAGAGAGAAAGTAATACATAAGTAGTATTTCCACACTTCCCGATTCTTCTTTACAAATGCTTCTCTCTGGACTATTTTAAAGTTATATGCTCTCAGTCATTCTCTGAGTGCAAAGGTCAGTTAACAAAATGATCCCAGGACCTCCCCAATGAGGAAAAAACATTTGGGGGTATTTTTAGTTTGGAAGAAAGGTGACTAAAGAGAACACAATAAAGGTGTATAAAATCACTAAAAAGTCAATAAAATGGACAGGATGAATTTTTTTCTCATAAAAAACTAGGACTGGTTCATCCAATGACACTGAGAAGGATATGCAAAACTGGCAAAATAATGTGCAGCACAATATATTAGTTAATCTACAGAATTCCTCAATATATCTGGTGAGGGTTACTAGCTTGGATGGCTTTAAAAAGATATTAGATAGTTTGAAGACATGGCTAGCAAATGTGAGAAGCAAAATAGTAGCTGTGCATAGAACCTTGGCTATTTTTATGTTCTAAGATGGATGCGAAGTCTTTAAGAGGGAAAGAACGGAAAGAGGTGTTTTCTGTAAGACAATTAAGAGTAGAATTCAACTTTTAAGTTTCTGTTGCCAGACATTACAGAGCACTATCTTAAGAAATACAGAATATAATTAACCAAACTTTTACAAACTTCTTACAATATATTCCATTTTTAATACTGTATTTTCTTATAAAAGTAAAATTTCCCAATCAATACATTTGGATAATTAAAAAACTCAACCTACCTTCATTTATTTTGGATATATCTATGCTAGAATTATTAAGCTGCAAGGTGGCTTGAAGAGCAGGTAGTAACTGTCGAAGGAGATTGGGGTCCTGAAGTAATGGAGGAATTGGTGATTGTGAGACAGGTGAAACAGGGACAGAAGAAGCAGATGAAGCTGGTGCAGAAGGTAGATTTACTCCAGAAACAGATGGTGTAGGAATTGTACATGAGTGGGATAGAGACTTGTCCATAGACAAAGATTCTGAAAATGAAAAAAAAAAGTTGCTTTAAAAAAAAAAACCACTGCTCTCACCTACCATACATCAGTTACAGGAAGGATGGAAATTGAATTTCCACCCCTTCATAAGGTATCATCAGGAGATGGGTTTTAAGGAAATAAAGTTGCTTCCACGAAATATGACCTCCTGTCACCATTTCTGTTTCTTCTGCTCCTCATCTGAACACTATGAAAGGAAATAATGCTCTGGGGAGACAAGGTGTATAAAAATATTTTGAAAGATTATCAGTTTTCCTTCTACTTATTCTAAAATTATTATATAACTGAACTTCCATTTCCCAAAGTAGTTGACCAAAGAGATTGCTATAGAGTAAAATTCAACATAAAACATACATTGGATGACAGCAAATTATACGAGTAGAAAGCAGTAACAGTGTAATTTGGATAGTAGCATCAAGGAACAGCAACATCCATAGACAAAATCAACTGATTCAGAACAAACGCTTGTTTGATAAGATAGTATCAAAGCTTTCAGAATACATAAAAATATAAACAAATCTTTATTTTAGTCACTGACTGTTTTGCTCTTTTGCCTGTTATGAAAATTTATAAACTTCGTTTCACTCATATGTTATAATTTGGAATTTCAGGCACAAGAAAACAGGAGTAGAGTTCAAAGCACTAAAAGTTTATTTCATGCTACCTATATGCAAGAATCTGATCGACTAATGGTCAAGCCAAATTGGCACTAGATCAAGAGACAACAGAATTCTCTGTGTCTCTGCCATTCTTCTTTGGCTGAGGATTGCCTGGCTATGCTAATCTGCATGGGCTCCTCACCCCCTTCATCCGTTGCAGTCGGTATAAACTGGGG
>QLTV01000628.1:73562-93633 GCA_003457575.1 Thermophis baileyi | reverse complement strand
CCCATCACCCATCACAAGCTACCAGGTCCTCAACTCCCATCTCCAGTCCTTCCCCTCCCCCCAGTTTATAGTGAGCCCAGATCTCTTCTAAACATGAGTCAATTATAATGTATGACCTGTAGATTTAATCCAGCATCTGGGGAACTCCCTGCCTGATACGTTCATCTGCAATTGTCATTCAGGCCATGTCAGAACTATGCCATCAGTGAATGCTCATTCCAATTCAAATCAGTTGAAATTAATTTGAAGTCTTCAATGTAGACTCTAACTTGATGGTTGCCTTGCCGGAGTTGGTACAATTACTGCGTTGCTATGTCTTCTTTTATGGGATCACTGAAGTGTTGCTTGAAGTTGGTTATTAATTTCTGGAAGTTATCCAAGACCAGGTCATTGCATTTAATCATAGGGAGTACCCATCTGGCAGCTGAAACTGTGAGGAGGCTGAGAATGAAGGATACTTGTGATCTGTCTGTTGTGAACTCCCCTGGCCAGTTGCCGATGAATATGTAACATTGGGCCAGAAATGTTCTCATCTTATCCAAGTGCCCTGCATACATCTCCGGTAAACAACCAGGAGTTGTGTGCAGTAGGGCACAGGCTGCTGGCAGAGGAGCAGAGGCAGGCGCTGAAGGCGGTGGAGGAAATTTTTGAGCTAAATGTTGCATCTGCTGGAGTATTTGATGCATATTAGCTGCTGAATTCCACACTTCTGTCTCCAAACTGTCTTGGCATCTGCAGATGGTGTCCATCTGTGAATTGTCTGCTGCCGCTCCAGCTTGTGGGTCCGATGCCATGCTGTGGTTTTCGTAGTAGTCCGTGAAAATTTTGTAGAGTACATCAGATTACTGTCAGGCACAAGAAACCAGAACAGGAGTAGAGTTCAAAGCACTAACAGTTTATTTCATGCTACCTATACGCAAGAATCTGATCTACTAACAGTCAAGCCAAGTTAGTGCTAGATAAGGGTCAATGGAATTCGGGGGTGGTGGTGTGTGGACTTAGGTCTCTTGTGGGAACGTAATGACTCCCAACTGATAATGTGTTTGACCCTGCCCTTAGGCTCTGCTTGGTCATCTCCTACAAGAATATCTGCTTACATTAAAAGTTTTTTTTAAAATAATCCATAAACATGACTCCACAATAGTGAGTACATTCAGAAAATATTGATACAAAAATGATATGGGCAACAATATCGAACTGAGATTAATACAGGTAGTCCTTGAGTTACAACCATAATTGAGCCCAAAATTTATGTTGCTAAGTGAAACATTTAAGTGAGTTTGCCCCATTTTATGACTTTTCTTGCCACAGTTGTTAAGTGAATCATTTCATTTGTTAAGTTAGTAACCTGGTTGTTAAGTGTATCTGGCTTCCCCATTGATTTTGCTCGTCAGAAGGGCACAAAAAATGATCACATGACCCCGGGACACTGCAACAGTCATAAATATGAACTAGTTGCCAAGCATCTGAATTTTGATCATGTGACCATGGGGATGGCTGCAACGGTCATAAGTGTGAAAAATGATCATGTCACTTTATTCAGTGCCGTTGTAACTTTGAACGGTCACTAAATGAACTGTTGTAAGTCGAGGACTATCTGTACTGTGCACCTTTCTAAAAACATGCTTAAAGGAAGTAAACATTCAATGCATGTTGTGCCTTTGTGTTGTATAGGAGAATGGCACTAGATTAAACAGTTACAAAAGATCAAGGCTACTTAAAAACCAATAATTAATGTAATTCTTCAGTATTACTCTTTTCACAATGCTGGAAGTTTTAAAATACCCTATATAGTTATCAAGCAGTACTGATACTTAAACATAATCTCTAAAAATCAACTCGGTACAACTATTAGTCAGCTTGCTTGTCTTTATTTCAAGTATTTCTAGTCCAAACCTTTTATTTGCCTGAAAATGGAGACTGATTGAGGCCTATGTAAATCACAAATTAAGGGGCACTGTTCAGCAAAAAGAAAAAAGTTTACAAACCTATCATCCCAGGAATTTTTAATGTTCTAATTTCACAGGACAGAAGCAATATCCCCTACTCTTAAGGCTAGAAGAGCATGCCTGGATTAACAATCTGGTCTTGAAAAGTTCTATACCACGTAAGATTCCAATACTCATGCCAGGTAGATGAAAAACAACAGACTGATGAACAGCGGAGAAGATGCTGTGGCGAAGACCGTTGGCCAGGCATTAAGGCTAGGTCAACAGTGCTGCTCGGAATAAGGAGAGGCCAGGAGACTACCCAATTGTACTCCAAAAGGCTGCTCCTCATGAGAAGACCCACAAGATCCAAAGAGGTTCTGTGGGCTCTTTGTGAGTCTTGAGCGTCAGAGACTGTGGGAGACACAGTGAGCTCACAGCCACAGCGGAGCCTGTAAAAGGACACTGGGTTTAGACAAATATTTATTTCAAAGTTAAAGAGAGATCTTCAATGCAGCAGAGCAATCAAACTACCTGGTGAGTGATCCTTCATCCCAGATTAAAGATAAGACCACGGAACAATTTAAAGGATTGAAAACTAAATGAAAGCAAAAAGCTTGCAAGAGTTTAAATTTAAAAAGTTTAAAATGGGCTGATGGGGACAGTTGAATTTTGATTTACTGATTTTAAAATATTTTTAAAACAAGTAAAAAGTTAATATACATCTCCATGGTAAACAGTTGTATTTGAACTAATTGGGGGTAACAACTTACAGTGACAGAAAAAGTATTATACTTGAGGTATTCCAAAGGATCTTTGAGGAATTGGGGAAGAATGTTACAACTACAATAATAGCACCAATAACTGCCTGTGTGAATGCACCATTTAGAAGAGATAAGACATGAAGAGTAAGTTTGAAGAATTTGCAGGACTAAGTGGAGAGGTGGAATGAATGAAAGTCAAGGTAGAAATTTTTGAAAATAAAATAGAAACAATAGAGGAAATACAAATATTAAGAGATGAAAAATTAAGCAGATAATGGATTACTACTAGATTTACAAGAGAAAGAATATTGAGACCAAGAGTAATTCTAGAACTTGGTGAAAATAGTAGGAGAGGGCTGTTGAAGCCTTAAAATTAGGATGGGGAGAAGATATGGGTAGAGATCAGGTTCTATAACAACACCTTAATGCCAAGTTAAGGATTAATAATGCCAGAATGCTATGCAAGAGAAAGGAATAGAAAATAGCAATAGCACTTAGACTTATATACCACTTCATAGTGCTTTACAGCACATCTCTAAGTGGTTTACAGAGTCAGCATATTGCCCCCAACCATCTGGGTCATTATTTTACCGACCTCAGGAGGATAGAAGCCCGAGTCAACCTTGACCCGGTCAGAATCAAACTCCTGGCAGTGAACAGTGAGTTACTGCATTCTAACCACTGTGCCATGTCTTGTTTGATCACTGATAGCACAATAAGTACTTTTACAAAATACTGGAAATCCTTTATGGACTTCTCGCTGAAAATGAATAGAACAGAATTAAAGATTTTTGGATTTACCAAATGAAAAGGGTTGCATATGGGAAGAAGTTATTTATGTGATGTAATTTCAAAGGGAGATGTCAGACATGAACAACCAGACCCACATGTGTAGTTTATACTAGCTACTGTATTGTTCTCTGCCTAGAATACAGGAATCTCCCAAGACTGGCAGCTTTCACCTGAGAAAGATAAGGCTCAAAAGATATTGGGGTGGAGGTGGGGGGTCAGAACTTGTCCTCTTGTGTTTTACATAGTGAGTCCAGCCTAATTCCACACTTGAGCCCTCCTCCTGACTGGGACGGTTGCTCTCCAACATCACCCCCTCCCTACAACAGCCCCCTCTCCCTTTTCCATGTCATCTCACAAGGAACTTGGGAGGGGTGGGAGTGAAGCCAGTTCAAAGAACACCCCTTCCCCCGAATCTGAAGAATCCGCTGCACCAGATGGCATGTTCTGCAAAACATCTAATTAAAAAGATTCCTCCCCCCTCTCCCTCTGGAAATGAAGTGGATGGTTGGGCCTCATCAATCACCATGCACCCCTCTGCCAGGTTAACCCCTTCATTTACAGATTCCCCACCAGTCTCCAGTACGGGGCAGGGAGTTGGGAATTTGGATGGCCTTGGCTTGTCTGGGAAACGCTGGTGGAATCACCACACCAAGTCAGGAATGTATGTATCTGGCATTTTCCCAGCAACATTCTGACTCTGGGTAACCCCTCCAAGGGTTATGTACTGCAGGCCGTTGCCCCTTCTCAGAGTTTCTGCAACTTGGTACTCCTCCTCACCTTCCACAATTGGTGGTGGCAGGTGCTGTGAGCATAAAGGGCTAGGAAGGACTACCATGATCAGCAATGAATGATGAAAAACTAGGTAAACATTCATGGAGGGTGGCAATTGCAAACGAAAGGCCACAGCATTAATCTGCTTGAGAATCTTAAAAGGCTCCACAAACTTTGCATCAAACTTCTTACTGGGTCTAGTACAGGGCTGTCAAACTCGTGGCCTGTGCGCCCAGTTTAGCGACGGGGTAAAAAGTCGCGATACATCACATGATGATGCTGTGACGAGAGTTTGACACCCCTGGTCTAATAGAAACCAGGAATTTGGCAGACAGCCACACTTTGTCCCCTTAAGCAATTGGCAGTCCTTCCTGTCGATGGGAGTCTGCAGAACTCATGTGAGAGTTTAGCATGGTCTAGCTGCTATTTCAAGAGGGCCTAGGTTGCCAGCTGTTCTTGCAAATAATCCATTACTCCTGGGACAGAGTTCTTCTATGGCACAGCCAGGAGCACCGTGGGGTGTCTGCCATACAATACGTGACGGGGGGGCATAGAAATTGATCTGCAGAGTGCATTACTGTAAAAGAGAACTGTGTGAGGGGGAGCCATGAGGGCCAGTTATCCTGGCTGTAGGTACAGTAACATCTCAAATACTGCTACATCATCAGGTTTTATCAGCCTCACCATTCATGGCAGGGTGGTGGGCAGATGACAGGATGACCTGGACCCTCAAAAAATGGAACAGTGCCTTCCAAAACATGGAGGTAGATTGACTGCCCATCTGATAAAAGTCTTGAAACCATGCCTCTATAGCAAAAGACATGGTCCAAAAGAGATGAGCTGTTTCTTTGCAGTGGGCAACCCCTTGCAAGGGATGAAATGTACCATTTTGGTAAAAAGATCCACTACTACCAATATGGAAGCACAGCCTTGGACTGGATGTAAATCAGTAATAAAATCCAACCCTTTTTTATTTTATGACAGCATTCAGTTTTTTGGGGTAGCAGCCTAACAGCATGGCACATCTTGCCTTGGGAATCTTTGCCCACTCTTCCTTGCAAAAGCACTTCAAATCTGTCAGATTGCAAGGGCATCTCATGCATACAGCCCTCTTCAGGTCACCCCACAGATTTTGAATTGGATTCAGAGCCTGGCTGTGGCTGGGCCATTCCAAAACTTTGATCTTCTCGTGAAGCCATTCTTTTGTTGATTTGGAAGTATGCTTTCGGTCATTGTCAAGTTGAAAGGTGACATTCCTCTTCATCTTCTGCATTTTAGCAAAGGGCTGAAGGGTTGGTGCCAAAATTGACTGATATTTGGAAATGTTCATAATTCCCTCCACCTTGACTAAAGCCAGTTCCAACTGAAGAAAAACAGCCCCAAACCATAATGCTGCCACTACCATGCTTCACTGTAGGTATGGTGTACTTTTGGTGATGCTCAGTGTTCTATTGCACCAAACATACTTTTGGGAATTATGCCCAAAAAGTTCAACCTTGGTCTCATCAGACCAGAACACATTTTCCCACATGCTTTTGCCAGACGTGATGTAGGTTTTTGCAAAATGTAGCCAGGCTTGGATGTTTTTCTTTGTAAGAAAAGGCTTCTGTTCTGTCTTGCCACCCTACCCCACAGCCCAGACCTTTGAAGAATAGATTGTTGTCACATGTAGTACACAACCAATACTTGCCAGAAATTCCTGCAGCTCCTTTAATGTTGCTATAAGCAGACTCTCAGACCAGGTCCCCCCCTTTTTTTTTCCCATCAATTTTGCAGGGACATCCAGTTCTTGGTAATGTCACTGTTGTGCCATATTTTCTCCACTTGTTGATGACTGTCTTCACTGTGTTCCATGGTATATCCAATGCCTTGGAAATTTCTTTGTACCCTTCTCCTGACTGATACCTTCCAATGAGACCCCTTTGATGGTTTGTAAGCTCTTTGCAGACCATGACATTTGCAGTAAGAGGCAACTGAGTAAATGTCAGAAAAATCCTATTAGCACAGCTGAACTTTATATGGGCTTGATCAGTCACTTTAATTGATGGCAGTGTGTACTGACTACTATTTAACATAGTTTGCATGTGATTGGTTAATTCTGAACAGTCACCTCCCTACTTATACGAGGGTGTATACAGTTATGCAACTATGTTATTTTAAGTTTTTATTATTTTTTCCCTAAAAGATTTCAGTTTGTTTTTAATTTGAATTGTACAACTTACATATTATATTAAAGGTGGAAAAAATTCTGAAGTGATTTATCTTGGTCTGATTTTTTTTTACATCTCAAAAACCTGGCATTTTAACAGGGGTGTGTAGACTATTTATATCCACTATAGCTCATCACTTTTGGGTTAGGACAAAAAGTAAAAAGAAAAAGTACAGTGTCAGAAGATAAAAATATTCCAGATTTTCATTTTATATTCATTGTTATTTAATTCCTACTTGTAATGATATATATGACAAAGTGAATTAAACTATCATGGAAGATTCTATTGTTAGAAAGACTCGGTTTCTTAATTGAACTGTTTTGTTGCCCTTAGAGAAACCTGGTTAAGTCCAGATGATACTGCAAGTATAAAAACATTTGCTGATAGAGATTATAAACTATTATGGATAGAAGCAGAGGCCTGACTCTGACATTAAACCAATTCTGCAGATGTTCATCCTCTTTAGCTACCTAATAGTACCTATTAATAGTACCTACCTATTAATTTGAATTTCTGACTGCAGAACTGAACTGTCCTTAAGTTGCTTAGCTGTTATTTACTGCCACTTAATACTAATAATCATCTGCTGAAATTTACCTCTTGTCATCATGCAGACCTTGATGTTCCACTGGTGCTTTTAGGAAATTGCAAATCCCTAATATTTATTATTTGAATTTATACAGAATCTGACCTCTATATTGTCAAATTTACTCCTCAAGGTACATCCAACCCTCCCATGACTTCTCAAAAGTTCTCCCATGATTTCTCGGGCAAGTTTGTAAAATGCTGACATCATCACCATTTATGTCATTTGCAATTATTGGCACTTCTCTGTAAAAGTTCTAATATGTCTATACAAAAATCATCTGAAGTATTGACAACAGTTTATAATTCAGCTACTCCTATAGAACTCAATCAGCTGGCTCCAACAGCAAATAAGTTTCTGTCCATAGTGAACTCAAAAATTATATAAATATACAGTTAGTCCTTGACTTACTACCACAACTGAGTCTAAAATTTAGTTAAGCAAAACAGTTAAGTGAGTTTTGCCCCATTTTACTACCTTTCTTGTCACAGTTAAGTGAATCACTGCAGTTAAGTTAGTATCATGGTTGTTAAGTGAATCTGGTTTCCCCACTGACTTTGCTTGTCAGAAGGTTGTAAAGGTGATTACATGACTCCAGGACATTGCAACTGTCATAAATATGAGTCAGTAGGGGGCCGCGGTGGCTCACGTGGTAAGACGCTGAACCTGCGCTCCGCTGAGGTCGACAGCTCGGCGGCTCGATTCCCGTGAGCGAATAAACCACGGAGGGACAGGAAAGGAGCCTCCCCGGATTGCCTACTGGCATTCAGGCGTCCCACGGGCAAGATAACACCACCCAAAAAAATTCCTTTCACAGAGGCAGCCAGCCGCTTCGGTGATCCCTGGCTAACATGTGCCATATGCTAAAAAAAAACAAAAACCCAAGAGCATTAGTTGAGATCAGGCATGGACCAGGACCCGAGAGAAAGACTGGGCGGGGCTAGATGCTATCTCCACCCTATGAGAAGGAGCGTATCAGGTAAGACCAACGCCCCTTCTCCATACAGGGTGGAGCTAGCATCTAGACATGGGACATACCAAAGCCGTGTGTCCAAGGGTGGGCCAGTCCTGGTTCCAGAAGACATCACTGAGAATGCACTCTCTGGAGCACCCTGCGACCGAGTGCTGTGTCCGCCGAGGCGAAGGCGTCAAGTTTATAATGTCTGATGAAGGGCGATGGAGAGGCCCAAGTAGCCGCTCTACAGACCTCCTCGATGGAGGCTTGGGTCGCCCAGGCCGCCGTCGTTGCCACGCTGCGAGTGGAATGCGCTGTCACTCGGGAGGGGCGAGGAAGAGAACTTAGATAATATGCCTTGGCGATGGTGCCCCTCAACCAACGCCCAATGGTAGAGGGGGACACTTTGTGGCCCATTGTGGATGGCAGGAAGGAAACGAATAGAGACTCTGTTCTACGGATCTGAGACGTGCATTGGATGTAAATTTGCAGAGTCCTGCGGACGTCCATCTTGTGCCATCTTTGTTCCAGTGGATGGGAAGGGTTAGGACAAAAATTAGGGAGGATGACCTCCTGGGCCCGATGGAACCAGGAATTGATCTTGGGAAGAAAGGAAGGGTCCAAGCGGAGCACCACCCTGTCCAGGTGGAATATGCAAAGGTCCTTTCGCACAGAGAGTGTAGCGAGTTCAGAGATCCGTCTGGCGGATGTGATGGCTACCAGGAAGGCAACCTTGCAGGTGAGGAGACGGAGGGAAGCCTCGCGTAAGGGTTCATATGGTGCCGCCGTTAGAGTTAAGAACCCTGGACAGATCCCAGGTAGGGTATCTGTGGATGACAGGTGGACACAGATTGGTGGCCCCACGGATGAACCTCCTCACCGTGGGATGTAAGGCTAGTGACTCCAGGGAGCCACAGGATAACACTGAGGACAAGGCCGCCACCTGCCTCCGGATGGTGTTAGGAGAGAGCCCCTTATCCAGGCCTGCTTGAAGAAAGTCAATGATGTTGCCAATGGATAGTTGTACTGGTGAGTAGCCCTTTGTCGTGCACCACGTGCAGAAAGCCTTCCAGGTGGCGGAGTATAGACGTTCGGTGTAAGGTCGCCTGGATGTCTGAATGGTTTTGATGGCCCTGGCGGAGATGTCCTGGCGCCTTAGGGTGCACCGCTCAAGTGCCAGGCGGTCAGACGGTACCACCTGGGATCCGGATGGACCAGCGCCCCCTGGCTGAGCGCAGACTCGGTGGCTGGTATCTGCCAGGGCTGTGACATTGACAGGGATATTAGATCCGCAAACCAGGCTCTCCTGGGCCAATGGGGGGCCAGGAGCAGGACCTCTGCCCTCTCTTCCACAATCTTGGTGATGACTCTGGCCAGTAGGGGAAGAGGAGGAAAGGCATACAGTAGGCCGGGAGGCCAGCTGCAGCACAGGGCGTCCGTCCCCTCCGCGCCCTGGGTCTTGTACTGCGAGAAGAATCTCGGGAGCTGAGCGTTCTCCGGGGTGGCGAACAGATCGACCTGTGGAAGACCGAAATGACGTGTCAGCTCATGGAAGATATCTGGATGCAAACGCCACTCTGCGTGGTCCACGTCTGACTGACTGAGCCAGTCTGCCTGGATGTTGGACTCCCCGGAGATGTGTGCAGCCGAGACGGAAAGCAGATGGTGCTCCGCCCACAGACCCAGTCTCTTGGCCTCCCACATGAGGGAACGAGATCTTGTACCCCCGCCTGTTGATGTAAGCCTTCGCGCTCACATTGTCAGTGAGCACCAGGATGTGTCTGCCGGATGTCAAATGTCGCAGTTGCTTCAGGGCCAGGTAGACAGCTCGTAACTCTAACCTGTTGATGCTGTGACTCGCTTCCGCTCTGGTCCAGCGGCCCTGAACCATCGCGGTCTGGGAGTGGGCCCCCCAACCTGACAGACTAGCATCCGTAGTGACAGCGAGCCTCGCCGGCTCGTGGAAGAGACACCCTTTGGAGAGGGCCCTGGAGGACCACCAGAGGAGGGAGCGGTGCACCTCTGACGGGAGGAGAAACTTCACCATCGAGGAAGCCCGCCCTGACCTCTGAAATGGGAGAAGAAACCATTGGAGGTCTCTGGAGTGTAAACGTGCCCAGGGAATGATCGATATGCACGAGATCATTTTACCCAGGAGCGTGGAGAGAGATTGCAAAGGGACCCTATGCTGAGTCCTAATCACGGAGACTAGGTTTGTTATATCGTCCCGTCGCTCCTGGGAAAGGTACACCTTACACTCCTGAGAGTCCACAATGGCCCCTAGGTGGTTTAGGCGAGTAAGTGGAGACAGGTGACTTTTCTCCATATTAATGGAGAACCCAAGTCGCCTAAGGATAGACATGGTCGCCAGGACGTCCCGCACTGCTTGGTGCCTGCCCGGGGCCTGAATCAGTATGTTATCAAGGTAGCATTGTGTTGTGGCCCGCCAGCGTCCCGTGCCGGTGCTCATGGATCCCGAGGACGATGAGGCGGTTGTGGCAAAGTACCATCGGCCCGTGCACCTGGCGCCCGAGTCAGAGAGCGAGGAGGACGATGAGACGGTTGTGGCGAGGTACCATCGGCCCGTGTACCGATGGTGGCGCAGTGGTTAGAGTGCAGTACTGCAGGCTACTTCAGCTGACTGTTCAGCAGTTCAGCGGTTCAAATCTCACCGGCTCAAGGTTGACTCAGCCTTCCATCCTTCCGAGGTGGGTAAAATGAGGACCCAGATTGTTGGGGGCAATATGCTGACTCTGTGAACCGCTTAGAGAGTGCTGTAAAGCACTGTAAAGCGGTATATAAGTCTAAGTGCTATTGCTATTGCTACCTGGCACCTGAGTCAGAGAGCGAGGAGGCTGAGAGTCAACCAGGGCCTTCTGTACCTCCGGTATCTGTGGATGACAGGTGGACACAGATTGGTGGCCCCATGGATGAACCTCCTCACTGTGGGATGTAAGGCCAGTGACTCCAGGGAGTCACAGGATAACACTGAGGACAAGGCCGCCACCTGCCTCCGGATGGGGTTAGGAGAGAGCCCCTTATCCAGGCCCACTTGAAGAAAGTCAATGATGTTGCCAATGGAGAGTTGTACTGGTGAGTAGCCCTTTGTCGCGCACCATGCACAGAAGGCCTTCCAGGTGGCGGAGTATATATGTTCGGTGGAAGGTCGCCTGGATGCCGGTAGGGGAACCTTAGGGTGCACCGCTCAAGTGCCAGGCGGTCGCCTGGATGTCCCGCACCGCTTGGTGCCTGGACAGGGCCTGAATCAGTATGTCATTGAGGTGGCATTGGATGTGAATGGGAATGCCCCTGAGGTGTGCTGCCATGACTGCTAGGACCTTGGTAAATACCCTGGGGGCTGAGGATAGACCGAACGGAAGGGCAGCATATTGGAAGTGCAATCCTGCATAGCAGAACCTGAGATATTGACGGTGAGATGGTTGAATCGGAATATGCAGGTACGCTTCCGTAAGGTCTATCGAGGCAAGGAAATCTCCCCTCCGTACGCTACCAAGAATAGTTGTCAACGAGTGCATCTTAAACCGCCTGTAGCGAACGAGGCAGTTGAGGCGTTTTAGATCAAGAATTGCCCTCCCCCCCGAGGATTTTGGGACTACAAAAAGGATGGAATAATACCCCTGCCCAATTTGGTCCGCAGGCACCCTCTGGATGGCTTGAATGTCCAGGAGGTGGGCGATGGCCGAATCCATTAGGACCCATTTAGCGGGATTCTTGGACACAGGGCAACGAAGGAAAAACCTCGGGGGAGCGGAAAGAAATTCAATGGAGAGACCAGATCGAATGGTCTCCCGAACCCAGGCGTCTGATGTAATCTCCTCCCATCGGTCAGCACAGAGGGCCAGGCGGCCGCCGATGGGAGGGTCAGACGGAGCCTCACTTGGAACATCAGAAGGGACAACCGCCGCCCCCACGAAATGGCCGCTTGAATGGCCTGCCCCTGCTAAATCTGTCTGAACCCTGTCGAGGCCTGCTCCCATACTGACCTTGGGGCCTGGGGGAGAATCCTGAAGAATCGGAGGCCCGAAAGGACCACCTCTGATAAGGCATGTAGCGGAAGGACCCCCTCCTGAAGAAGGAGGGCAGAATCTTCCTTTTGTCCCTGGACTCAACGAGGATTGGGTCCAGGGACTCTCCAAAGAGCTGCTGACCCTTGAAAGAAGAGGAGGCCAGGCGCCACTTGTGTCGGGTGTTTACCTGCCACTGCCGCAACCAAAGCATACGTCAGGCCACCACGGAGGAACCGATGGCCCGGGAGGAAAACCTAGCAGCTTGGAGGGTGGCATCCGCTGAGAATTGGGCCACAGCCAGGAGCTTGTTGATGTCCTGGTGAGAGCGTACGTCTTCGGCAGGAATTCTCTCTTGAAGTTGCTGAAGCCAGATGAGCTAAGTACGGGTGAAGAACGACACTGTTGTCGAGGCACAAACCGACCAGGCAGCCGCCTGATGAGTCTTCAGGAGAGCTTGCTCCGTCCTCCTGTCCTCGGGCTTGAGGAGCTCCTCTGATGCGCCCGGCATGGAGGTGGCCAAATGAATGGCCGTGATTGGGGCATCCACCAAAGGCAGTTGCAGAGACTCCGCCAATTCCTGCTGTACGTTGAAGTACCTCTTGTCCAGTGACGATGGAATGGGACCTGAAGCGGGGGCGGCCCACTGCCGGCGAACAGCATCCAAGAGAGGAGGAGATGGAATAACATCGAGCTCAGCCGTTGGTTCCACGAACAACGGATCAGTGATAGTACGTGGGACAGCAGTGGAAGATGGAGGAGGGTCGAGATTGGCGGAGGCCTTGGCCTTGAACAGAAGAGATTTAAACAGCGCTGGCTGGAAGAGTCGATACCTGAGGCAGTTCAACAATCAGTCCCTCATCCTCCAAGAGATCAAGGCCCAAATGACCCTCGTCCTCCAACACATCTGAGCCAGAACCGGCAGAGTGCTCCGATGCCACGTAGCCAGAGGCCCTGACACTGGTGCCTGGGGCAAACCGGTCCTGGTCCTCGCCGAAAAGATGAGATCCACCAGAATACACTGAGGGGGACCCCCCCAATTGATGCATGCCCTCTGCAATGCCCTTACTGATGGCCGCTGAGATCACAGTCTGCATCCCGACATTGCAAGCCCTTGCGGGCCAGAAGGACCAGGTTGGTCGGGGTCACGAGAACCTGCAGCAGTTGGAGTGCCAGAGGCAGAAGGTTCTGCCCTGGGGATGGCCCCAGGTTGGGCTACTGAGGATTCCGCCGGTATCCCCCAGACCTCCGAGGGAGCCACTTGGATCTGATGCTGGTCCAATGATAATTGATCCGAAGGCAACCCTGAGATCAGAGACAGAGTCGGGGCTTCATCGCTACTGGGCCGAGGATCAGAGGATTTGCCTGACTGAGCGCACGACTTATCTAGTGCTCTGTCCCTGCGACGTTCATCCCACTCAGCAGTTCTGGATCCCCTAGTCTGAGGATGGATGCTGTGGGAATCCTTATGAGAGCTGGATGGCCCAGGTTTGTCTAGATTGGCCTCAGGCCGAGAGGTGTGCTTTGATTTGCTGGACTGCTTGCCACCTTTTTTGGCCTTATCAGGCTTGTCAGCTCGAGAGCTCATTGTGATTGCAGGTGAGATAAGGGAACTCACTCCCTTGAGAATCTGTTAAAAGAAGGTGATTATTCAGTGTTATTATACCCTACCTATTATTTAGTGATTCGTGCAAAAACAGATTCCTGTGTGTGTGTGTGTGTGTATATATATTTGATTTTTTTTGGTAATTATGTTATAATTAATTTGCCTTGTATTATATGGGCGCCTGCTGGTTACACCCAGGAATCAGCACGACAGGCAGGCCAGCAAGGTCAGAAAAGATCCCCAATAATCAAAAAAGAAGAAAAGGTGAAAATCGCCTAAATTAGGCAGTGCCTATTGCCCCAGGGGGCTCAAAATGGCTGCCAAGAACCAGAAAATGGCTACCGGCAATGCTGGGGCGAGGCAAGCAAGGTGCCTAAGCCCCTCCCCGTGCTGGTCAATTAGGGGAAGCCTCAAAATGGCGCCAGGCGAAATATGCCCCTCTGTGAGTCGCTCTGCAGCCAGCGATAGCCTCGCTAGGCAGGAAGCTGATCTGGGCTAAGGGCAAGCCAACAAAACCAGGCACGAAAAAAGATTTCAAAGGAACCTTTCTTTTAAAAATGGCACCCAATAATTAATAGCCTCCAAAATGGCACCCGCGCGCCCGTCCACGAGGCAAGGAAAACAAGCACAGCTCCAGCAATAGAACCTATTACTCTGCCTGCATCCCCCAGCCGATTCAAACCTGGAGTGGCAAAACTCCGGTGGCCAAATGATCCATTTAGGACTGCAGCTGTTCAGGCTGGGCAGTCTCCAGACCTGCCAGCCAGCTGCACCACACACACCGCGTGTGTGGGGGAGCGTAGAAAAACTCCTCCAGCCACCTTCCAGCCTCTGATTGAGAGCACCGGGCTCCCTCCAACAAAGAAATCTGTTAAAAAGCCATCAGCTGATAATTGGAGCGTAAAAACTCCGGCGGCAGCACGGAAGGCTAAGCACAGCCCCTCAGGCATAAATAGAGCCGCCTACAGGCAGAAGAGGCAATCGGCTTTATCCAGCTAAATCTTAAGTACCGAGCAATTAAGAAAAAAGAAACAGCGATCCCAGTAGAGGGGGGTCGTTAGCAACTCACAGTTTGTAGAGAGGTGGATAAAATCAGCAACTGGAAAAACAGCAATTTCTCGATAGAGGGAGAGCTAGCAAACCACACGTCCGTCCTTGTCTGAGGACTGAGTGAAGCTGGGCTCCCGGCACACAGGCAGGAATAATCAGCTTAAAAGACTCAGTCCTATTGGATGAACGGACGAGGACAACCCATGTCTAGATGCTAGCTCCACCCTCTATGGAGAACTGGCTAACACGTGCCATACGTTAAAAAAAATTGCTAAGTGTCTGAGTTTTAATCACATGACCATGGAGATGCTGCAATGGTCATAAGTCACTTTTTTCAGCACTGTTGTAACTTTGAACCATCACTAAATGAACTGCTATAAATCAAGGACTACCTATACTCAAATTCAGAGATTGGAATGAGATTATAGGAAACGCCCAATAAGCAGGAATCCTTTCAGCATGTCTTCTGTTTACATTAATTCATTGCAGCAGGCAATGCTCACTGGTCTTTTTCCGAAGTGTTGGAAACATATTTACAGTAAATCTGTCCCTGATTAAAAATTGCCTTCACTTGATCCTTCTGTTTCTTCTAACTCCTGCCCAGTGTCTTTGCTTTTTATCCAAGGTTCATAAAATGAACATTGTCTTACCTGAACGTTCTTTCTATGTGCGCTGCAGGAGAGTCCAAGCATGGGTTAACTTCTCGTCTGTTTGCCAGGGACTTGAGTAAGAAATATCCGGCCACGCCTCCTCCTTGGCTCCACTGAGGCATTTGTTTTACGAGGGCGTAGACGTGCAGGTAGTCAAAAATGGAATCGAAATGTCCATACCCTGGACCAGGATAGGCCCCAGGGTGGGTTTGGACTCTCCCGCAGCGCACATAGAAAGAATGTTCAGGTAAGACAACATTCATTCTCCTGTGCGCTGCTTGGAGAGTCCAAGCATGGGATTTACCCAAGCTGAATGTCTCAAGGGCGGGAAGAAGGCTGGTCCAGGGTCCCTGAAGTGGAATGAACCCTTTGTAGAACCCTCCTGCCAAACAAAGCCTCAGCTGAAGCAAAGGAATCCAGCCGATAGTGTTTAATGAAAGGTGATGGTGTCGTCCAGGTCGCCGCCCTGCAAATGTCCTCAATGGATGCTTGCGTGGCCCATGCCGCTGTAGTGGCCGCACTTCTTGTGGAATGAGCAGTTATGCGGCCTGGCAATGGAGTAGCTTTGATCTCGTCTTTGTGATGCATGCTTTCAGCCAGCGGCCCACTGTTGAAGGTGAAACTTTCTTCCCCATCGATGTTGGTTGAAAGGACACGAATAAGGATTCGGATCTGTGGAAATCGGCCATCCATTTAATATATCTATGCAGGGCCCTCCTGACATCTAAGGTATGCCAGTGTTTCTCCCTGGGATGGACCGGATTCGGACAGAAATCAGGAAGAGTAAGTTCTTGGGTCCTATGGAATAATGAATTAACTTTCGGAAGAAAGGATGGATCCAATCTCAGAACCACCCTATTTGGATGGAAAATACACAAATCGTAACGAACCGACAGAGCGGCCAGCTCCGAAATTCTCCTGGCAGAAGTGATTGCCACCAGGAAGACCACCTTAAGCGTCAGCAACCCGAGACTAGTAGTTCGTAACGGTTCAAATGGAGGTCCAGTAAGAGCCTGTAAGACTAGGGTAAGATCCCAGGATGGATAACGGTGTACTGTCGGTGGTTTCAGATTAGAAGCTCCCTTGAGGAAGCTACGGACCCTAGGATGATGAGCTAGCGATTGAAGACTTTCATATATTAATACAGTTGACAAGGCAGCTGCCTGTCGCCGCAGGGTGTTGGGAGCTAATCCTCTGTCCAACCCCTCTTGTAAGAAGTCCAAGACCTGCGGTATTGAAGCGGAAACCGGAATGATATGATGTGAGGCAAAAAAGCGACAGAATGCCAACCAAGTAGCGTTATAGAGACGATTGGTTGATGCTCGTCTGGAGGCTTGGATGGTGTGGATCACCTTCCCGGAAAATTTATCCTTCCTCAGGATATCCCTCTCAAGTGCCATATGGCCAACTGCAGCCACTGGGGGTCCGGATGTAACACTGCCCCCTGGCTGAGAGATATCCTGTGGTCGGGAATTCTCCAGGGACAGGTCACTGACAGGCTGACCAGATCTGCAAACCAAGGGTGTCAGGGCCAATGAGGAGCGACTAGAAGAATCTCCGCCTCCTCTGCCAGCAGCTTCCTTATCACCCTCGGGATGAGAGGAAGAGGAGGGAAGGCATACAACAGCCCCTGTGGCCATGGACTGCGCAGAGCGTTGACCCCTTCTGTCCCTGGTACCTCGAACCTGGAGAAGAACCTGGGAAGCTGAGTGTTGGACGGATGGGCGAACAGGTCCACAACTGGTCGACCGAACCTCAGGGACAGATCTTCGAACAGAGCCAGATGCAGGCACCACTCCGAGTGATCTATCGTGGTCCTGCTCAGCCAATCCTCTTGGAGGTTCGCTGTGCCGGATATGTGTTCTGCCCTGATGGAGCGGACGTGACGTTCCATCCAGAGAGCTAGTTTCTGTGCCTCCTGCATGAGTTTGTTGGACCGAGTGCCCCCCTGGCGATTGATGTGAGCCCGGGTAGCCACATTGTCTGTTAGAATTAAGACGTGTTGGTTTGACACTAGATGTTTGAAGTGACGAAGAGCAAGATGGACCGCTCTCAGCTCCAACCAATTGATGTTGTTTGTCAAGTCTGATGCGCTCCAATGCCCCTGAGCCACCTGGGACTGGGCGTAAGCCCCCCACCCGAAGAGACTGGCATCTGTCGTGATCGTGATGCAGGTGGGTTCTCTGAAAAGACAAGCCTTTGACATGGCTCTGGATGTCCACCAGTGCAGGGATCTGAGGACAGGCTGGTGGTCGGGACCAGATGACTCTTGGCAAAGTTCACAGAGAAGCCGTGGTCTTGTAGGGTTCGAATGGTGACCTGAAGGTGGTCTTGAGCTTGCAGAGGAGAGGACTGGATGATGATGTCGTCCAGGTAACACTGCAGCCTTATTGGCCTCGCCCTGAGGGAGGCCACTACCGCTGCTAAAAGCTTGGTGAAGGTGCGAGGGGCGGACAAAAGACCGAACGGCATGGCCTTGTATTGATAATGCACCCCCGCAACACTGAATCTTAGAAACCTTCTGTGCGATGGTCCAATGGGCACATGAAGGTAGGCCTCTTTTTGGTCTATGGAAGTCAGAAAATTGTTTGGTCTGATGCAACTCAGGATCGATTTGAGAGATTGCATCTTGAACTTTTTGTATGCCAAATAAAGATTGAGTCGCTTTAAATCTAGAATAGCTCTCACCCCCCCCCCCCCGAACTCTTGGGCACCAGGAAGATTATGGAGTAAAACCCCCGACCTTCCTGCCCCGGGGGAACCGTCTCTATGGCGGCTATATCCAATAGATGTTGGATTTTGATTTCCATGAGACGTCTTTTGGCCTGATTGGTGGAAACTGGACACCGAATGAAGCACCTTGGTGGATTGGCGGTGAACTCTAGAGTGAGACCTAGTCTTACTGTCTGAAGTGCCCAGGTATCCAATGTAGTAACCTCCCATTGGTGGATGAATTGATGCAGCCGACCACCAATGGGGGCATCTGTCTGGGAGTCACTTGGATTTACGAAAGGGCCGGTTGCCGGACCCTCGAAATGGCCTCCTGGTCTGGGAGTACTGCCTGCCCCTGTCTCTACCACCTGATCTGTCCAAGGGGCGATTCGAACCTTGGTAGTACGGGCGCTGATATTGGGAGCCACTGGACCCTGGATCCTGGCGAAATGGCTGCAGTCTAAAGTATGGTGTCGGATGACGATCAGCTCGGCTATACGAATAGGGCAACACCTTCCTCTTGTCCTACTCTCTACCAGAATGGGATCTAATGAGTCTCCAAATAGACTGCCCCCTTTAAAGGGAGCAGCTGCCAAACGGCACTTAGACCTCATATCTGCCTGCCAATGACGGAGCCACAGAAGTCTGCGGGAAGTGACACTGGCCGCTATGGCTCTAGATGCAAATTTAGTTGTGTTAAGAGTTGCATCTGCAGAAAATTCAGCTGCTGCCAAAAGCTTGTTTAAATCTTGGTGTAGGCGTGTGTCTTCAGGGGACACTCTTGCTAACATTTGCCTGATCCACAAAACGGAATTCCTGTTGAAAAAGGATGCAGCAGTGGTAGCTCTGATGGACTAAGCCGAGGCCAAATGCGCCTTACGGGCCGCCAACTCAGCTTTGCGGCCCTCCAACTTCAATCCCTCTGACAAATCGGCAGGGAGAACCAAGGAGGAGACCAGATTGGCCACTGGAGTGTCAATTACTGGGAGCTGCAACAGTTCCTCCAGTTCCGACCCCATGTTGTAAAACCGTTTGTCATTATTGCTGGGAGTGTTAAGTGAAGCAGGTTGACTCCACTGGCGTTGAATAATGTCCACAAACATCTTTGGAGCTGGAATGGACTCTTTCTCCAGAACCGGCTCTGAAAACACTCCTTCTGTAGGATCAAGACCCAGTTCCGGGTCTGCTGGTGTGTCTGCCAATCCCATGTTAGACGTCATTTTAGCCTTGTATAACAGAGATTTGAACAAGGCGGGCTTAAATAGGCCAGAAAATGAAGGCTGATCTGGAACCAGACCTTCATCCTCAGAAAGATCCTGGTCTACTAGGCTTTCCTCTGCTATGCTTGAATGATCGCTGCGAATGGAGGAGTGCAATGAACATTGGCCTTGCTGGGAATGCCAGACCGACTGATCCTGCAAGCCAGGGGAAAAACCTCTGTGCTGCAATTCCGCAGTAACCCCTTGGGAAATGGCAGAAGAAATAAGATCCCTGATCTCTTGAGGCAGTGCTAATTCCTGGGACTCCCCAGAACGGAGACCCGCTGCTGTTGGGGTGAATGTGGCAGACGGGGGTGTCCGACTAACCGGGCGTGGCAGCCCCAATTCAGCAGTCCCTTGACCTGTAAGAGGCTCAGATGGGGCCCTGCCAGTGGCAACTTCTAGTTCTGGAGGATCTATGGCCCTGTCAGGGGACAAGTCCCTCACAGAATCAATAGTTCCAGGAGATCCCCCCTGATGAGGAAGGGCCTCCTCCTGTACAGGAGATAAAGGCCTACTGGCTGCAACTTGTTGACATGCCCTTGTAAATTGCTTTTCTAAGGATTTCAGATGCCTCTGAGCCTCCCTATCTTCAACTGAGGATGAAGGCCTCCTAGAAGGTTCCGTCTGAGGCTTGCTTTGCTCAGGGGTTCCTTTGCCAGACTTATGGGCTTTCTGGCCAGATTTAGTAGAATCCTGGCTTCTGGAAGGAGGCTCCTTTGTTGCAGACCTGCCCTTCCTTATTCTGTCTGCCATCTGAAAT
>QLTV01000628.1:36248-46596 GCA_003457575.1 Thermophis baileyi | reverse complement strand
GGAAACGTTTGGTTGAGGTTATTGCTGCCAAAGGAGGGTCAACCAGTTATTAAGTCCAAAGGTTCACATACTTTTTCCTCCCTGCACTGTGAATGTTTACATGTTATGTTCAATTAAACCATGGCAACATCTAATGTTTGTGTAGTATTATTTTAAGCAGACTGTGTTTTTCTATTGTTGTGACTTAGATGACGTTCAGAGCACATTTTATGACCAATTCATGCAAAACTCCACGTAATCCCAAGGGGTTCACATACTTTTTCTTGCAACTGTAGTTATCAAATTAATCACCGAAACTATTTCAGTGCCCATATTAAATAACACAATGTTAAGGTGGGGGTGGGGGGAGAAAGAAATTAAAGCTTAACCTATTTATAAAATGTGGTCAACTGAAGAAAAAACTTGAAAAAGAACATGCACGGGAATATTGCATTAAAATAGACATACTTCCACTAGCAAACCCACTAGCAGCAGTCGCTTGCATCACCTCTCTTCTGTAATCTCTATCTTTTGGAAAACTGTTGACAGACATTTTGCTTGCTTCTTTTTGTCTCTGCTCTCTGGTGTAAAAATAAATAAATTATAAAACAGAACAATTTGGTAAGTTTACTATTCTACAACTTACATCTATAGTAATTATTTACCTTTCAAGCCATTCTTTCGGTTTTTCCCACTGTGAAACTTCTGTTCGGCAGTTATAGTAATATTTTTTGCCAGAAGAACTAATGTGCTCAGACCAGTCATCTGCAGAATCATAAGACTTAAAAAAAAAATTGCAATCAACCTGATGGATTTCAGAAATATCATCTCAGTTTTGAACATTAACACACATTTCATTAAAAAAATATTCCTTTCAGAAAAATCAATAAAGTGCAAAGCATTTTATACTATAATTTTTAACAGGCTTCAGCTCAACCCAAGTAAGGCTGAGTGGCTTTGGGTGTTTGGGCCTTCTGGTGTGAGTAACCTTATTGTTGGTCTTGGATGAAGTGGTACTGCCTCAGATAGATCCGGTGTGTGATCTGGGGGTCCTCCTGGACTCACAGCTCCTGCTCAAAGAACCGGTAGAAGCTGTGGCTAGGAGGGCCTTTGCACACCTGCAGGTTGTATGCCAGCTGTGCTCATTCCTGGGCTTGGGGGGCCCTACTCACTGTCACTCATGCCCTTGTGACCTCTTGTGTAGACCAGCACCCCCCAACCTTTTGGGCATCAGGGACCAGTTCTGTGGAGAGAGGTTTTTCCATGGACAAGAGGGGGTGTGGTTTCGCATACTGCCTGCATCCCACGGATGGGACTTTGCTTGTTTGTACGGCCTGGTTTCTGGCAAGCTGTGGCCCAGTGCCAGTCCACGGACCAGGGGTTGGAGACCCCTGGTGTAGACTACTGCAATGCACTTTACATGGGGCTGCCTCTAAAAAGTATTTGGAAACTTCCAACAGGTGTAGAATGTGGCAGCATGGGTAGTAAATGGTGCCAGTTATTTGGCACATGTAACACCACTACTCTGTCAGCTGCATTGGTTGCCAGTGTGCTTCTGGGTGCAATTCAAGGTGCTGGTCATCACCTTTAAAGACCTGCATGGTGTAGGACTGGGTTACTTGAGAGACTGTCGCAAAAGGTGATCATATAACCCCAGGACACTGCAGCCATCATAAATACATGCCAGTTGCCAAGCATCTGAATTTTGATCATGTGACCGTGGGGATGCTGCAATGGTCATAAGTGTGAAAAATGGCCATAAGTCACTTTTTTCAGTGCCCTTGTAACTTTGATTGCTCACTGAACAAATGGTTGTAAGTCAAGAACTACCTGTAAGTACTTTATGAGTAAGATTACCTTATTATTACCTGGAAAAACCCTACACCAGAGTCATGAGATTTCAATTCAAGGTGTTAATCACTTATTTCAGTGCTGTTGTAACTTCAAACGGTCACTAAATGAATGGCTGTAAGTCAGGGACTACTTGTATTTGATTGTAACTTGTTCAGATGGGCAGCCATATAAAGTGGATAGATAAACAATTAGATAACTAAACTAAATTAGAAACTGGAGAACAACGAAATGTAACAGCTTTCAAATAGTAAATGCAGAATTTAGTTTCACTTGAGAAAATTAAACTAGTGGAGATACGCTATCCAATCTGCTATTTTAAAACTTTACATAATATGAGAGAGGCGGGGCTGACGTCGCGGCGATACGACGCATCTCCACAGGGCTCTGTGGAATTGTGCCGAATTCGACTTGCCAGGAGGTTCTGAGGGACCCAAATCACCCTGGAGGGGTGATGAAAACAGAGGACACTCCGCTGATCACAAGGAGACCGCATACTCCTTGTTTGACGCGGAGCAGCTCTCAATCCGGCAGGAAGAAAAAGACGGTCATTGAGTGCCTGACCGGAGCTGTGACAGCCGACCAATGCAGCAAGTATAGAAGTTGAGGAACAGTGGGACCGATCTGGGTGAGATTTTTCCAACTCCTGTTGTGGAATTTACCCCCTAAAAAAAGCCTGGGAGAAAGTGGGACTCAAAGAAGAGGAGGTGGAATTGTTTGTTTTCCACCCCCAAGAATAGCGGCGAGCAAACTTGTGAGCTATTTATAGAACTGGAAGTAGAGAAAAGAAATTTTTTTTAAAAAAGGAAGAAGAAACTGAAAAGCTAGAAAGTCGGATTGGGGATTTAAAATACAAAATGGACTAAGTTGAAACTTTTTGGAATATGAAATTTGGACCCCTAGGACTTTTAAAAAGCTTTGGAGCAGATGATACAATTTAAGCTAACAACAGAGAAAGGAGCGAAATAGAGCAACAGTGACACCTACTGGAGAAAACTGCAGAGAAGCGAAATAATGAAAGTACTTTGAAAGTATGACCTTGGCTATTGAAGATAAGCTTGTTAGCCACCATAACACCTGCTCTAGCAAATTGTTTACACCAGGCATCAGAGACAGAGAGTGAAACACTGTAACATTTTAAACAGTGTAGCTCTTTGAACTTAAAACTAAACAGATAAATAGAAGCTGGGAAATAGCAAAGAACTTTCTTTTTTCCTTCTTTGAACTTTTTTTCTCCCTTTGGGGTGATATATGAATTTGAGTGGTTGAATTTTGGGGCTTGGTGGGCCTAAGTGGATTACAAATTTATTAAGTTTACTAAATCAATCAAGAAAAGAAAGGATTAGGGTTTGAAGAACCTGAAGAATAATAAGGAACTTTATTTTTTATTTTTTCCTCAACTTTCCTCTTTTTTGGACTACAATAACAGCAAATTTGAAACTGTTTGGAGACTTTGGTGGTGGTTTGATTTGTGAAAATACTTGTTAGGTGGAAGTTGGTAGGAGATTGAGGAAATACTAGAAGACTGTTGTGTTATTGCTGATTATTCTCTTTAAATGTTTTGAAGATCTTAAGCTTACTCGAAATGACTAGCACTTCAAATTTAAGCAAAGTAGGGAGAAAAAAATACATCTGCGCCCGCAGCAGCAGCAGCAGCAGCTGCATCTAGTCCAGCAAGTCAAAGATCTTTGGATAGCATGTTGCAGCAGGAAAAAAATGAACACGATGAATACGATGCAAGCAGAATTGAAATTAATGCTGCAAACAATTCAAGAAGCTACAACAAAACATTTTGAAGACATGAAAGAATGGAAAAGATGGATGATAAAATGGAGAACATTCAACAGACAATAATGAAAAATGAAGAAAGGATGCAGAAAATAGAAGAGAAATCAGAACAAACAGAGAAAAGAATGGAACAGATGGATGATAGACTTACACAGGCAGACAAAAATCTTGAGAGAACAGTAATCATGTTGGAGATGGATAAAGCTGAATACATCTTGACATTCCAATATTTAGAGTATACACAATATACTCATAAAGAAATAAATTACCTAGAGAGGTACATGTGAGATTGACCAAGAAGGCACTAAGAACAGAGATACTTCAAACAGCAAGAGATAACCCATTGAAATATAAAGGAAGAGAAATAATAGTCCTGAAACAAGTTCCTAGAAAAGTGAGAGACACGAGAAAACAATATCAATTTCTGACAAGACAATTAATTAAGCATGAAGTAAATTACAGATGGCTGATACCGGAGGGAATTCTGGTGACCTGGATGGATCAAAGGCATAGATTGGATACTATAGAGCCGTGATGGCGAACCTATGGCACGCGTGCCGGAAGTGGCACGCAGAGCCAGCTCTCCGGGCACGCCAGCCGTTGCTCTTCTGGGTTCCGGTGCGCACATGTGCGCAAGCCAGCTGGTCTTCACGCGCGCGGGAGCGCCGGAAACTGGAAGACCAGGTGACCGGCGCGCATGCGCTCGCCGGAAACCAGAAGCGGAACTGCTCTTCCGGTTTCTGGCGCTCCCGCACATGCGCGCCAGGGAGCTGCTCTTCCGGTTTCCTGCGCTCCCCGGCGCGCACTCCTGAAATAGAAATAGAAGCAAGCACTTGGGCAGATCATAATCCAATTGGAGTTAAGTGGAAAGGACAAAAGAGAAAATGGAGATGAACATTGAATCAATCAATACTAAAAGACAAGGAATTTATACAAAGTATGGAAAAAGAAATGGACTTCTTTTTCAAAGAGAACAGAAAAGAAGAAACTTCATTAAAAAATGAAAAAACTGCTAAGGCATACATTCGGGGACTAGCTATAACATACACAGGGGGGAAAAAAAGAAAAAGAAACAAAACCAAAAGACGTTAGCAGAACACAAGAAACTGGAATTAGAACTACAGAAAGAACCAAACAAGAAGATTCTAAAAAATGGCACTAATAAAACATAAAATAAATCTACTAGATAAAGAAGAATTGGCACAAAAAATCAAAAATGCTAAACAGAACTTTTTTGAAAACGCAAATAACCCAGGAAGATGGTTGGCATATAAATTGAAAACAGAGAAAGAGAAGAAATTGGTACATAGGCTGGTAGATGAGAAAGGAACTTTATACTACCAAAATGAGGATAAAAAAATAATAATTCAAGATTATTATGAAAAGTTGTATGAGCAAGAAAAAGTTTCAGAAGAGAAAATTAAAGAATATTTGGAAAAAGCGAAACTACTTAAAGTACCAGAAACAGTGAAAGCTATGTTAAATGAACGAATATCAATGATGGAATTGTCAGAAGCGATTAAGAGACAAAAGAGCAATAAAACACCAGGACCAGATGGACTGCCGGCAGAATTTTACAAATGTTTACAATGTCAACTCGCAAAGCATCCCTGGCCTGCTCTCGAGTTGCCATAGGCAAGTGGGATGGGAAAACGAACTTGCAGCTACGGTGAAGCAGCACGACAGCCAAAAACAAAAGCACATTCCAGACATATCTCTGTCAAGGCTGTCTCCCGGGGTTACCCACAGTGGCCAGAGGGGAGTGATCTCTACAACCCGCGAAATTGTTTCGTTGGTGAATGTGACTGATGACACATCCTGGGGGGAGGGGGGAAACAGGGTCAAGCCTCAGCCGTAAATTACGTGGGGTCAGAGTTGGCTTCACTTGGAACATGCCGACATGAAGCTCCTAATAAATAACTGGATTTCTTTTGAAGCTTGGCTTGAGGCTCATGATTTAATTAGGGCATCGGTCGGAACCCTGACAGCAATCCAACTCTCTCAAAACTAATCAAAATAACCGGGACTCCTGAGCCCCGGGCTCTCCAGTCGTTCCCCGACCCCTGAGGTGCATGGAGAGAAACTCAGGCTACCATGGCAGAGGGTGGACTATCCAAAGACAGCCTGCTCCAGGCGACCCAGAAAGAGGCAGAACTTGCCTCCAACCAGGGACTTCCAGGACCCAGCAGCCCAATCGCAACCGGAGTGCAGCCCTCCCTGACCATTAAAGCCGAGACGCCTGCCCCAGCGACCAAAGCAAAAAGGGATGAGTATTGGTGGAAAAGAATCCCTAAAGCAGCTGAGGTCGAGTTCCCCCACCCTAGTGCCCAGATGGGGGGAAGGCTCCTGAGCGAGCTAGGAAGAGTGGAATGGATGTGGGACTGGGCAGAGGCCAGGGAAGATCCATAGAGCAGCTGAGGGAGGAATTTGACCGGGTCACCCTTCGTGATGAGGGGCCATCATGCCGCCCAAAAGAGAGGGAAGTTGCAGCTGAGCCCTTTGAAGTGAGGAGACGCAGACGGGAACGCATCCCCCCTTCTCCACCCACCAGAAGGAGAAGGAGCCAGAGGCTGCAGCCAGTGCCTCCTCCACGCAACAGGCAAGCTACCCAGGGCAGACAGCCCCTCCCCTCTCTACGAACTAGAGCCGAGGAAGACGGCCAGCCACATCAAGCGCAGGCTTGCAGGGGCCAACATGAGGAGGGAGGAGCAGCGCTGTACGAGCTGCCCTGAATCAGGGGGAAATTTGATGGGAACTCAGATCAGCTGGCTCTATTCCTTGACTCGGCTGAGATCCACCTAGAGCGCTACGGACACCTCTACCCATCCCACAGAGCCATGGTGAATACCATTGCCGAGGGGCTACAGGGAGAAGCAAGGGAATGGCTAGCAGCCCTCCACAAGAGGAGAGCCCCCCAACTGCAAGATGCAGACGACTTCCTTTGACAGCTAGAAGCCAGATTTGAGGAGGCGGAGGAGGATCCGTACGCGGAAGATGAGCTCAGAAACCTGAAGCAGAGAGGGCGACCCATTAAGGAACACATCTATGAGTTCAGGAGAGTCATGGGGGGAGAGGCGGAGCTGACATCACGGCGATATGACAATTCTTCCATAGGGCTCTATGGAAATTTGTCAAATTCCCCTTGCCAGAGGGTCCCAACAGACCTAAGCCACCTTGGAGGGGTGGTGAAGAAGAGAGGAGATCCCCGTAGAGCAAAGGAGATCACTAACTCCTTGTTTGATCCGGGGGAAGCTCTCAATCCGGCAAGAAGGAAAAGACGGCCACTGCGTGCTGTCCAAGGCTGTGACAGCCCAAACGAAGAAGAATGAGGGAAGATTGAAGAAGAACAGTGTGGCGGCTGGGTGAGAATTTTCTAACTTCTGACAAAGTTGCCCCTTTTTAAAAAAAACTGATTGAGTGACAGTGGGGCTGTAAAACAAGGGGGTGGATTTGTTTATCTTTCACCCCCTGAAATAGCAGCGAACAAGCACAAAGCTGAAATAGATTTGAACAAGAAATTTGAACTATTTGAATAATTCGAAGATATAAATGTTAAAATGGAAAAATCGGATTGGTTAACCTAAGAATTATATCAATTGGATATTATTGAACTAAAACTTTATTTGGGATAATAAAACTTGGGCTCCGGAACTTTTAAAAGAAAAAAAATGGCGTATGCTAAAGGAAGTTAAAGGAGGAGGAGAAGAGAAATAGAGCAACAGTGACACCTACTGGCCAGAAAAAACCCATAAAGTGAAGAGAAAGTGAAGAAAAGAAAGTGGGTAGCTTATTGGAAAACATTGTTACAAGACTCAGATAAGCTGCCTGCACCTGGAAATTGTTTATAGAGAGATCTACAGAGAAAGAGAGTGGAAACAGTGTAAGCTTTAAACACTGTAGCTCCTTGATTGGATATAACTGAGCAACTGGAACTGGGAAATAATAGAGATTGCTTATAAAACAATTGAAGATTTTTATACTTTAGCCTTCAGCTCTTCTCCTTGGCGATTTATAATTTGTTGGATACAATTCTGGGGTCTTGGTGGGCCTTTGTGGATTACAAATTGGTGAGCGTTTGTGGATTATAACCTACAACTTTGTGGATTATAACGTGCAAGTTATTAAAAAGAAAAAAAGAAAATAACCTTTGTTGAAGAGAACTTGGACTATGGATATCTTGGACTTGTGAAATATAACACCCAAAAAAGGGAAGTGACTTGAAGCTTGAAAATAAGAACTGGGAATAAGAAAGGAAATTGTTGGATTACATCAGGTATATTTTATAAGTTGGATACAGTGCAGTACTGTTGTGTTTGATCTATTATTGATTGTTGGGTTACTGATTGGTTGTTTTTGTTAAACAATAATTATCTAAAACATTTGATTATTCCAGTATATCAAAATGACAAGTAATACAAATTTAAGTAAAACATGGAGGAAAACCCCATCATCCGCGCC
This sequence comes from Thermophis baileyi, assembly GCA_003457575.1. Lineage (NCBI taxonomy): Eukaryota > Metazoa > Chordata > Lepidosauria > Squamata > Dipsadidae > Thermophis > Thermophis baileyi. The sequence goes on along the minus strand of QLTV01000628.1, from coordinate 38,520 downwards.
ATCAGCAGCAGCATCGAGCCCAGCGAGTCAACGCTCTATAGATACCATGTTGCAGAATGAAAAATTAAATGCCTTTCAGTTAGAGATGAAAGGTATGTTTCAATCATTACAAGGAGCCATGGCTAAGAATCATGAGGATCTGGCAGATAGGATGCAAAAGATGGAACAAAAGATGGAAGATAAAATAGACAATATCCAGCAAATTACTAAAAATGAACAACGGATCCAGAAAGTGGAAGAAAAGACAGAGCAAACAGATAAGAAAGTAGAAGAGATGGAGAATAGATTAAGTAAGGTAGATAATGATCTTGAACGATCCATAATTATGTTGGAGATGGATAAGGCAGAATACTTCTTAAGATTCATGAATGTTGAGGAGGAAAAAGGGGAAGATCTTGTGGAGAAAATGGCAGAATTACTGGCAGAGGTGTTAGAAACGAACAAACAGGAAGTTCTCTCTGGGATAGAAGAAATATTTAGAGTATATACAAGCTATGCAAGAAGAAATAAGCTTCCCAGAGAAGTACATGTAAGATTTTCAAAGAAGGCATTGAGAGCGGAAATACTCCAAAGAGCAAGAGATGCACCATTGAAATATAAAGAAAGAGAAATAGTAGTGCTGAAACAAATACCCAGAAGGGTAAGAGACACAAGAAAACAGTACCAATTTCTGACAAGACAATTGATAAAATATGAGATGAACTTTAGATGGCTAATACCTGAGGGAATATTGGTGACTTGGAAGGAAAAAAGACACAGATTAGACACGGTAGATAAAGCAGAACAATTTTATTATCAGTACTTTACAGATCACGAGGAAGAAGAGAAAAGGGAGCAAGCAGAGATGCTGGAAGCGACAGTGGAAGGAAACACACAACAAGAAGAAACCAAAACAGAGAAAAAAGAGAGAAGGGAAAGAGAAGGAGCAAAACAGAAAGAACAGAGAGAAATAAGATCAACTAGAACAATAAAACCTATCTATAAGTAAACAATGGAAGAAGAAATAAAATTACTATCAATCAACATAAATGGATTGAACTCACCAATGAAAAGAAAAAGAATCTTTAACAAATTAAAAAAAATCAAATCAAATTTAAGCTGTCTTTAAGAAGTTCACATTAAAAAGCAAGACAGTAAACTATTAGAGTACCCCAAAATTGGGAAACTATATTTTTCATTAGCTCAGCAAAAGAAAAGGGGGGTGGCTCTATATGTTAAAGAAACAATAAAGGCTAGACAAATTTTTGCAGATGAAGAGGGGAGAATACTGATGGTGGAGATAACAATAAATCAAAAACAGATATTGTTGATAGTGATATACGCACCTAATAATAAACAAGAGGAATTTTATGGGAAGCTCCATAAGAAAATTATAGAACTGGAATATGAAAATATTTGTGTGGTAGGAGACTTTAATGCAATTGTAGATGCAGAATCTGACTATAACAGCAGTAAAATAGGTAAAAAAGCCAGGAAAACACTCCCAAAAACTTTCTTTAAAATGATGGAAGAAATAGGAACTCAAGCTGTATGGAGAGAAACACATCCTAAGAAATATCAATATTAATTCTATTCAAATAGGCATAAATCCTGGTCCAGAATAGATATGGTATGGATGACATCAGAATTGAAAGCATGTGTGCAAGAGATAGAAATAGAACCCAATGTTTGGGCAGATCACAATCCGATGAAAGTTGTATGGAAAGGACAAAAAAGAAAATGGAGATGGACGTTAAATCAAGCAATACTGCAAGAAAAAGAATTTATACAAAAGATGGAAAAAGAATTGGATTTCTTTTTCAAAGAGAATAGGAAGGAAGAGACCTCCCTGCAAATCTGTTAAAAGCATATACCCGGGGATTAGCTCAGGGGTGAAATTCAAAATTTTTCCCTGCCGGTTCGGTGGGCGTGGCTTGGTGGGCGTGGCAGGGGAAGGATACTGCAAAATCTCCATTCCCTCCCCACTCCAGGGGAAGGATACTGCAAAATCTCCATTCCCTCCCCACTCCAGGGGAAGGATACTGCAAAATCACCATTCCCTCCCCACTCCAGGGGAAGGATACTGCAAAATCTCCATTGCCACCCCACTCCAGGGGAAGGATACTGCAAAATCCCCATTCCCTCCCCACTCCTGGGGGAAGGATACTGCAAAATCTCCATTCCCATCCCACTGTGGGGCCAGCCAGAGGTGGTATTTGCCGGTTCTCCGAACTACTCAAAATTTCCGCTACCGGTTCTCCAGAACCTGTCAGAACCTGCTGAATTTCACCCC
>QLTV01000628.1:6760-24000 GCA_003457575.1 Thermophis baileyi | reverse complement strand
GCGAGACAGGAAGGAGGCTTTGCGTGGTTTAGCTCAACTGTTCTGTAGTAAAGCTTCTTGGTGCTGTGAAAGCAAAAGCAAAACTGAAACTCCTCTGCTTGTGTTTTGCATTTGGATCAGATTTCTTTTCAGGTGGGGAAGGGGGAGTAGAACTCCTTAGCATCAGAGCTTGTTAATATTAATATAAGAAATACTCATGCTGCGATGGTCATTTTGAAAAATCCTTTCTTGGTGAGCACGTAGAAGCCAAAAGGAACATACGTGGCAAATTTCAAGTTTGTAGGCTTTACGGTTCTTGAGATTTCGTGATTAATGCGTGAGTGGTTTTCGCTTTTATATATATAGATACAAATAATCTGAAATATCCCTTGCCTGAATACATGTAGAATATATTCATCAAACCCAATTGTAAAAGAACTCCTATAATTAAATTACAACAAAAAATATTTATATAAACAAAGGCTTCGTGGAAATATCTATGAATTTGTAAAGCACAAATAACTATGCCAACAAGGCAATGTGTAAGACTGTTTTAATCTATAGCACTAAAAACTCTGGTTTAATTTATCAAATTTATAAAAACGACTATATAGCATGTGACAATATAACCCTACTCTTAATTTCTCTAGAGCCCTGAATGTTTGGGTATAGATGACAAAATTTACTTCAGGGCTGAGTGGAGGATTTGATACCAAGATTTTCAAGTTCCAATATTCATTCAGTTACACTATATTATCACTTGAGTAAGCCTTTCCTATTTTTTCTGAGGATGGAAGCTATATTAGGCAGTTGAAATAACAAATGTTAACAGTGCCACACAATTCACATTACTTAAATAAAAGTACAGTACATGTTAAGACTTGGTTTCCTGGATGCCCTGAAATACCCACTTCACTCCTTTGCAGTATCACTGTGGTAGATGACATTATTGTCATCACTGTGGTAGTAGATCATTATTCAATTTTAATTTGAACTGTGTAAAAATGATGTTACCTAGTTTGGTTAATGAAATATCTGCAAAAAGCAACCAAGCTCAGAGAGCACCAAGGACCCCTTTTTTCAACCCTGAGCTACAAATATTCTCCTTTATTAATAAAATGAAGTATATGTACAATATTCCTAATTTTCTGATTAACAGTGATGAGCTGCATTTTATGACATGCATACTACAAGCAACTTGAGTTGAAACTTGCTTCTTTAGGCATAAAACACAGTAAATGGTTTAATGAAGCAACAAGTAAGGTTTAAAAAATAGCAATTAAAAGAAAAGTTCTACTGAAGAATTGAAGAAAATCTGATTTTATCAGTTATGACCCAAAAGATTACTAGTAAGAACAAAAACCCTAGCCAGATTACTGCATACAGCACAGTATGCTGCTATGTATCTACACACTAAACCAGGGGTCTGCAACCTTAAACACTCAAAGAGCCATTTGGACCAGTTTCCCACAGAAAAGAAAACACCAGGAGCCACAAAACCTGGGTGGGTGTGGCCAACTCGTCACTCCCATCCAGTCACATGACTGTCTGTCTTTCTGTCTATCTCTGTCTCTCTCTCTCCCTCTCCCCCTCTCTATCTTTGTCTATCTCTGTCTCTTTCTCTCTCTTTCCCTCCCTCTCTTCCCCCCTTCTTTCTCGGTCTCTCTCTCCCCCTCTCTTTTTGTCTGTCTCTCTTTCTTTCTTTCTCTCTCTCTCTCTCTCTCTATTTGTTTCTCTCTCTTCCCCCCCCCCTCTCCTCCCTCTCATGTGTGTGTCTTGAACCATTTCCAAAAACAGGTGAGGGTTGGTTTTTTGGTGGTTTGTTTTTTTTGCTTATGTTGTTCTGTCTTCTTCTTTGGGTGCTTTTTACCATATGATTTAAATCAAGAGTCATTTCAGGTTCCCAGATAAATGAAGCTCTTTCGTCCCCCTGCTGTGGCTCCCTGTCGGCTGAACCCACCACTGGCTGGCCCCGTCCCTCGCCCTCCCCTCCCAGTCACTCCTCGCCTGGCCTGAGAAGGTAAGGGCGACGGCGAGGGATGGAGACTCGCTCCATTCCAGAGCAGGAGCGAAGCGGCCCTGTACTTGCCTCATCTCGTGGGCGCTTCTTCCGGCCCTTGTTGGTGCTGTGTGCACCTCAGTCACTCGGGGAGATGCGCGACTTGCTCTCCGCCTTGCTCAGCAGTTAAATTTAGCGCACTTTACAATGGGGGAGACAGCGTCCCCTCCTCCTCCTGTAGCCCATTACGACGCGGAGCATCGGCCGCAGCCGGGCCAGTGTCTCGGGGCGGAGAGCAAGTCGCGCATCTCCCCGAGTGACCGAGGTGCGCACAGCACCAACAAGGGCCGGAAGAAGCGCCTGAGAGATAAGGCAAGTACAGGGGCGCTTCGCTCCTGCTCTGGAATATGGAGCAAGTCTCCATCCCCCGCCATCGCCCTTACCTTCTCAGGCCAGGCGAGGAGTGACAGGGAGGGGAGGGCGAGGCCAACCAGTGGTGGGTTCAGCCAACAGGGAGCCACAGCAGGGGGACGAAAGAGCCGCATGTGGCTCTGGAGCCGCGGGTTGCCAACACCCGCACTAAACCAAGCCTAATGATTAAAAGGGCTCTGTGAACTTCTCATTTACTTCCAAACAGTTAAAGCAGCAGGCCTGAACCAATAAGGATAAGAGCCCATACTATCCTATGTTATGGATGTACCATGTTTCTCTCAGGCAGCATACCTGCACACATAAAGCAATCAGCAGCTTGCTAGCCTTTCATAGTAGAAAATATCAGAAGATCAGGCACTTTTAAGTGTCTCCAAAATAATGGTGAGCATGTTTTATGAATTCTCTTCCACTTGTAAAAAGCTTTTCAGATAACCAGTGCTATTTTTAAGTATTGACTAGTATTAGCTGTAATGTGCTAATATACCTTGCTGCTGAATTTAGCTAACTGTCAAAGGAATTAAAGTAGTAACTCAAGAACATTAAACATACACAAAATATGATGGAGATTTCAAAGAAAACACCTCAGCTTGCCAGACCATACATTTCTTATATGTAAAGAGACAATTATCTACTTTGGATAAAGATGAAAATAAAAGTACCATTAAAAAAACTATTTAAAACCTATTTCTTTTTTATGTAGTGTGTATGTCTTTTACGTAGTGCTCTGCCAACCTGAAATAATGGTGAGGCAAATTGATTCAACTATTATTTTAATATTTAAATAAAGGTTAAAGGAAACTCACCACCATCCCTTTCTCTAACTCTGTGGCCATGAATGGTTTTAGCTTTATTGTGTCCAGTACCGTCACTGTATTTGTTTTCAGGACTATCGGATCGCCGCAACATTTTATTTGGTGGTGAAGGGTCTGTGGCGTCTCGCATCTTGTCATGCCGGTGATCACCACCACTGGGGTGACTCTTTGATGTGTACTTAAGAGCCTGTAAGAAATTACAAGAATAGATTTTTAAATTGTGGTATTATACCTAGATTTTACAATGGGTGCTTTTATTATCCAGATTTTTAATCTAATATCTGACATTTAAAGTATATACTTAGGCATATTCTAGGTTATTATTATAGGTTAGTATTATTCTTGGACATAATCTCCATGGTGTATCACAAGCTATTTTTCAGACAACTCAATTCAAAACAGTTCAATAGTTTGCCTTGCAGCTGTCCAAAACTATCTGTAGATCTACTTAACAAGTTATCCAGAATGTAACCCAATGCTTGATTGCTTTAAAAATTTCCTAGCAATTGATTCTGGATGTTTTTTATTTTCTATTAATGAGTTCTATCACTGATCAATGGGATCTATTAAAAATAATGCATTTAAGATTCCGATTCTTAATCAAAACAGACAGTAGTGTGTACACTATCTTTAACAGAGAGTAACATATTTGGAGTATATGTTCATACTTCTGTTTAAGAGAGCAAACTTTTGAAACACAGATGTAACTGTTAAGTTATATATCGTAAATGATACTGCTATAAGAGGCATTTCATGGTGGTAACTTGTCTCTATCAAAAGCTTATATAGTTTACCCAAAGTACAAAAATACTTAATTTTAAGTATTTTTTACTTAATTTTAATAAGATGTCATTTCTGAAGACAGCAGTTATGTAGTTTACAAAAACATTTTTTCAGAGAAACTACAGATTCAATAAATTCTCAAAGATTATGAAAGTGAGATAGTGTAGGTACATAGCAACTGCTGCACCTGTACTTTCATAGCAAAACCACTTTGTGCTGTACTGAATAAAACAGAGAGCAGTCAGCTATGGTTAGCAGCTCTTCATCTGAATTATTTTGCAATATACACCTTTTGCCTAGTGGATATTTACACAAGGCAGGCTGTCATCCAGTACAGCCTCCAAATACACTGGTCAATTTTTTTCAAGTTTTGCTGCCTGAAAAACTTTTGGTGATTATGGACCCCTTCAAACTGAATACAAATGTAATTTCAGGATAACTATATGATGTAGGAATATTGAGAAATACGGAATTAACTTTTAATGACTATAATGTATTTAATCATGTTTCCAACATGCTGCATGAGTTCAACAGAGCTAAAGTGTGTTGCTACCAATTTTCATTTGTACTCGGTGTCTGATGCATCTTGCCACAGTGTCCAATAATAGTCAGCCAGCATGGATGGATTCCAGTTGCCCTGATACCTTTTTTTCAATTGTGGCAATGTCCTGGTGAAACCTTTCACCATGTTCATCACTGACTGCACCTAGTTTTTCGGGAAAGAAGTCCAAGTGTGAATGCAGAAAATGAATCTTCAGTGACATGTTGCACTTCATGGTCTTGCATGCTATAAGAAGTTTCTCAACCAACTGAATGTAGTTTGGTGCTCTGTAGCTGTCAAGAAAATTCTCAATTACATCCTTGAATGTTTTCCAGGGGATTTTCTCTGGCCCCACTAATGGATCTTTGAACTGCTTGTCATTGATGATGTATCTGATCTGTGGACCAACAAAAATGCCTTCCTTAATCTTGGCATCAGTTATTCTTGGAAACATGCATCTCAAATTGTCTCAAAGCATTGGGCCCTATACAAGATGATACAGTTCAGTGGTGAGTAGAGTAAGATTCTGCACGTAGGCAGGAAAAAACAAATGAACAGGTATAGAATAGGTAGTACCTGGCTCAACAGTAGCAACTGTGAAAGGGATCTAGGTGTCCTAATGGACCACTGTTTAAATATAAGTCAGCAGTGTGCTGCAGCTGGTAAAAGAGCCTATGCAGTCCGAGGCTGCATCAACCGAGGGATAGCACCAGGTTTCAGGAAGTGATACTACTGTTCTATATTGCACTAGTGAGGCCATACTTTTCATACTGCATCCAGTTCTGGTCACCACAATACAAAAAAGATGCTGAGGCCCTAGGAGGAGTGCAGAGAAGAGCAACAAAGAAAAGGGGTCTGGAAGCTAAACCATAACATGAACAGCTAAGGGAACTAGATACCGGTATGTTTAGCCTAATGAAGAGAAACCTTAGGGTAGACATGATAGCAGTCTTCCAATACTTAAAGTGCTGTCACAGGGAAGAGGGGGTTAACTTATTCTCCATAGCACCTGAGGGCAGGACAACAAACAATGGCTCATCAGAGGGAGATCCAACTTGGAACTAAGGAGGAATTTCCTGACAGTGAGAGCAATTAATCAATAGAACAGCTTGCCTGCAGACATGGGTGCTCCATCACTGGAGGTTTTCAAGAAGAGACTGGACAATCATTTGTCCAGGATGGTATGAGGACTTCTGCTTTGGGAAGGTGGTTGAACTAGAGAACTTCCAAAATACCTTCCAGCCATATGATTCTATGCAATAATGAAAATCTTCACCTTCCTTGTTCATTGCTTTCACAAAATTTTTCATCAGTTCTCGTTTTATGTGGAGGCAACAATATTTTTGTCGGGGTCAATAAGTGGTTCATTGTGCCACATTTTTCAGTCCCTGGAACAAAATTCTTTGAGTGGCCATTTCTTTTTAATATAACGTGACTCTCTTGCACAGCTGTGCCATTTGCACATGTAACAACAGTACTTGGTATATCCGAGCTGCATTCCAAGCAGCAGAACCACTACCGGTACTTTCAGATCTCCAGTTATTCCAGTTGTACTTGGTGCACTGGATGTGCTTCAACAACAGTTCCATGTTTTCATAGGTTTCTTTCATGTGTGCAGCAAGGCTAACAGGTACTGAAGAGTGTACATTGCCAAAACAGAATATTTCTATAAAATGGTACATGATAGGTTAAATTACAGGCTACTTTCGTGATTAGCAGCCAAAAATCTGTAAGATACATCCAAAAGCGTTCAGGAAGTAAAATCTTTGTTGTCCAGTGATATTAAGCTCTGCTGGAAAGCTGACAGTACCTTAAGGGTCAAGTAATTATTTTTATCCAATTCTCTGGTAGTGGGCGGAGTAAAAATGTCTGAAGAAAAGCCAACTACAAACTAAAGTTGTGGCACTCTCCGAGGAGTCTCCAACATCCGAGTACCTGCACCACTCCTAATTTACAAGGTCTTTATGAATAGGAGGATTGAAGAACTAGAATCCCCCTACGGGTCAGGGGCCCAGGGTCCTTTATTGTTTTAGGGAAGAGTTCCTATAAACAGCTGCCTTACCGTTATCCCACCGCTTTTTTCCGGATAAAAACAAACAATGCCGTCCTCCCGTCCACCATAGGACCTAGGCCTCGTTTCCCTGCCCCGCAAGGCCCCTACCGCTGTCTCCCTCAGGCGCCCCGCGCTCGGCGAAGGAAACCAACCGCAACCGCCCCCTCTTCCTCCTCTCCCAGGCGGCCGTGCGCGGGACTAAGGGGCGGCTCGTGTGCGGCCTGCAGCGTCGGCGGAAGCCTGCGCTCGATTAGTTTAGCTCGCCCTCCCACACTCTAGTTGTTGCCGCCGCCGGGCCGCTCATTGTGGGGACTGCGGCAGGGGAAGAAGTCAGTACCTGGTAGGGCTGCGAGTCCCCCTTGCGGTCGTGACAGCTGGAAGAGAAAGAGACGGATAGAAATACGGATAGCGTTAGCGAGCGACCGTTACTGGCGATTGGCATGGAGGGACCGCGGGGTTGGGGGGAACAGCGACAGAGGCGCAGTCTGGGAGGGCGGGACGCGAAAGGGGTATTTACCCATCATTGAGTCTTTGCTGTTTCCTCGCATACATTACCATCAATGCCCGGCCTGTGTGTGAGACTGAGGGGACCAGGAGGGCGCGGCTGGGCCAGGGACGCCGCCGAGGGAGGGCGGGGAAGCAGCACTCTGACCAGGGATGGGGAAGGGAGAGAGGTGGCTCAGGCAGCTCAGCTGTGAGAGGAAGCGACGCTCAAGGGCCCATCTCCTCTCCGCACTCGCAAGGACAGGCAGCGCTGCACAACAAGCACACTGAGGAGAGACGACGACGACGACGACTTCCCCGCCGCCCCCGCGGTCCGCCTTCGCTCGGCCGCCGCTGCCGCCTCCCCCTCCCGCCAGCCACTGCTTCCAACACTACCGCCGTCCGATTACATCCGGGAAACTGGGACGCCACCGCCTTCGCTTAACGTCGGCTCCGGTCGGCTCCTTCCGACCAAACTCCTCCCCTATAATTTTTTTTAATTCTTCCTCTTTCTTAGGCGTAAGCCCCGCCTACCTCCCCTCCAGATTCTGAGCGCCTCTTTTTGGAGGTGCATCGGCCGTTTCCGTTCAATACCGGAAATCCCTTGCCGTGAAAGGTAAAGCCTGCGTGCTCGCACTCTCTGCGTCCGATTCTGATTTGCCTTTGGAAAACATCGGAGGTTTCCGTTGAGCTGACAGCGCTCGCTTTTATGCGACGTTGGTATTCCCAGACGCTGGGTGTCCCCCCGCCCCGCCCTCTATATCCTTTCTTTCTTCGGTTGTTTCCGTAAGTGAAATGAGGAACGTGCTCCGATAGGCACTTTTCCTGGCACTTGTAAAACAAACTCCCGAGAATGCTCCACAAGCCGCGAGCAATCCTGGGTCACTGATTGGCTGAGGTTTTTTCTCTCGTTTGCTCCCTGACTTTAAACAGGTTGCCTGCTCTCGCGCGCAAGGGTAGAACTTACCGGCGCCAGAGACAATTGCAGCCTGGCTGAAGATGGCAAAGCAGTGACTCCTTTGGTAGAAATCTGGCATTATTTATTTTCCCGTTCTAACCCAGGGCTTTTCTCTGCGGTCCGTCCTTTTGTAGCCTCTGGGAAAACCGCCTGGGACGAGATTAAAACGGACTCCGAAACGATGCCCATGACGGCGCAGTCCTGTTTGAAAAGTAGGTCGTTTAAGTAAGATTTACTTGTGGGAGGGCAGGCACAATTTAGCGCGCTTTTCATATATTGGACTGCAACTCTCATCATCCTGAGTCACCTTGATGTCTCTGCAAGGCGGGAGTTGTAATCCAACCCATCTGGAAGGCGCTTTCGATGCACGAATTATTTCAAGCACCGGAGCTCTTGAATTCCAACGAGGCTTCTAGCCAAACACCCATAAGGAGGCGCTGTACGCCAGCCGTCCCGTGCACAAGGCCGGGAGGGGGAAATGAACCGTGCACCTCGGTCCGAAAGTTTGCAAAGTGAGGTTGAAACAGGTGTTTTTGAAGCCAAAGTCTGGGCGGACATGATGTCAATCCTCCTCTTTGGCAGACTTACCAGGGAGAAGAAATTTGCTGAATATTCACCCACCCCGGCCACGGCTTCAGGGTGATTCCGTGCCACTCCTTTTCTAATCCAGGAGTGAAATAGCTACAGAGACCTGCTCTGTAACTATCAAACCAGCCATTTGTCTAGCAGAACAAAGATATGTGCTGCTAGTTCAGAGCACCATACTGGGCGGAGTTGTGAAAGTCCAATATTGATGTAAATCAAATAAAAGCACTTCATTGTCCAAAAGCATGCCATGTTTCCATACGGAAAAGGGGTGTTGGTCCTACCTGATATGCCCATTTTCTGTCAGTGCTGAGACACTCCAGGCATGGGTATCACTCTTGTCCTATAGCTCTATAGACTGGGTCTAAACTGAAGACACGCCCTCTGCTGACGCTCCCCAGTTTGACGATGTTACAGCGATGTCTCATGACGTAGTACCTGCAACGACACCCCAAGTATACCCCGGACCAGACCCTACTTAGGGTGGGGCCGGAGTCTCTCAGCACCGACAGAAAATGGGCATATCAGGTAGGACCAACGCCCCTTTTCCTGTACGGTGCCTCGAGACTCCAGGCATGGGACATACCAAAGCTGGCTGTCCTCACGGGAGGGTACCTGTCTGGTCCTGCTCACCGGTCGTTCCCAGTACTTGCTGAAGAACTCTCCTGCCAAAGGCTGCCTCAGCTGAGGCGAACGAATCCAGTCGGTAGTGCCGAATGAATGACGGTGAAGACCAGGTCGCCGCATGACAAATTTCCTCCACCGAAGCCTGTGTCGGCCAGGCTGCCGTCGTGGCAGCACTCTTGGTAGAATGTGCTGTGAGCGCCCTGGGTCTCGGAAGGGCCTGCAAGTCATATGCCTTGGCAATGGTCGCCCGAAGCCACCTGCCCACTGTTGATGTCGTAACTTTCTTTCCCATCGTAGGCGGTTGGAATGATAGAAAAAGCGCCTCAGACATCCTGAATGCCTGTGTCCGTTTTATATATATACGTAAGGCCCTCCGAACATCTAGCATGTGCCACTCCCTTTCTCTGGAGTGAGATGGATTGGGACAAAAATCCGGCAAAATCAACTCCTGCGCTCTATGAAATAGAGAGTTGATCTTGGGCATAAAAGCTGGGTCCAGTCTCAATACTACTCTATCGGCGTGGAAGATGCATAAATCCTCCCTTACAGAAAGAGCGGCCAACTCCGATATCCTCCTGGCCGATGTTATGGCCACTAAAAACACCACCTTGTAGGTGAGAAACTTGAGGTGGGTAGTTCTTAGGGGTTCAAAGGGTGCCCTGATGAGGGCCTGCAGCACCTTGGTGAGATCCCAGGTGGGATATCTATGAACCACTGGTGGTCTTAAATTGGTGGCTCCCTTAAGGAATCTCCTCACCTCCGGGTGGTGCGCTATGGATTCTAGAGTCCCACAGGATAAAACCGATGCTAAGGCCGCTACCTGCCTCCGAAGAGTTGTCGGAGCTAACCCTTTATCCAGGCCTTCCTGAAGGAAGTCAAGCAATTGAGGGACTGATACTGAGGTTGGCTCCAAATCACGTCTGGTACACCACCTATAAAAAATCCCCCACGTAGCGTTGTAGATCCGAGTAGTGGATGGTCGTCTGGCAGCCTGGATGGTCTGTATGACGCCGGAGGAGAAATTTCGCTCCGTCAGAAGTCTCCACTCAAGCGCCACACGGTCAAGTGGAGCCACTGTGGGTCTGGATGGCATATGGGCCCCTGGCTGAGGGAGACTCTGTCCGGAGGAATCCTCCACGGCCTGGCAACTGACAGGCTGACCAGATCCGCAAACCACGGATGTCTGGGCCAGTGTAGTGCTATCAGTATCACCTCCGCCCTCTCAGCTAACATCCCTTCTGAGCACCTGCGGAATCAAGGCCAGGGGTGGGAAGGCATAAAGTAGCCCTCGAGGCCATGGACAACGAAGGGCATCGATTCCCTCCGCCCCCTGCTCCAGAAACCTCGAGAAGAAGTGGGGCAGCTGGCTGTTTTACGGGGAAGCAAAAAGATCTAATATCGGAGGGCCAAACCGATTTGATATTTCCCAGAATAAGTCCGGGTGCAGACGCCACTCTGAATGGTCGATAGTGGCCCTGCTCAGCCAGTCTGCCCGCACATTCTTCACCCCTGAGATGTGCTCGGCCCTTATGGAAAGCACGTTACTCTCCGCCCAGCTACAAAGTCGCTCTGCCTCCTTCATGAGAGCCTTGGAGTGCGTGCCCCCTTGCTTGTTGATGTGCGCCTTAGCCGCCACATTGTCAGTGAGGAGGAGGACATGCCGTCCGGCAATCTACTCCTTGAATTCTCGCAGGGCCAGGTGAACTGCCTTCAGCTCTAGCCAATTGATGTTTTGGTGTAAGTCCCTCTGTGACCACCTCCCTTGGGCCACCAGATTCTGGAAATGGGCTCCCCAGCCCCCCAGACTGGCGTCTGTGGTGATAGTCAGACGCTTCTGGTCCCTATACATGCAACCCTTGTTCATACGATCTCAAGTCCACCAGAGGAGTGACCTCAGGACCGCCCTCGGGACCCTAACTTTCACCGGTGATGTGCCCCTGCCTTTTCTCTGGAAAGGGAGCAGGAACCACTGTAATGGCCTGGCATGGAACCTAGCCCAAGGAACTATTCCTATACACGATATCATCTTGCCGAGCAGAGTGGACAGCAAGGCAAGGGGGCTCTCTTTTCCAATCTGATCTGCCATGCTAATGTCCTGATGCTCTCCAGGCGATCTGGCGACAGAAACACCTGCCCTGATAAGGTATCTATTATCGCCCCTAGGTGTAAAAGGCGAGTAGCCGGTCTGAGGTGGCTTTTTTTCACATTGATGGAAAAGCCATGGCTCTGCAAGAGCTGAATCATGACCCGCAGGTCTTCCTCCGCTCGTCTGTGAGATACTGACTGAATTAATATGTTGTCAAGATAACATTGTATCCTGACTGGAAGTGTCCTGAGAAAGGCTCCAAGTGCTGTCAATAGCTTGGTGAACACCCTGGGTGCTGATGCCAATCCAAATGGTAAGGCCCTGTACTGCAGGTGTCTGCCGTTGTAACAGAACCTCAGGTACTTTCTGTCTAGAGGTGAAATCGGTACGTGAAGATACGCCTCCTTGAGGTCGATGGAGGTCAAGAAACCTCCTCTGACATTCTCCAAAATCGATTGAAGAGAATGCATCTTGAACCTCTGGTACCTTAAGTATTTGTTGAGTCCTTTGAGATTGAGAATTGGTCTCAACCCCCCCGAGTCCTTTGAGATTGAGAATTGGTCTCAACACCCCCCCCCGAGGGTTTCTGAATCACAAACAGCATGGAATAATAACCTTGTCCCTCCTGTTCGACTGGGACCCTTTCCACCACCTGTATATCCAGTAGATGCTGGATGGCGGCTTCCATGCTCTTCCTCTTGTTCACGTCTCTGGAGACGGGACAACGGATAAAACATTTCGGGGGGGGGTGGAGGTAAATTCTAGGGATAGACCCGATCTTATGGTCTCCCTGACCCAAGCGTCCATAGTTGTTTCTTCCCATTGGTGGGCAAATAGCCCTAGTCGGCCACCAATGGGAGCCAAGGCCCTGGCGTTATTGAGGGCGACGAAAAGGGCGGTTGCCCCCTCCTCGAAAGGGCCGCCTGGTCTGGGGCTGCGTTTTGGTCTTATCCACAAACCCCTGCCCCGACTGGTTATACTGTCTGGGTGTATAACCCCTCTGATGTCGCTGAAACCCTGACACTGCAAAAGGGCGAAAATAAGGCTTACAGAAGGGAGGTGAGGATCGGCGATCAAACCTCCTGGAGATCGATGGCAACACTCTCCTCTTGTCCCTAGATTCCACCAAAACTGGATCCAGGGACGCACCAAACAGCTTGCCCCCTTTAAAGGGCGCTGAAGCCAACTTCCACCTCCTCTTAGTGTCTGCCTGCCAGTGCTTTAGCCACAGTAGACGCCTTGCTGTGACGGGAGAAGCAATTGCCCTAGTACCGAATTTCGCAGAATTCAACGTGGCGTCCACCGTGAATTCCGCAGCAGCGACAACCTTGTTGAAATCCTGGTGAGTCCGCAGATCAGAGGGCGGGACTCCTTTCTGCATCTGCTTCAACCAAAGCAATGACGCTCTGGTGAAAAAAGAAGCGGCCGTGGCAGACTTGACCGCCCAGGCAGCCACTTGGTGGGCCTTGCGAAGCGTAAGCTCCAACTTCTTCTCATTAGGTGTAAGCACGTCCTGCGCATCAGAGCAGCTGAGGGGGATGCCAACGCCATCACCGGCTCATCTACCTCCGGGATCTGTAGAAGCTCAGTGAGATCCGGGGTGACATTGTAGAATTTTTTATCAAAGGACATGGGATTGGGATAAGCCCCAGGAGAAACCCACTGCCTCTGAACTACGTCCATAAATAATCTTGGTGCTGGAATTGCCTCTGTTTCAGTCATGGGCTCTGAAAACAGGAGATCAGAGGGATCCGCAGGCTCCTGAGAAGCCCCAGGCTTTGACAAGTCTGTCCCCAGCCAGGTAGTTGCAAAGCGTAAACTCCACCTTCTTCTCGCCTGGCTTAAGCACATCCTCCACATCAGAGAAAGCAGCTGAGGGGGATGCCAATGCCATCACCAGCTCATCTACCTCCGGGATCTGTAGAAGCTCAGTGAGATCCGCGGTGACATTGTAGAATTTTTTGTCAAAGGACATGGGATTGGGATAAGCCCCAGGAGAAACCCACTGCCTCTGAACTACGTCCATAAATAATCTTGGTGCTGGAATTGCCTCTGTTTCAGTCATGGGCTCTGAAAACAGGAGATCAGAGGGATCCGCAGGCTCCTGAGAAGCCCCAGGCTTTGACAAGTCTGTCCCCAGCCAGGTAGAACTCTTAGCCTTAAAAAGTAGCGCCTTAAACAAATGAGGCCGGAACAACCCTTTGAAGCTAGGTTGTTCAGGCGCCATACCCTCATCTTTCAGGCGCCATACCCTCATCTTCTGACAACTCCTGATCAATCAGGCCCTCTTCCTCCGAAACTGAATCTTCACTCCTCGAGGAAGAGTCCGGAGAACAGGAAGCCTGGTAACTCGGCAACTCCCTTGGATGCTGAGGTGAACTCTCCTGCACCTGCATTTCCGATGCCATCGTTGCTGTTTGGAGGAAATGCTGTCTGCCAGCTTCAAAACCTCTCTTAATTGCCTCAGAAATCCATTGAGGGTGTCTGTGTCACCCTCCCCCAGCGGGAGGAGCCCCGCCGCCGTGGGAGTGAAGGTAGCCTCGGGTGGATGCCTTCTCTGGCTCGCCACCCCCCTCTCCTGAGGTAAAGGTGAGAGGCCCTGTGGAGGCCAAATGCCACTAGTAGATGGCCCAGGATCTGGGATAGAGACTGAACCCGGCTTCTCCTGCATAATCTCTCCTGCAGAGCTGAGATTATAAGACTCCAATATCTGGCTGACAGCAGGGCCAGCCCTAACTTCCCTTTCTACAAGGGGACTTAGGTGCTTCCTTTTCTCTGCTGCTTTTGCCCCTTTTTCCACCTGCTTCTCCAAGGCCCTTTGAAGCCTCCGTTCCGCCTTCTCCTGGGCCTTAGAAGGTTTCTTGTTGGGGGCAGCCTTGGATTTTGTCATGGCTGCTGCTCCCCTGGCCCCACTCTTAGATTTAGAGGATCCATGCTTGGAGCCGTGACTGCTAGCTCTGCTCGCCTGAGCTCTTTCAGCCATCTCTCTGTGTGCACGTGAAAAAACTGCAGACACTGTGTAATACCTGGTCTACTAGTCATATCTCTCTCTCTCTCTCTCTCTCTCTCTTTTTTTTTTAAAGGCTTCCTGCCAGGAAAGGCCCCAAAAGAAAAATGGCTCCAATGACCTCAGTTATCTCACCACTCCAGATCACTGTCACACTCAGCAAGTTCCAGAAGGCTGCTGTACTTTGGAGGTCCTGGTCTACCTCCCAACTGAGCAGGCAGCCAAAGAGCCTCAGCAGTTCTGTATATATTCAATGCTGTAGGTCCCGATCTACCTCCCAATCGGGCAGGCAGCCTGGAAACCTCCACGTGTTCTGGGGCCGGCAACAACTCCAAACTGCACTCCCTCCTGGGCAGGCAGGTGCAAGATAGTGCTCTCCTGAATGCTACCAGCCGGTAACACTCACTAATGGCCTTTCAGAGTAGCGTGCTCTGGCTTACTGCCCCCACGCTACTCCACCTTCAAAATGGCGCCTGGCCTCTTCGCCGTTTCGCTCCAATTAAACAAGGCCCCCGAGCCTCCAGAACGTGCCCCAATGGCGCTGGCAGCCACAAGGAGTCACAACGCGCCGTTAGCAAACCTTTCCTTCCAGCGACGCCTTCCAATCCTCCATCGCGGGGTAGCGGGCTCGAGCCACTGGCTCTTCACGCAGGCCCCCGAAAATGGCTGCCGCAGTTAGTGGAGCCTTATCTGGCCTCCCTTTCCTGCAATACCAAGTCCAATAACAGTGGGCTCGAGCCTAGGGCTCTTCACGCTGTAATCTTCTTCCTCTCTTCCAAGCACTTCTTCCAAATTACTGGTGAACCAAAAGCTGATTTTTTGGCAGAGCTCACTCTGCCATGTCTATACAGAGCTATAGACTGAGTCGAACTGGGGAGCGTCAGCAGAGGGCGTGTCTTTAGTTTAGACCCAGTCTATAGAGCTATAGGACAAGAGTGATACCCATGCCTGGAGTCTCACACCGTACAGGAAAAGTGAAAGTTATTCAAGACAACAACATAAATCAGAAGGGGGGAAAAAAACAAGATAAAGTCCAGCAGGGGTTAGAGTAAATCAGCATTCAGCCAGCCGGTCAACTTTTAATGACAAAAAGCAATGTAAAACAATAAATTCAAAAAGTGAAAGTTAAAACCCAGGCGACAGGCGTGGTTAGAAAACAAAACAGGCGTGCTTAGAAAACAAACTGCTGAAAGGAAGATGGATTTGCCCAATTACTTTCCCACCACTCCCACAGGAAACTGGAATCTTCAAGACTCCCCTTCCCAGGTGAGTCCACGGCCATTCAAAAGACATTTTGGATCATTCCTAAGTGCTCCCATTCAAATCCAGGGAGCAGCACTGCCAGAGAACCAGCTTTGGCAGCAAAATCAGCAGATTGTCAGCAGGAAAAGGAAAAATTCCTACTGTTCAGCAGCCATCTTGGGGAGGAGTCCCGGTGTTTGCTATTTCTGACACAAGATGCATTTTTATCAGTTTCAACCTAAACGTCAAACACGGCTGGAAGGAGCTTAAGCAGTCTTTTGCAATATTGTTTCTTCTGACTCATAACCTTGTATATTCTGGCTTCAGTTAGATGAGGCTCAGTTTTATGAATCGAGAGGGTGAATGGCATATGAATATGATTTTCTTCCTACAATGCCTATGCACAAGAATCTTTTCCACTAATGGTTAACACCTGCTTGGGGTTAAATAAGGGTCAATGGAATTCAAGGGACGTTTAACTTAGTTTGCTTGTGGCTATGTAGGGTTTCTAGGCTGATCCCTCTTTTAACTCTGCTGTCAACTCTGAATCGAACCTGTCTGAAGCTATCTTTTGTTGCTTCATAGTTGCTTCATAGTTGCCACGTACTCTAGGAGGGGGGGAGTAGGTAGACTGTCTCGCAGACAAAACAAGCCTTCCCATGGGAACCAAGGTCATCCCAACAGGTGGCAGTTGGAGGAGGAGAGGAGTGACCTGGGAGCCTGCCGACTGTTTTAAATGGACAATGTAACTTGGGACACTTGGGGAGGGAACCAGCTACTCTTTTAATTATGCTATTAATGTGGGAAACTTCAGAGTTGGTTTTCACTAGCCGTGCTGATATGATGCATCCAATAAACATGTTCTTTGAGGGACTTGCCTGCCTCGGAGTTCTGATTTCTTTTTTTTGTTGTTGTTATAATTTTTTTTATTTTTTTCCACAATCTCCAAGTATACATCCATACATATACCGTAAATCATATCAAGATATATATAGTTATACATTTCTATCCAATAACCCATAAACATACATCCTAATTTTGCACCTTTTACACTTTTATTGCCCGTCTGTTTCCCCCCCCCATTTCATATTACTCCCCTCCCTCTATCTCCCTCTCTTCCCTCTACCTTCTTCTCCTTCTCTCCCTCTTCCCTACTTCCCTCCTCTCCTTCTCTCCCCTTCTTCTCTACTTCCTCTTCCTCCCTCTTGTCCTTTCCCTGAGTAAATCTAATCCTAATCCATTTCATTAACAGACGGGTAACTCAAATCCCTAATTTCATTTAATCATCGGTGCTATTCATAAACTTATATTTCCCCCTATCCATATTTCTACATATATTATTTTGTATCTATGTATATTTGCTATTGCCCTAATGCTGCCTCCTTTGCCACCTATTTTTGTTGCCTGAGTCTACCACCTTTAATTTTCCACTTTCTTCCGATTTAATCGCTGCTACTTATCTTCCATATCTACTCATTGTATCTTATACCTAATTTCATATATCCTTCAAATTCATCCTTTTTGTGTTTTTGTTTTTGAGCCATAACTCCCTTTTCTTAATTTTTATCTTTCATCTCTAAATGCCCTTAGTTTCTAATCTCTTTTACCTTATCAAATCCCCCCTTCACCTTTATTTCTCAATTTTTCACATTT
>QLTV01000626.1:210779-268922 GCA_003457575.1 Thermophis baileyi | reverse complement strand
CTCCGCAAGCTGGCCACGGGGATACCGGGAAGGCCCTGTGGAAGGCAGGCAAGCATGTCGGGGGGGGGGAATGGAGTAGGGAAGGCAGGGTGCGACGGTGGGGGAGCAGGGGCAGCTAGGTAGGCCGTGACTTCGCAGGCTTACCTAGCAGGCAGATCAGGGTGCAGCGCTTCAGGCAGGCAAGCTGCAGAGCAGAGACTGGGCGGGGCAGGGCGAGCGAGCGAGCGGCGACCGGGGGACCCGGGGGGTGGCACGAGGCCCACAAACAATCCCCAGGGGCTGCACGAACTATGCGAGCCTGGGGATTGGGGGGGCGCCCACGCTAGGCCGCAACCGGCAATGCTTACCTTTTTGAGTAAGTGGCCGTCGGCGAGGCGTTGGTGAGGTGTCGGCAAAGCGAGTGCCCGTGTGGCAAAGGGGAATAACTTAAGTTATATAGGCCTGGGGTGGGTGGGCCGGAAGTGCCGAGTAGCGGGAAAAGTGGCGAGCGGGCAATTGGGTGGACATGGGCTGCGGGGGCGCAGGGACAGGACCGGTTTGGGGGCATGGCCAGCCAGCTGTCGCTACCGGTATGGCGAACCACTTGCCGCCGCCCCTTGCCCCTCTTAGCGCCCCCCTGCCACCACCCTTGCCTCTTAGCGCCCCCCAAGTCATCCCACCGCCCCCCAGGGGGCGGTACCGCCCACTTTTGGAATCACTGATATAGAGGAAGAAAACCTAAGACGCCGCCTTGCGGAACACCACTGTTAACTGATGCAGGATTAGACAGTGAGTTCCCTATTTTGACTTTCTGCAGTCTATTAGACAGGAAAGCAGCAATCCACTTGTGCAAAGGTCCAGAAATGCCGTAAGAGTTTAATTTCAACAGAAGTTTATCATGTACTACTGTATCAAAAGCCTTACAAAAATCCATGTAAATTGCATCTACAGCTTTACCTTGATCAAGACATGTAGTCCAGATGTTTTTACAGTGCAAAAGTTGTAAATTACAGGACAAGTTTTTCCTAAAGCCAAACTTTGTCGGATAGAAAGTTGTTTGTTTCTAAGTGGTGAATGATGGATTGGTTTATAATTCATTCCATAACTTTGCATGTAACACAACACAAAGAGATTGGTCTATAATTTTCTATTGAACTAGGGTCACTCTTTTTAAAATTGGTATAACTATACCTGATGACCATAGATCAGGCAGAGAACTATTTCAAAACAATACTTCAAAAATAATACACAAAGGTTCAGCTAGGACAGTAGCAAGCTTTTTCAAGAAAAAAACACATAATCCATCTGGTCCTGTGGATAGCGATGGATTTAGATTACATAATGCTAATTCAACATTATCTACTGTAAATTTAATATTCAGCAATTTACTACAACTATTTGTGGTTCGATTTGCGAATGAGGGACAGCAACCATTGCTATCCACAAAAACTGAACTAAAAATGTATTGAATAGATTGGCCTGACCAACATTGTCATTACAGTCAACCCCGTTTTGTCCTTTTAGGAATCACTTGCAAGTCTTTACGTTTCAAGCTAACAAAATTGTAAAAGGCTCGCGTAGAGTTTGAGTTTAACAGCTTTTCCTTCTGTTTGCAGAAATAATTGGTGCATTCATATTTAATTTGATGACATAAGGCTTTGTAG
The DNA here is from genome assembly GCA_003457575.1 of Thermophis baileyi. Taxonomy (NCBI): domain Eukaryota; kingdom Metazoa; phylum Chordata; class Lepidosauria; order Squamata; family Dipsadidae; genus Thermophis; species Thermophis baileyi. The sequence goes on along the minus strand of QLTV01000626.1, from coordinate 267,279 downwards.
AGGCTTTTGAAGTTGGCAACGTAACCTATCTTGTTCCGCCAAAGAGATTTTTTCTTAGATTGTAATTTTCTCATTGCCTTGGGTAATTTATTCTTTATAACTTTTTTGGCTTTTCTTGGTACGTATAAATTTATAGCTCGATTAATTTCAAGCAAAAAGATGGGTTGCAAGAAATTTTAAAATAAATTAGAAAACAATTTCTCAACAGAAATACAAACATTAGAATACAGAGAAGCCAAGCAAGATATTGCTGATTGCCAGCACAAAGAAAATGAGACCCTTGAACACTCAGGCCCAGGCCTGGGCACAGAACCAGATCTTATTTCCTTGCAAAAAACCAACAGGGTTGGGACCATCTAAATCCCTGGAAGGCGAATGTGGCAGAAAAAGCAGGTCTCCTTGGCCCTGCCAGCTGACATTCCCTGATCAATGGGACCCACAGCCTGCCCATCCTACTGGCCTGGATCAGACAGGTAGAATTCACTGGAAATGACTACCCATCAGGTAACCCAGACCTGGGGCATGAAGGGCTTTAAGGATGGCAACCAGCACCTGGAATTGCACCCAGGAATACATTGGCAGCCATCTTGTAGAGGGTCAAGTAATGGTCACCCTTTCCTAATCGTGTGGCTGCATTCTGCATCAGTTGGAGCTTCCAAATGCTCTCCAAGGAGAAACCTCCATAGAGCACATTGCAGTAGTTCAGATTAATCTTAGCTCTACCTGTGGAGAGCTGTGTTTGTCTGAATGCCAGTCTTCCAGAAGTCCCCAGCATATTTGGATTTCACTTGGCCTAAAATGCTAATAGTTTCCCAGCTAAAACTGATTGAGTCAGCCCCTGTGTTGTGATTCTCTTCTGTTGGATACATATTTCCATATCATTCTTCATGAAATCCCCCTTCCAAGCCCCTCACCATCTTTCTCTTTCTTCTCAGCATTCTTTCCATCTCTTATGTAATGGTGACCAGAACTGAACACACCATTCCGGGTGCAGTGTAGTCATTGCAGCGTAGAATGGATGATTACTTCCCATGACTTCAGCACTGTACTTTGGCTGATGCAGCTGACTGCATTACGTCTTTTTGTGGCTGCAACACACTGTAGACCAGTGGTTCTCAACCTTCCTAATGCCGCGACCCTTTAATACAGTTCCTCATGTTGTGGTGACCCCCAACCATGCAAATCCAAACCGAACTCCATCAAAATTCGCCGCTGTGTAAAAACTCCCGCCTCTGCGCCTCTCCAGCCAATCGCAGAGCTGGGTCCCCAAGTAGAGTCTAGAGTGAGAGGGAAAGAGTAAAAACAGAGTTGAGGGAAGGAAAAAGGGAGACACTGAGGGGATCCTTCTCTCTGCTAACATTCCCTGAATAGAAAGCAAGAGGAAACCTCCCTTAGAAGCATCCAAGCCAGGGCCTCCTTGAAGGAAGAGGGTGACTCTCAAGTGCCAGATCTGGCCCCTAACGGTCCTCCCAGAAGACCCTCCACCCAAGAGAGGTCTCCTGGTGTGTATTTGGCAGTTGGCTTCCCTGCCTATCCTAGCCAAAACCCAAAAGAAAATTCTCTGGAGGGGAGGGGGCAGGCAGAAAGCTTCCACACCTCCCTCTCTCCTCTCTCCTCTCTCCCTCTCCCTCTCTCACACACACATATGTATCCAGCAGGGGCCCTCTGCACCCAACAGCAGAAGCACTGGAGGCTTCAAGAGGCAAAGATGGGCTCCAAAAATTTATGCTTGGGGGAGAAAGGACTTAAAATGCTAAGCAGATTCCTCTGGATTCTCAACCCACTTTCTTCAGAAGTGAGAGGATGGGGGCTGTGGCGGAGCTTTCTGGGCAGAATAGGGGGAAGTCGGGAAGCCAGGAGCCCCCAGAGAGGCCAAACCACCAGACTGCCAACCGGGTCTCTCCACCAGGTGTCCACCTAGAGGAGAGGGGAGCCCGGCCAGTCGCTTTCTGGGAGCCCCTGAAGGAGTCTCTTCAAAGCCCCCCAGTCCACAAAGGCAGGGAGGGGGTCTTCCCTCCAGAGAGACCCACACACACACCTTCCCCAGCTCTCTGTTTGGAGGGGGCACCTGATTTCAAGAGGGGCTCCCAGCCACTTTCCAAGAGAATCAACGCCCCCCTTTCACTTTGGGCCAACCAGTCCGAGCCTCTCCCGCTTCGGCGCTCCGCAATCCCCGCCAGAACAGCCGGGCATGGTGAAGTCCAGCGGCTCCCCCTGGGCTCCCCCAGCCCCACTCCAGCACTTCCCTCGCTCGCTGCCCCTTTGGGGGTCGCCGCAGCGGAAACGCGCCCAGCCGCTTCTCCGCCCACTTCGTGCGGCTCCCTGCCTGCCTGCCTCCCGCTGCCTCCAGTCTCCCGTCCACCCACGCCGCCGTGTCTTTCCACGTGGGGAGCCTGGAGCCCTCGCTGGCTCAGCAGCCGCGGGACCTACGCTAGCACCTGCCCGGGTGGGGCTGGCCCCCGAGAGCCCTGAGCCCACCTGGGCCCCGCCGCCTCCTGCCTTCCTCCAAAGCAGCCATCCTTCCTCCGAAGGGGCGGGAAGGGAGCCAAGCCCCTCGCTCACCCCTTCCCGCCCTCCCGGCGACGGCAGAGGAGCTGGACTGATGCTTCGTGCTTCAGGGAAGCCCCTCCCCTTCCTAGTAGAAGAACGAATCTGTGAGGCTGGGCAGATCACGGCTTACAATTTAGGGCCTAGCGGTGTCTCGGTTCCTAAGACCATCGGAAATATGTGTTTTCCGATGGTCTTAGGCGACCCCTGTGAAAGGGTCATTTGACCCCCAAAGAGGTCGCGACCCACAGGTTGAGAACCGCTGCTGTAGACTCATGTTTAATTCATGGTTTCCAGTGGCCCCCCCAGATCCTTCTGACAAGTACTACTGTTGTACTAGATACTACCAATCTGCTTTTTCCTACTTAAGTTGTATTTTATTAAGAAGGAGGCTATGCTTAAATTTATCATACATGTTACTGAAGTCTATAGTACGCTATATTTTTAGCGTACTAATCTAATCAGTTATTACAGAAAGTAAAATTTATCTAACACAACCTGTTTTTAACAAATGCTGGCTAGCTTCTTGTAACCATCTTACATCTTTTCCAAGTGCTTGCAAATCACGTTGCCTGATTATATTTCTAGGATTTTCCCAGGCACTGATGTCAAGCTGACTAATCTATAGTTACCCAGGTCCATGAGCCTTAGGTAAAGAAGAGAGTTCTCAAGGCAAGAGTTGAGTTTTTAAGTAAGTTCTGTGCTTGTTGAGATACACTTGTACCATACAATGGAAGTAAGCCTGCATTGTCATCAGTCTAGCAAAACATGTTTTTTGAAACCATAGATTTTATCTCAGTTGGGCATCTCATGGACCTCCATGATTTTGGAATAAATCAATATTTGTGGCAGCCAGGGTGGATAAAAAGCAATCTTTTTTTTTAAAAAAAAAAGATTTTTTAAAATATAAATCGGATTTTTTTTATCAAGTTTATTTTAATGAAATGCTTTTGGAATAAAAATCTATCTAAAGATAGTTTTCTCCATCCTGGGGTGGAGCCAGCATTCAGGATGGGTTGTCCTCGTCCAATCCGGTGAAGGACCAAGTCTGTCTATTTCTTTTATTTATTTATTTATATTAGGATCCGCCTCCTGTAACTCCAGATTTGACTCGGTCCTCTCACGAGAAGGACGCTGGCAACTGGACTCCCATCCTTTAAATTTAGTCAAATCACCAAATTAGGCCTTTCTCTTCCAAATTAACCTTTCTTCATCTGAACAACTCTGTAAAGGCCACCAGGTGGCTCTATTCCTTCGAAGTTCGCCGACTTCATTCCAGGAAGCATGAAGAACTCCGGCTTCGTTTTTGTGGACGGTTTGAATCCCCCCCCATTCCCCCCCCTCATCCTCCCCGCTTGTTGGGAACTCCCGGGGGTGAACCAGATCGCCTTTTAAGGGTCTCCGCTTCTCCATTGTGCTAAAATTGCCTGCATTGCATAGACGCTGGAGCAACTGCTCGCGTAGATTTGTAGCAGCCCGTTTATGCCGTGTGTGTGTGTTACCCGGCACAGTTTGGGCTTGCTTTACTTGCGATTCCCCGACTCACAGCTGATAGCCAGGCAGCGCTGGAACAAACACTCGCGCAGGCTTCTTAGCTTCCTCAGAGTCGGAAGGGTGCATTACCAGGATCGCTGTTTCTGCCTGGGCCTTATTATTATTCCGGTCCCCTGCTGAGCCTCCAAATTTGGGCCAGAAGACAGGAGAATGGAACAGGCACTCACGAAGGCTCATCGGGCAGCGGCCTGGTCCATCAAGGCCTCCTCAACTTCTTCCTTCTTCGCGAGGACCACCTTGATATAGCTCCACCAGATCCAGGACCACATTCCTGCCTCAAATTTGAGAGCTCAGCAAGTTCTCAACAAAATCTTCGCGGCTACTCAGTTTCTGGCAGATTCCACGCTGCAGGCCTCCCGTTTCGCCTCTAAGGCGTTAGCCTCTTCTGTGGTAGCCAGGCGCATGCACTGGCTCCGCCAGTGGTCTGCGGACGCTCGCCATAAGTGGCGTCTAGCGTCAGGTCCGATTAGCGGGCAATCCCTTTTTGGTCAGAGCCTTGAACCTCTCCTAGTAGAATCCTCCGATCAGAGGAAGGTCCTTCCGTCACTCTCCAGACGGGGTTTCCCTCAGACAGCTCCCTACTACCGTCGGCTCTTTTGGACGACTGACCAGGGTCCTTTCTCTCACTGGGCCCCAGGTCAGTATTTCTCCCGTCAGTGCCCTCAGGCAGATAGGACGGGCAGGGGGAGGCAATTCCGCAGACAGGCCAGAGGGGGTCCTTCCAATAGATCCTTCAGGCGCCCCAAGTGGTGAGGATCCTTCCATTCCAATAGGGGGCCGCTTGTCCAAATTCTTTGCGGCATGGGAAGCCTCCACCCATGACTCCTGGGTGAGAAATACGGTTCAATTCGGCCTGGAATTCCTCTCCACTCCCCCGAAGTTTTTTGTTTCCTGCTCGGTCTCTTCTGTGCCTTCCAAGAGACGTTTGATGGATGAGGCTGTTCAGCATCTACTTTCCATCAGAGCCATTCAAAGGGTTCCTCTGGAACAACAGGGTGAGGGTTTCTACTCTATCCTTTTTGTGGTTCCAAAGTCTTCGGGGGACTGAAGGGCAATTTTGGATTTAAAACGTCTAAATTCTTTTCTTAAGTACCGCAAATTTAAGATGCACTCTCTGTCGTCCATTTTGGCCTCTCTCCGTCAGGGTGACTTCATGGCATCCTTAGATCTGACGGAGGTATATCTTCACATCCCCATCCTCAGGGATCACAGGAAATATCTTCGTTTCTGCTACGCCTCTGAGCACTTCCAATATAGGGCTCTTCCCTTCGGACTGTCCTCAGCCCCCAGGGTATTTACGAAGATACTTGCAGCCCTGGCTGCCAGTCTGAGGAAAATTCCTGTCCACATCCAGTGTTATCTGGATGACATTTTGGTCCACGCCTCCTCTAGGGAGACGGCTCTTCAGCATCTACACATAACTATGTCCACTCTGAGGAGACATGGGTTTTCCATAAATTTGGTGAAGAGTCACCTGTCCCCTTCCTCTTCCATACTTAGGGGCCGTGATTGATTCTGAAAGGTGCCAAGTTTTTCTCTCCCCTGATCACCAGGCCAGCATTAGAGAGATGGTTCTCCGGGTCAGGGGTGCAGGTAGGGTTCCTATTTCCTTTTTAGCAACCCTACTTGGCAAGATGATATCATGCATAGCTATTGTTCCCTAGGCTCGCCTCCATTCCCGGGATCTTCAGTGGTTCCTTTTGCCTCTCCAGAAAGCGAGTCTCAGAACGTCTTCCCGCAGTGTCCTGGTTCCAGCAGCGGTCCTGCGCTCTCTCGCTTGGTGGAATTCATCGGCTCTCTCCCGGGGCTCTCTTTTCCAAGTAACCCAAAGAGTGGTGGTGACGACAGATGCCAGCCTTTTGGGCTGGGGGGCTCACGGACAGGGCATGATGACGCAGGGTCAATGGTCTCAGGCGGAGATCCTTCATTCCATCAACTGGCTGGAGCTCCGAGCTGTCTTCCTAGCTCTGCGCGGGTTCCGCCATCAGGTTTCGGGCCGTCATGTCCTCATTCTGACGGACAACATCGCGACCAAAGCACACATCAACCGGCAAGGTGGGACGTGCTCCAAATCTCTCCTGGCAGAGGCGATGAGGCTGGGCCTATGGGCGGAGAAACACCTGCTCTCGCTCTCAGCAGACCACATCGCAGGAGCCTCCAACATTCAGGCAGACTGGCTGTCCTGGACCACAGTGGATCAGGCGGAATGGCGTCTACATCTGTCTCTGTTTCTTCAGATTTCTCAGCGATTCGGACCCCCACTGGTCGACCTCTTCGCGACCCCTCAAAATTCACATCTACCAAGGTTCTTTTCTCGGTTCCAGTCCAGGGGAGCTGAAGGAGTGAACGCTCTCAGGAGCAACTGGCCCCCAGGGCTCCTATATGCCTTTTCCCCGCTTCCAGTCATTCCAGACCTGGTCCAGAAGCTTCTACAAGAACGGGCGGAGTTGATCCTTCTGGCTCCTCATTGGCCCCGCCGGACCTGGTTTGCCGACCTCCAGGCTCTATCGATCGAGCCCCCATGGCGGTTGCCTCTCTCAGCAGGAATGCTCAGCCAGGGTGCTCTGCAGCATCCCAACCCAGCATAACTTCAACTAACCTCTTGGAGATTGAGCGGCGCACTTTAACCAGTCAGGCCTATGATCAGGATGTCATAGTCACCATCCAGGCATCCCGTCGTCCGTCCACCGACCGTGATTGAGCGGCGCACTTTAACCAGTCAGGCCTATGATCAGGATGTCATAGTCACCATCCAGGCATCCCGTCGTCCATCAACCGACCGTATCTATTCGGCCACCTGGAGGAAATTTTGTGCCTGGTGTCGAGCAGAAGGGCTCTCCCCCCTCCGCATTCCCATTCCCAAGATTCTCCGTTTTTTACAGCACGGTTTCATCAAGGGTCTCGCCCCGAATACACTCCGTCGCCAGGTGGCGGCTCTTTCATCGATCCTGTCTTGCGACCAGGTGGACTCGCTTGCCCAGTTTCCTACAATTCGACGATTTCTAAAGGGTGCTTCCAACCTAAGGCCTCCTGTGATCCATAGATATCCAACCTGGGACCTTCCTTGCATGCTGTCATCCCTTACTGGTCATCCCTACGAGCCTATCGGAGGTTTCCTTGAGACATCTTTCCTTCAAGGTGGCCTTTCTGGTCGCCATCACATCAGCAAGATGGATTTCTGAGCTATCCGCCCTCTCGGTAAGAGGTGACCTGTGTATTTTCCACACGGACAAGGTGGTTCTACGCCTCGACCCTACCTTTCTTCCTAAGGTGAACTCGGTGTTTCACAGGTCACAGGAGCTCGTACTTCCGTCTTTTTGTGTTTGACCGGTTCACCGGCGGGAACGTAGTTGGCATGCTCTGGATGTGAACCTTGAGCTCTCAAGGTTTACATTGAAAGAACTAAGTCCTTCCGTAAGTCAGAAGCTCTGTTTGTGGCTTTTCAACCTCGTTCCTTGGGCACTAGGGTGTCTTCTTCCACCATTGGTCGATGGATCAGGAGCATGATCGTGACTGCATATGACCTGGCGTCCTTGCCCAAGCCATCGGGTATCACTGCTCATTCCACCCGCAGTGCAGCCACTTCAGCCGCTTGGGCCACGCAAGCGTCTCTGGGTGAGGTGTGCCAGGCGGCCACCTGGGCCTCTCCTACGCAATTCATCAGACATTACAAAATAGACGCGTATGCTTCAGCAGATGCGGCCTTTGATCGTCGAGTCCTTCAACGAGTGGTGGAGTCTGATCACCAATCGGTTGGCCCGGACAGATCCCACTCTTAGGTATGTCCCATCCTGAATGCTAGCTCCACCCCAGGATGGAGAATAGGCGTTGGACCTACCTGATACGCCTCTTCTCATCCGGGGGGAGCCAGCATTCAGTCCCACCCTTACCTGTCCATTTTTCCAATTATACTTACCGTTAGTGGATGGGAGTCCGCCAGGTGCTTACCTGGGTTAGGAGTTGCCACGTCGAGTCTAGTTGTTGTGGTTTGTCCCCGTCCCGTGCAGCTGCTCATGGATCCAGACAAACAGGAACAGTCCATAGGGTGGCAAGAGCGGTCTGTAGCTCCGGCACCGGAGTCCGAGACCGAAGAGGAAGCAGGCTGGAGACAATTGTTTGTATTCACCTTGGCTGCCTTTTGAACTTCGTTCCTATCAGTTGGATTGACTCCAGTCCGGGCTCTTGGCCAACTTCAGCAAGTAATTATATTTGATGGACTTAATGACCTGCTTGTGTCTTTCATATTTGGAATCCCGGCCAAAGTGTTCTGTGCTTGAAAACAAACACTTTGGCAAAGAATTAGTATTCACTTTAATACTAAGCAATTATTAGTATTAAAGCCTTTTTGTTTAAATAACAGTGTGTGTGTGTGTGTCGCTTTCTGGGGGTTTGCCGCGCTGGGTCACAACACTAGTCTTCGGGATTCGTCAAATCTGGAGTTACAGGAGGCAGATCCTAATATATATAAAAAAAGAAATTGACAGACTCGGTCCTTCACCGGATTGGACGAGGACAACCCATCCTGAATGCTGGCTCCCCCCGGATGAGAAGAGGTGTATCAGGTAGGTCCAATGCCTATTCTATTTAAGATACATTAATAATTTAGTTTATTCAGCATGAAATGGAGCTTAGTTATGTAGCATGAGGCTGTATATTCTGCAATATTGGGACTGTTGGTGAATCAACAGCAGGTCAGAGGAGGAGCCGCTGCGGGACAAAGATAACAGTTGCTCTTTAAAAATTATGATTTAAATCAAGGATTTAAATCAAGCCTTTTTACTAATCATTTAAATCATGATTTAAATTGACTTGATTTAAATCAAATCCACCCTGGTGGCAGCAAACGCTTATTCAGAGCAATGAATGATGATCTACTTGTGAAGAAAGGAAAGGAAACAAGCTGTGTCATCTTGATACAGTGCAGCGGACTAAGCATTTGAACCCCTTTTTGGAAGAGAACCTCTTAATTAACTTTTGGAAACTTAAATGAAGATTCCAAAGGAAGGAAGTCTGTTCCATGAAACTGGGGCTTAACAAAGAAGCAGCCCCAGTCCCCTGTATTTTATAAAGGTGGGAACCAGTTAGAACTGGGATCTCACAATGGATGGGTTGATTCCAACTGGAAAAAGTGGTCCAGATCCAGGCTGGGAGAGTTCCATTAGGCAGAACCAACACCTTGAATTGCAGCCAGAAAGCTATTGGCAAGTAAGCACAGGAGCCACCATAGAGGCCTAAAGCACTCCTAGCAATCAATTCCACTCAGTAATCGGGCTGCAGCATTCACCCACGGTTTCCTAGTGATCTTGACAGGCTGTCTTTTGTAGAGTATTTCAGGCAAGCAGTGAAGAAGACATAAGTGAGTATTGGAAGAGCTTCAGGCTCCAGGTGGGGCTACAGCTGGTAGTCAGAACTGACCATTTACCTGCCTATCTATTGGACTTTTTGGTCATTTAGAAAGAAAGAGCCTTTGACTGCAATCATAGTGAAAAGTATATTTTTATTAAAGCCAAGTGGTTACAACATAGGAAAAAGCCAGATCTGAGGTTTGTGCATGAAAACTGCCTATTTCCCTTTCCCAGATCCTTCCTGGTGTCCAACTGAATTGAAACATATTGTTGTGGTAACAGTTCTGATGCTTGGAGGGCTCCCCATGATCCACATTCCATTCCCATACTTGTGACCTTGGGTTTGGCAGGCCGATGTCTCTGGCAAGCACCCACAGTGGTTTCGGTTTCTGGTCTTCCTCCCTTCAACTCTCCCTCTCCCCTCACTCCCCCAATGGCAGTCTGTCATCAGCGAAGCAGCCATGGGGCGAAGCAGGATGACTGCACTGGCACTATCCAGCAATAGCCATGAATCCAGGAGGACTGCCAGGTTACATCCAGGAGGGGTAGAATAATGCCTCCTCTTCCTCCTCGAGACAGAGAACACGGGCCAGGACCAAGAATCTTCATGGACAAACAGCAGCTTAATCTACTTGGGCCAGTCAGTCTTGACCCAACCCTACAATCTGCACAAAGCAGGGTGCAGTTCTCTTTCACTGTATTGCAAACAGCCTTAGGTAGACGTGTGTAGTTGATTATGATCAGCACACTGATCATAATCTGATGTAGTAACAAAGGTCATCAAGATTGCCTTAGTGACTGTTCAAAGTTACAATATTGTAAAAAACAACAACCCAGCATTGCAACTAATGATCACATTTACAATTGTCACAATGGCAAATGTGATTGCCATTTCCATGCTTCCCAACCAACTTGCAACAAGCAGAATTAAGGGAGCATGGAAGTAAAATAGTAAATGGGCACCTGTTGTTTCACTTAATAGCTGAATGGGAAGTGATATCAGCCCATCAGCATTACATGTTTTCCCACTTAGCAACTATGGCACTTGGTGGCTGAGTTGCTGGTCCCAATTATGCTCGCTGAGTGAGGACTACCTGTACTTTGAAACATCAGATGACCTTTCCCAGTGACTTAATGTAGATGTTGAACTGCAGGAAGAGAGAAGCAATTCCTCTAGTACAGCGGTCCCCAACCGTTGTGGCTTGATGGCCTGGTGGGTGTGAGAGGGGGCCACATGAGCAGTGGGCCGATGTGTACATACACGCGTGCAGCTCAACTCGTTTGCTGGGCCACAACCCGGTTGCAAAGAGGTCACGGCCTGGTAGTGGGCCGCGGCCCGGGGGTTGGGGACCCCTGCTCTAGCAGACAGCCTCTCTGCTTCACCATCAACTAAGGGAGAGCAGAAGGACTTGTAAAAGCAGTGGTGAAATCCAATTTTTTTTACTACCGGTTCTGTGGGCGTGGCTTGGTGGGCGTGGTGTGGCTTGGTGGGCGTGGCTTGGTGGGCATGGCAGGGGAAGGATACTGCGAAATCTCCATTCCCACCCCACTCCAGGGGAAGGATACTGCAAAATCTCCATTCCCACCCCACTCTGGGGCCAGCCAGAGGTGGTATTTGCCAGTTCTCCGAACTACTCAAAATTTTCGCTACCGGTTCTCCAGAACCTGTCAGAACCTACTGGATTTCACCCCTGTGTAAAATGCCCCCTCTAGTCCCCAACCTTTGTAAACCAATCAGAAGGATACCATGGTAGACAGAATTGAAGGCCACTCAAAGCACAGTGAGGGTCACCCATTTTGTCTAGTGCCCAGATCTAAATCCTGTCTAAAAAGGGTGCAAATAATTCAGTCATTTGTAATCAGGTGGCATCAAATTGAATAATTCAGTATATCACAGATGTGAGTACAACCCCTCACATTTTGTGAATATTTAAGTATATCTTTTCATGTGACAGCACTGAAGAAATGACACTTGGCTACAAGTCTCTTGGGCATACAGTTCACCAGAGCTTCACAGCTTGCCACTGGAGTCCTCTTCCACTCCTCCATGACGACATCACGGAGTTGGTGTATGTTAGAGACCTTGCGCACCTCCACCTTCCGTTTCAGGATGCCCCACAGATGCTCAATAGGGTTTAGGTCTAGAAACATGCTTGGCCAGTCCATCACCTTTACCCTCAGCTTCTTTAGCAAGGCAGTGGTCATTTTGGAGGTGTGTTTGGGATAGTTATCATGTTGGAATGCTGCCCTGCAGCCCAGTCTCCGAAGGGAGGGGATCATGCTCTTCTTCAGTATGTTACAGTACATGTTGGCATTCATGGTTCCCTCGATGAACTGTAGCTCCCCAGTGCCAGCAGCACTCATGCAGCCCCAGACTATGACATTCCCACCACCATGCTTGACTATAGGCAAGACACACATGTCTTTGTACTCCTCACCTGGTTGCCGCTACACACACTTGCACCATCTGAACCAAATAAGTTTATCTTGGTCTCATCGGACCACAGGACATGGTTCCAGAAATCCATGTCCTTAGTCTGCTTGTCTGCAACAAACCATTTGCGGGCTTTCTTGTGCATCATCTTTAGAAGAGGCTTCCTTCTGGGACGACAGCCCTGCAGACCAATTTGATGCAGCATGGTTCAGATGGTGTCAAGCATGTGTAGCGGCAACCAGGTGAGGAGTACATAGACAAGTGTGTCTTGCCTACAGTCAAGTATGGTTGTAGGAATGTCATGGTCTGGGGCTGCATGAGTGTTGCTGGCACTGAGGAACTACAGTTCATCGAGAGAAGCATGAATGCCAACATGCAGGTGGGGAGATTTCCTGCATATCGGCAGCAGCGTCTACTCGCAGGGCTTCTGATGTCCCAGGTGCGAAGCGACCTCCCGTAAAGGAAGGCATGGAAATCCATACTGCTTCTCTCTGGTCAGATTCTCAAATATTTTCAAGCAAAACACTGCCGAGAGAGGGAAGTATCTCTTCCCCCTCCCTTGCCAAACTTTGCGTGTAGGCATGACATTTCACAAAGCTCCTTAATCCACGGCTGTTGGCTTCCTCACTTTGTGCTTTTTATACACATACCGACATACCCACCCTGCCTGGGACTGCCGTTTCCCCCTCCCAAGACTCCATTTCCAAGGAAAGAAGAGTGCTGGGGCGGCACTGGACTTTCCCCCCACCCTGGCTCCTCTCAGTCTCAACTTTGCTCCTGAAAGCCTGCGGGCCACTTCTCTGATTGAGCTCTCTGATTGAGCTCTGTCAGAGCTTGGTTCTGGGAGAGACCCTTGGAGAGCCGAAGGGAGGCTGAGGGCAAGGGGCGAGGCGAGGCGAAGCTGATCTTTGCTTTCTCTCCAAAAAGTGCTCCTCGGGTGCAACCACTTCTGCAGCAGGAGACGCGCCCCATGAGCCTTGCACCGGCCTTCCAAAGGGTACTGTAGCAGCAGCTATCCACAATTTTTTTACTGTTATTTCATCACGACCCATGTGGCCCGGTACGGTGTTAAAAGTTAACATTTCTGAAATGTTAACACTGTACTGGGCCACGTGGGTCAGTAAAAAAAAATGTGGATAGCTGCTGCTACAGTACCCTTCGGAAGGCCGGCGTGAGGTGCGTGAGGCGCATCGCTTGGCCTCCTGCTGCTTTTGTGGCCGCAATCGATGGCAAAAGCGGCCGTGCTTGGAGGCAACAGCCGGAGCAGCACCCATGAGGCAGTTGTTCCGTGGACGGAATTGCCTGTTGTGACTGTCACCGTTAGGTGAGGAAGGCGTGTGGGGTGCGTCGCTTGGCCTCCGGATTCTTTTGCAGCTGCACTTGGCTGCAAAAGCGGCCACATTTACTGGAGGCAGTGGCCAGAGCGGCTCAGCTGATCTGTGGGCCCCGATTAAGGGGCCGAGCAGGCCTGAGGTGACTGGGGAAGGGAAGGGATGCTTCCTGTGCTGGCCATGCCCACCCACTTCAATAGGGCTTATTTTTTAGGTAGGGCTTATATTAGGCCTCCCAAAAAATCGGGCTAGGCCTTTTTCAATAGGTCATATTTTCGGGGAAACATGGTAACAACAACCCCAAATACCCCCCCCCATTCCACCCAATAGTACTAACTCTGAAGATCAGCACTGTAGGGAGTTTCTCACACAAAGCTCCTCCAGACCTTCCTGTGCTTCTGTATCCCTTCTGCCAAGTCATCACAGTGTGATCCCCACTACTCCCCCATCTACAAGGATCTTGTCCCGAGGGCTCCAGGGTCTCTGGTCCTCTCTGGTCCTTCCACCTAGAGAGCTTCCCAAAATATCATGTCAGCCTGAGTATGACACCATGTACCATATGTAAGATTTCATATGCTATGTTCTCTGGTCAAATACAGATGCTTGGAAAAGGAAGCACAAATTCCTATTCAGAGTTATAACTAGTGAATACAAATTGTTTCTCTCTGAAATGCTTTTTCCCATGTTTCTCACATCTCGACTGTGTGGTCTAAGATATGTCAGTATCATCCTTCATCTTTTTTTCTTAGTCTCTCACATGAGGGCAAATGTTTTCCAGTCATTTTATTAGAATATATCCTATAGATATGCACAGACACATGTGAGAGATACAGGAAGAGAAGCCAAAAGACGGGAAAATTCTTTTTTTTCCAAGAAGCCTCTGGGATGAGAAGCGAAACATTTTCAAGGAAAAACCAAGGAAGTCCGGCTGCCTTTTGGAAAAGCACCTTTGGGACAGCCATGACCTGGATGACTGAGAATCTCTGCAGACATTTTCATCTCTTGCCCAGATTGAAAGGGAGTTGGAAGAGAACTCCGTGGAAACCTCTCAACTTCTCCAATGTCATTGCCTTCCATCTTTACCACACTTGAGTCTTGATGTCCGTGCTGATCGTTGCAACAAGCGTTCATATTTTGTTCTGGCCTCAAGCCTGTCAGTTCCTTTCTCAAGGAACTAAATACTTTTTTATTAGGCATCAGGCATGCAATTATGATAGCCAAAAGGATCTGTCTTCTCCAGCTCCCTTATTTTCTCCTTTGCTCCCCATGTTTTCCAGGTCCCATCAGATGACACATTGTTAGGAAAGAGACCTGGAGCATTCCCATTCTGTTGGAGAGTATGGGACAGGCTGAAACCTATAACCCTCGCCCTACATCATGTAGGGCAGGGGTGTCAAACTCAAGGCCCGCGGGCCGGATCAGGCCCTCGGGATGCTTAAATCCAGCCTGCGGGGCCGGTCTGGAAATATCAAAGGACCGACCCACGGGGCCTCTGGCGGCTAAAATAGGCTGCATGCGCCCCCCTGTGCCTCATTTTCATCCTCCATGGCCTCCTGCAGCACTCTGCTGGTCAAAAACGGGCCCGAAAACAGCTCGAAAACGGCCCCGAAAACAACCGGCAGAGTGCTGCAGGAGGCCATGGAGGGTGAAAACTAGACATGGGGGGGCGGACCCCCCACACCCTGTTTCAGCCGCAGGGTGCTGCAGGAGGCATCCATCCCGTCTCCCCACTACCCTGCCCCCCGCCAGCCCACGGAGGAGAACTACAATGCTGATCCTGCATCTCTAACAATCCATCTGTTAAACTACTGAAGTTTGCAGATGACACAACAGTGATCGGCCTCATTCGAGACAATGATGAATCCGCATACAGACGGGAGGTTGAACAACTAGCCTCGTGGTGCGACCGGAACAATCTGGAACTGAACACACTCAAAACCGTAGAAATGGTGGTAGACTTTAGGAGAAACCCTCCCATACTTCCACCTTTTACAATACTAGACAGCACAGTATCAACAGTAGAGACCTTCAAATTTCTAGGTTCTGCCATATCTCAAGATCTGAAATGGACACCTAACATCAAAAATGTCATCAAAAAAGCACAACAAAGAATGTTCTTTCTCTGCCAACTCAGAAAGCTCAAACTGCCCAAGGAGCTGCTGATACAGTTCTACAGAGGAATTATTGAGTCTGTCATCTGCACCTCCATAACTGTCTGGTTTGGTTCTGCAACCCAACAAGACAGACACAGACTTCAGAGGATAATTAGAACTGCAGAAAAAAACAATTGCTACCAACCTGCCTTCTATTGACCTCAACACTGTCAAACTATTTACTAAGTCTGCACTACTATTAATCTTCTCATCGTTCCCATCACCCATCTCCTCCCACAAATGACTGTATGACTGTAACTTTGTTGCTTGTATCCTTACAATTTATATTGACTGGTTCCTACTATGATTTGATTGCTTATTTGTACCCGGACTATCATTAAGTGTTGTACCTTATGATTCTTGACGAACTTATCTTTTCTTTTATGTACACTGAGAGCATATGCACGAAGACAAATTCCTTGTGTGTCCAATCACACTTGGCCAATAAAAAATTCTTCTATCTCTATTCTATCCGGCCCTCGAAGAAATCCAGTTTGACACCCCTGATGTAGGGCTTTATAAGTGAGAATCAGCATTTTTGGACTGATGATGGTACCCAGGAATCAGTAAGCACACAAAGTAGAAGTGTTACATGGATACACCGAATTGCCCCAATGGCTACTCACACTGCTACATTTGGACCATCTGCAACTTCCCCATCCATGTTGGGGAAGCTCATCTTGGCTTCTGAGGTGCTGTAAGGATCGCCTCTCTGTCTAACTTAAGAAAGCGAGAACTTCTGAAACAATGTATTTCAAAAGGATCTTTTATTAAGCAGAAGTGAAAGCATTCCATTCAAAGCAACGTCTGAATACCCTTAGGCAAAGCAGGTAGAGTTAAAGCAGTAGAGACCCCTCCCATTAGCCAGAATGCAGATTCTAGCCAATACACAAGTGTGAAAATATATTCTTTATCAACTGCTCTGAGAACCGGATAAACATACATTTCCCTGACTATCTTCCGTTATCCATTAAAGTGAAACATCCCACATTGCCCCTCATAAACCTTCTCCAAAGGTGAAGAGATCTCAAGATGCTTGGCGCCAGGGTATAAGTTGTAACATATCAGTTGACACAGGCAATGCTAATAAATTGAACCCAAGGCCCCCCTTCTCTCAATTGAATGGCAGTCGAGGTTACCTCTCGCTTGAGTAAACTAATGTGAAACACTGGGTGGACTTGCCTGCGTGTCTTTGGAAGGAGTAATTCCACTGTTACTGGATTGATAACTCTAGTGATAGGGAAAGGTCCAATGAAATTTGGCCCTAATTTTTTGGATGGCTGTAACGATTTCAGGAATTTTGTAGACAAGTATACTCTATCTCCAACATGAAAAGGTTTGGGTTCCATTCTTTTCTTGTCAGCTTGAATTTTAAAAGCCTCTCTAGCTTCCTTTAAAGCTAATCTGACTACTGGCCATGTGCTTTGTAAAGTATCTATCCACTCCTTAAGTGAGGGGATAGTGGGTTCTTCTGTGGGTAGTTCAGGCATGGGGCTAAAATCCTGGCCTGTAGCTACTCTAAAAGGGGTAAAACCAGTACTTGAGTGTACAGAGTTATTGAATGCAACTTCAGCAAAAGGTAAAAGTTCAGTCCAATTATCCTGTTGAAAATTAATAAAACATCTTAAATATTGTTCTAAAACGGAGTTCGTGCGTTCACAATTTCCATTGGTAGCCGCGGGGTGGGAGGAGCTTAATCTTATGTTAAAGACTTGGCTGTTCTGTAGAGCATTGGGGTGCAGATGGTTTATGGGCTGCCAGTTAATTGCTCCTGGTTAAATGGAATCGTTTAATGCTTTTGTTATTGATTTCATGGAAATAGGCAATTTACACAACTGTCTAATAAATAATACTCCTGCTGAAACAGTGGTTTGCAGGAGCATCTTGGAGAGTGTTTTTGGCTCCCTTTTGTGAAGGGGGTGGGTTAGAACTTGAGATGAGGAAATAGGAGCCTACTTTTGGCTAGCATTGCTTTCCTGGCCAGTCCAGCCCGGGTGCCAGCCTTGATTTTTGATCTTTTAGTTGTCTGAGAGGTTGGTGCTTCTCAAGTTCCACAACCCACAGTTTCTGGGTCTCCCTTTCCTGCTCCAGATCATGGGTATACCACCCTGGCCACCAGCGTGACTCTCTTAAAAGCTTCTGAAGTTGAAGAAATCCTGGATGGAAATGATGAGAAGTACAAAGCCGTCTCCATCAGCACTGAACCTCCCACCTACCTTAGGTAACCAGCTGATTTATTTCCCTCTTGCTATGTGCAAAGGAGGGCCATGTGCATTTTCTGGGTCTGGTGGTGCAACTGTCTTCCTTGCAAAACTTGCTTTGCTGAATATATACCACAAAATCCACACAAAACCTATGGCAGGTGTCAGTGTTGCATGTGAACTCTCACTCAGGAAAGAATAATGTTTTAAAGAATGTGCACTTTTTCCTCTTCATGAGCACTTTTCTCTTCAAGGGAACAGAAGGCCAAAAGAAACAGCCAGTGGGTTCCAACTCTTCCCAATAGCTCCCATCATCTGGATGCTGTGCCTTGCTCAACCACCATTAACAGAAACCGCCTGGGCCGAGACAAGAAGAGAACGTTCCCACTCTGGTGAGCGTAACAATTTGTTTGGGGCAAATTGGTTGGGAGTGGAGTACTGGACTGCAGTAGCCTGAGTGCTCATTTCAGCATCCCACAAATGGGTTTTTACCTGAAAAAGAAGTGTAGTTATGTAGAAAAAGGAGAGATGTTGGTATACAAACCATATGGTTCCAGATTTGTTGGTGTGCCAAGTTTTTGCTTGAACAAGCTTTTTAAATGCAAAAATCTTTAGCTTTCGAACTCATAATAACATGTAATAGTCAGATTTCATATAAATGATTACATGTCTTTTAAGGGTTAGTAAGATTTCCTGAATTACTGGTATTGCTTGCAAAAATTGTGAAAGAATTCTACAGAAAAGACTAAAGAGCAGGTGGCAGTGTGATCATGAAGACCTTTGTGCAACTCTGTTTGGGACTCCAGTTGTCCCCATCCATGGACCGAGAACCTGTGCTCATGGTCACACGTGCCTTGGTTATCTCCCATTTGGACTATTGCAACAACACTTTACATGGGGTTGCCCTTGAAGACCACTTCAAACTTATAGTTGGTCCAGAATGCAACAACACACTGCAATACACCCCTGTAGCATCCCTTCTTCACCAACTGCACTGACTCCCAGTAGATGTAGATCCAATTTAAAGTACTGGTAATCAATTATGAAGCTCAGCATGGAATTGGGCTGGTTTATTTGCAGAATTGGCCATCTCTAAGTCCCAGAGATCTAACTGAATAAACATGGTCCAGGTCCATTCTGTGGAGTATATTATCTGATGGGATGTGCTTTCTCTGTTGGACTGCCTATCCTGTGGAACAGCACACCATCCAAGAGTAGGGTGGTCACCCATACTGGCCTTTCATGGGGTGCTGAAATCTGGGTGATTGGGCCAAGGCACTTGATCACTTCTACTTTAATCACATGCCATTTACCTTTATTAGTTTTGGGGGATTTTAAATCATTTATTTATTTATATAGATAATTGCTTGAGAAAATTGGAATTATTAATACTACCAACAAAGAAAGCTTCCTAAAGGAAAAAAAAACTACAATATATTTAAATGTGATGAAGCAAAATGTTAAGCCCATGTGTATCCACAGCAACTTTAGAACTAACAGGAAGAATATTACTCCTTCTAATTAAGAGAATAACCTGTTACTACTAAAACGTATTTCAATCTATAAATGTTGATTTAAAAAGCCATCAATACTTGTCAGTAAGGCACAAAATATTATCAGTATATAATAATAATTTATGGTAATTGATGTTCCATCTTCTTTTCTTAGTCAATGGTTCTGAAGTCAAAAATGAGAGGAGAGGGTGGACATTTATGGCAAGCTCCTCATGGCATCATAACAGGAGAAGAAATTATGATAAACCCTCCTAACTGTTTATAATACCATATTTTAATCCAGTGAACAAGATTGAAAGCATAGCTGGTTGGCTAGTTATTGAAGAAAATTTACCAAATTTTTTAATGGAGTTCAACAGCTTGTTTGGTGAGGGTTCTAATATATCTGATGAAAAATACTCTTAATCGTATGTGATTAACTGCACTAATGGTGTTTTACCTCCAGTGGTTTCACAAACATACAGCAGTTGTAGTCCTAAATAAATTAAGAAAATTAACAGAAAGAATATGCCAGAGAAGTAGCTGCTCTCCCTTAGAAAGGATGAGCGTGCCTTGCGGTTCCTTCTCTTGCAAGGTAGAATCTTCCCCAGAGCCCTCCTGATTCCTGCTCCTTGAATCTGCCCTCCCTTGCCCCTGGTGTCTGCTGTGTCTAATTCAATGATGGTCCTATCATTTTTCCCCAGCTTTGATGACCATGACCCAGCAGTGATCCACGAAAATGCCTCACAACCAGAGGTGCTGGTCCCAATCCGGCTGGACATGGAAATCGATGGGCAGAAACTGAGAGATGCTTTTACATGGAATATGAATGGTTTGTAAAGAAAGATATGCAAATGATCTAACCATCCTGATTCCAGGCATTGGAAACATTCATGAGCAAATATGGCTTTTCCCTAAAAATACATTTTACCTACTCTTAACTTCAGATTGGAAGGTGTACACACTTGAGTTTTTTAAACTGTGAACAGAAAATGTAGCAGTTTTATGAAGGGTTTTGACGTTTTCAGGTAAATCAGTAAACCAGAAAATATTTTCTTTTTAGCTATGCACCAATCAGTGCGCTCAGAAAAGGCTTTGGAGTTAAACCATTAGCATAAATTGGCCACATCCAAAGCAGCACAAAGGGCCCTCAATAAGGCAACTGCACCTTTTATAGTCTCTTATAGTTTTGTTAGTGTCAGAAACAAAAGCTTCATAGAACTGTGTTTTGAAAGTCTCCTTTTGCCTGTGAATATATTGTGTATACTGTATTTTAAGTCATTCCGTTAACCGATTAAAGAGAACCGATTAAAATGTTTTTTCTTGTAGCCTGACAAAAGTGCTTTAGAGTATTTATAGCTCAGAGGCAAATGTTGCTGTGGTGTTTGCCTAATAACACAGGTTTCTCGTTTCCATCAGAAAAACTGATGACTCCAGAAATGTTTTCTGAGATTCTTTGTGATGACTTGGATTTGAATCCCCTCACTTTTGTTCCTGCGATCGCATCTGCAATCCGACAGCAAATTGAGTCGTACCCTACCGACAGCATCCTGGAGGACCAATCAGATCAGCGGGTCATCATTAAGGCAAGGAGAGGGGAGGCAGCGGGGAAAGTCCCGCAAAGCTCTCTGGCTTGTGAAGACAGGTCAGCTTTAATAAAACGATGCAGAGCATAGAAAAAAGCAAAACAAAGGCTGGAGACCGGAGAAAAGGACATGCAGCAAGTTTTTTTCCATACCATTTGTTACATCTCTCTCTGATTTTCTGTCATTGAAAGCCATTCTTGCCTCCAGCACGTTTGTATGATTTAACTTCTCGCCTCTCTCTTTTTGAGGATCTCATTACCTCTGTACAAAAGCCACGGTCTCTACCTTTCCCTTTCTCTCATCTGTTTAGTCTTCTGTTTATTGGTTTTGTATTCTATTCATTCGTTTTTATCTGTATGATGAAATCATTCAGCGTACTTCTTTCTGCATACACGTTCATTCATCACTCATTAGTTCTGTTTCTGTTGTTCGGTTTTGCTTTATCACATGCTTCTTATGGAGCCTATTCCCTGTTTTTATGCTTCCATATATGACTCCATATAACAAAGAGGGCAGAAGCCCCCTCTGATGAAGAGCAGCTTTGTTCCATCTGTCCTCAGTCCTTCCTTGCTACAGACCATATGCTGCTCCACAGCAGTTCTGCTAACTATGTCAGGTCTACTGTCTTCTTCCATCGACTGTTCCATCTTACTGTGGAGGTGTAGAGGAACATCTTTTGGCTCTCGATTTTAACATAATGTGTTCAAAATATGATACAAATAAGTCCTTGACTTAAAACCACAATTTGGACCAGAATTTCCACTGCTAAGCAAGACAATGGTCACGTGAGTCCCACTGATTTTGTATTAAGCAAATCACATGGTCATTAAAGAAATCCTTCTTCCCCCACTGACTTTGCTTCTCAGAAGCCAATTGGGAAGGTTGCAAATGGTCAACATGTGACTCGGGACACTGCAACCATCGTAAATAGATGCTGGCTTCCAAATGCCTGAATTTTGACCATATGATTGTGGGGACGATGCAATGGTCATAAGTGCAAGGACTGTTCATAAGTCACTTTTCAGTGCCACTGTAACTTCAATGGTTGTAATTTGAGGGCTACCTGTAATTTGAGCCTGGACATTTGCGCCTCAACTGGAAACTCCACATTGATTTGCTCAATTTGTTTGTTTTCTTGGCTGTTCATGGTATTCTCAGGAATTTTCTCCAGTTCCAAAGTTCCAAACTGTCAATATTGTTTCTGTCCTGCTTCTTCAAAGTCCAGTTTCCACGTTCATAGAGTCTTGTAGTGGAAATAGCCAGGATTATGAATGCGGTCACATGACATCTTGCTTTGCGGCCATATCACTTAGCAGGGCAAATTCTAATCCCAGTGTGGTCGTAAGTTGAGGACTACCAGCACAGACATATCCCAGCATCTGAATATCTTTCCAGGGCTTTCATCGCTACTCTACCAAGTGCCGCAGTGCAGTGCATTTTTTTAATAATACATTTTTATGAGTTTATCAAAGTATAAAATACAAAGAGAAATTTTAAGAAGTAATAGAAAACTGGGTGGGAGAGAGAAAAAGGGGAAATATGGTATATAGAGGGAAAAAGAAAGAAAAAGGCACCAACTTCCAACTCTCTAGCACAGCATTACAACCTCAACTTTTTACTTTTAGGCAACAGTATATACTCGTCATTTCTATAACAACAAACCTACCTAATCAGCAAAAACAAAATCAAAGTTTCATTTTTTTTTCTATTGCAAGCACAAAATTTGGAAGCAATTTCCAAATGAAAACAAAAATATATTCTCTTTGGATAAAAAGTAAATTTAACCATGTCTGCCTCTTCTAGCTCGGGAATAGTATATGCTTCTGTTCAATTAATATTTATAAACTGTCATTTATATTAAAATAATTCCCTATATTATTTCAAATTTTTTAACCCTAAAGGGTGTCTAGTTTTTGATACTTTACAAAGGGATACTTTACAAAGGGTGTCTAGTTTTTGATACTTTACAAACTTTAAACAATTACTCAAATATTATATATAAAAGGAGAAAAAAAACCTTCGTTTTAAACCCAAAATCCAGAACTACATTAAAACTTTCATTCAATTTTTATATATCACACCAATAAAAATCCAATTAACTCCAATTAGCTCATTGGATTTAAATCTCTCCCTTAAGTTTATCCTCATGGAGTAAAATCTTCTTCTCTTATTTTCAGATTTGATCAATAATATTTTACAAACTTTGGAGATTATTCAACGTTACATAGAAGGAGAGAAAACGTACATTTACAAACTCATTTTATAAACACAAACTATCTTAGAGTTTTCTTTTAATACATATATCAAACTTATAAAAATCCATCCTAACTAATTAAGTCATTAAATTTAAGTCACTCCCTCCAGCTTATCTTCATAGAATAAAGTCTTTTTATTTTCAGGAATGTCTATCAAGTCTCTTTTCTTCAAGAAATTCTCAGCCTCATCCATGAAAAAAAAAAAAGTCCCAAAGTTCTGTTAAAAATTGTATTAACTTGGAGTACTTCCTTATAGAATAAAAAATCTCTCAGATGTCTTATCTTTTTTTCTCAAAGGATTCTCAACCTTGTTAGTATACCAAACTTGACCTCTTAAAAATTGTGAATTTACTTGCCACTCTTGTTTCAATAGCACTGGGAAGGTTATATTCAAACCATCATCATAATGGTGTCAGATTTATGTTCCAAAGTTAGTTATTTGCATTGTCCAGTATTTGTTGACTTGTCACCAAGGGGTGATAATTTTCTACATCTAATTGTATCTCTTGTTCTTTTTAATATCGTCTGTATGATTTCTTTCTTTAGTCCCTAGCCGGTTTATGGTATAGGTCCGTGATGGCAAACCTATGGCATGCGTGCCAGAGGTTGCAAGCAGCGTCCTTCCTGATGGCACGCGAGCCGTCGCCCCAATTCAGTGCCGCGCATGCGCGCAGTCCTCCCGCTGGCCTGCTGGTCTTCGGGTCTCTGCCGCGCATGCGTGGTGGTGGGGCGCGTGCAGGGGAAGGGGGGTGTGCATTGCATTTTGGGGGTTTGGGCGTGCACGCGCGCATTGGGCACTCAGTCCGGAAAAGGTTATCACTGGTATAGATGATTTTCTGTATAGAGCTTTCAAAGATTTCCCTGATGACAGACCGAAGCTCAAGATTAAGCATCTTTGTAGCTCCCTCAAGTGGTCAAACATTCATTCATTCATTCATTCATTCATTCCTTTTCCTGGCCAGAGTTCATGAAAATAGGAAAATTTCAATCACCCACAACAAAGCAATCCAGGGCTACAGATTATTTTAAAAATAGTAAAATTAAACCACAACTTTCATCCTTATGTTTCTCCATCAAATTTAAAAAGAAAAAATACTCCAAACTTCCTTATTTTAGCTGCCTCAGCAACCCTCTTCCTTGTCATTTAACAATAAAGAAGTCTCAAAAATGGTGCAGAGCTTCAAAAAGGCTGTGACTAAAGAGAGCCTCTTTTAGCTAATAAAGATAATAGTCTCCTAAATTGGTTAAGAAATAAGGCACAACTTACCAAAAAATAAATAAATTCCAAAATGGCTGTTTTATCCAACAATGAAATGATTGCAAATAGTTGTTCTGATTGGCCCATGCATGGTTGTGTGAATGTTTTATTTTAAATATAGATGGTTTTTTTTAAATTGTTTTTATATGTTTTATTTTTTTATGATGTAAGCCGCCCAGAGTCCTTCGGGAGTTGGGCGGCATATAAATTTTATAACATAAATAAATAAATAAATAAATAAATTGCAGCCCTGCCGCCCCAGCTGCTTCAAAGCACAGCTTCTGAAACTACTTGCAGACAGTTGCTTATCGGAGGATCTTGAGAGATGATTCTAGGACTCTCCCCAACCCAGGAGAATCAGATAAATGAAAGTCTGTTCCTTCTGTTGTTAAGTTGGAAAAATGACAGTCCAGAGAGAGGAGATTCTCTGGGCGTGTCGGCCATATCACCGTAAGAGTGCAGTGCATTTCTTGACTGCTGATTCTTTTACTGTTGAAATTCCTAAAAGGCAGAAGCTCTGCAATCATTTCAACATCTTCATTATCAGATGCAAGGATCATTGCTGTACCTGTTGCCATTAATGTGGTCTTCTTTATATTTAAGCTGAGTTTTGTTTTTTTCATTATGCTTCTCAATTTTCATTACCAAAGTCTGCAGACCAGTTGGCTTTTCAGCTACTGCTTTTGCTTTATAAGCCATATACATTTTATTTTAATATGTTAACTACTATCTTTTGTAATTGCATTCTATGTTTGGTTAAAAGACCTTAGATGAGTTTTCTTTAGATTATAATTGTATGCTATTCTGAAAGATGGAGATACATATATTTTTATAGGAATAAGCAAGTCGTATGAAGAAAATTCTGATGGGACATCAAACAAGAGTAGTTGCCTTGTATAACACCTCTGGGTACCTCTGTACTGTTCCATTTCTTTGCTGGAGTTTTTTTTACTGCTTACCCCAACATGTCCTGAAATAGGTGGAGCATGGAATCTGTTGCTGTCCAAAGGAAGGCATGGATGCCTTGTGTTGAAGTTCAGTCTGTAGCACTTGATTTCTTTGATCTTCATATTCTGTAGGAGATGGAGAGGGATGGCTAGATTCAAGTTTGCTTGACATGTAAAAAATGAAGACCTAACCTGTGTCTTCTGCTTCTAGCTCAACATTCATGTGGGGAACATCTCCTTGGTGGACCAGTTTGAGTGGGATATGTCTGAGAAGGAGAATTCCCCTGAGAAGTTTGCCCTGAAGCTGTGCTCAGAGCTTGGACTGGGTGGTGAGTTCGTCACCACCATCGCTTACAGCATCCGGGGGCAGCTGAGCTGGCATCAGAAGACGTACGCCTTCAGGTATTTATGCTTTGATCCTATCCCCAAGTGGCATGAGGGATGGCCGATTTGTGGACCACCAGGTATTGCTGAATATTTCCTTTGGCTGTGCTGCTCAGGACTGTTGGGAATAGACATTCTGAGAGGCACAGCTTTCCCACTCCTACCATGTGGAGTTCAGCTGTTGTGACTGCAAGAGGCTGTAATGCAGCACCTCTGCTTCCTTGCACCTGGGAGTCCAAGTGTCTTCCACAATCTAAAGCCAACTTGTCTGCTTAACTTCAGATCCAATTCTGCTGGATGTGGCAGTCCATATAGGATGTGAGTGAGAATAAAAGGATGTGACCCTGTACTCCAAGGTTTGGAGCTCAGGACTTTGTTAGCTCTGATTCTTCTCTCTCATGTCATCTGTTAGTGAGAACCCCCTGCCGACCGTGGAGATCGCCATTCGTAACACTGGGGATGCCGACCAGTGGTGCCCTCTGCTTGAAACCCTCACTGATGCAGAGATGGAGAAGAAGATCCGAGACCAAGACCGGAACACAAGGTACTGCCTGCCGCCTCTCCTTGTGGAATTTTTTATTTTTTTCTGCATGAGATCAAATGTACTTGCCTAAAGTAGCCCACAGCAAGATAGCTGGCAAATAAATTAACAAATAAATACAAGTGAAAAATTTTCAATGTTCCCAGATGTTTCACAGATTTTAAAATTAGAATTAACTAGTTCTGATGATCAGAAGAAGAGTTAAGAAGACTCTTAACTCTTCCCAGAGTCTTCAGGTAAAGTTTTGGATGGTTCATGGATCACCAAACAATGTATGAAAATAATTTAATAAATACTACTTTAATTAATAGTTCTAAAAATAACAACAATGGATTGTCCCTTTGATCTTTTGGGGTCAGTACTGACCATTTTGAGAAACCCTGGCTAATTGTGCCTCTGTGGTTTGCAGGGAACTTTCCTGAAAATATTCTTGTGCCATGGATTGTGCTGAATTCCATGTACTGAAATGGGAATGATGATTTGTTCTCCCTGCACAGGAGTTCCTGTCTTCTCTTCCAGCCTGTTTCCCAGTTTAAACTGAAGTTGTGCCATGAATCTGCTGATGATGAATCTTGTTGTCTTCTCTGCAGGCGCATGAGGCGTTTAGCCAACACAGCTCCAGCGTGGTAACCTCTGCAGAGGACCTTCGGCCACCAGACTTTCTCTTCGAAGTACTGGCTCCTGCTTGGGGGCCTGCAGCCCTCCCTGGACTAGCTTAGAAAGCCAGGCGTCCCTCCTTTCCCCAGTCTCTACCTCTGGGGGTCCAGTAAAGACGAATTGTGGCAGCTGTCCAAATCATCTTTTCCCACGCCCAAACGACTTTTTAAATAAATAATCCATCAAGATGGAAGATGCATTTCCAGATTCCTTTTCTTTGTCCCCAAATGTATACTAACTAGTTCCCCTTTTTTCTCTGTCCATGTGCCTAGCAGTCGGTTTTTCTTTGCAATATTTGGGGGGTGGGGTGTCACTAAGCCACTATGTGATGCATTTGGTTTTGGTGTAGCTTGTTGCATGATCTCAGCTCATTTCTTTAGTAAATGGTGGTTAAGCAAACCAGTATGATCTAGGAACTCAGTTAATGGCTTGTTTTAGAATTATATTTCTTCCATTGTTGCCTGACCGTATGACAGTCATTCTGAAGTGCTTGAGTTAACAAAATGAGCTGGTGATGTGTCTATTCTGGCTGAACACAAGTCTCTTAAGCAACACCTGTTATTATCTGCTTTGGAATTTTGCCCAGTTCTGCAATTGCCAGAGACAACTCCTGATTATATTTTAATAAACATTTCCAGCCTGATATAACATATATTGAAATACTATGGGGATATTTTAAAAGCTGTATAATGCTGGTTTTATAAAGGTTTATATTTTTATATTATATTATAAATATATTATAAATATAATACGGTGTTTCCCTGAAAATACGACCTATTCAAAAAGTAAGGCCTAGCCCAATTTTTTTTGGGGGGGTAGGCCTAATATAAGCCCTCCCCCAAAATAAGCCCTATTGAAGTGGGTGGGCATGGCCAGCACAGGAGGCAGCCCTTCCCTTCCCCGGTCACCTCATGGCTGCTCGGCCCCTTAATCGGGGCCCGCAGATCAGCTGAGCTGCTCTGGCCGCTGCCTCCAGTAAGCGTGGCCGCTTTTGCAGCCAATTGCGGCCGCGAAAGAAGCCGGAGGCCAAGCGACGCACCCCACACGCCTCGCTCCCTCCTTACCTAATGGTGACAGCAGGCAGTTCCGTCCACGGAACAGCTGCCTCGTGCGTGCCGCTCCGGCTGCTGCCTCCAGCAAGCATGGCTGCTTTTGCCATCGATTGCAGCCACAAAAGCAGCAGGAGGCCAAGTGATATACCCCACACTCTTCGCACTGGCCTTCCGAAGGGTACTGTAGCAGCAGCTATCCACAATTTTTTTACCGTTATTTCGTCCCAACCCATGTGGCCCAGTACGATGTTAAAAGTTAACATTTCTGAAATGGTACCGAAGGGTACTGCTGCTACAGTACCCTTCGGAAGGCTGGCGCAAGGTGTATGGGGTGCATCGCTTGGCCTCCTCCTGCTTTTGTGGCCGCAATCGATGGCAAAAGCGGCCGCGCTTGCTGGAGGAAGAGGCTGGAGCAGCACCCATGAGGCAGTTGTTCCGTGGACGGAACTGCCTGCTGTGACTGTCACCATTAGGTAAGGAGGGCGTGAGGCATGTGGGGTGCGTCGCTTGGCCTCCAGCTTCTTTTGTGACCACAATTGGCCACAAAAGTGGCCACGCTTGCTGGAGGAGGCGGCCTGAGCGGCACCCGCGAATCAGCTGTTTCGTGAATGGTGGCCTGCTGTGACCCTTTGGGAAGCTGGCACGAGGGGCCGCTCGCCCTCCCCCCTGCCTCATACCGGTACATGGGGAAAATAAGACACACACACCCCGAAAAGAAGCCCTAACCAGTTTTTCGGGGGTTAAAAGAAAATAAGACCCGGCCTTATTTTCGGGAAAACACAGGTATATTCATAAACTCATGAAAAGTTGTACAGGCTCTGGCTTAACCCCTGGGTGGTTCAGTGGTGGAAAGTTGGCTCAAGGACAGGGCCCAGGGTGTGATTGTTCATGGGCAACTGTCTTAGACCTGTCACAAGCGGCATACTCCCAGGCTCAGTTCTAGATCCTCTCCGTTCAACATTGTAAGTGATATAACAGAAAGATTGCTAGGTAAGATTTGTCTTTTTACTGAGACACAAAAATGTATAATAGAGTTGGTGTTCCTGGGGATATTGGTAACATGGAAAATGATTTGGCATGGCTGAAAAATTGGTCAAAATATAGAGACTGCAGTTCAGTGTTTCTAAATGTCAGATCGTGCACTTAGGGAAAATGAATCCTCTGGCAGGGTACAGAATTAGGGGTACAGTGTTGGACAAGAGAAGAAAAAAATGTAGGTGTGCTCATAGCAGATGACTGCAAAACGAGCAAACCGTGTGGCCAGATAGTTGTGAAGGCAAACAAAATTATGGGATGTACCACTAGAAGGAACACCAGCAGGGAAAAGGAGGTCCTAATCCTGCTATAGAGAGAGCTTTAGTCAGACCCCATTTGGAACACTGTCCAGTTCTGGAGACCCCACTTAAAAAAACGATATAAAACTGAGCGGATCCAGACTTCCGGCACTGACGTCACGCTGGTGCGAGCAAGCCGACGGAGCTCCGTCCGGCACGCACGGCGTTTCTTGTTATTGTGGCCGTTTTTAGGCAAGGTCGGCTCTGGGAAAGAGCACCGGTGGAGAGGGGCGACTTCGGAGCTTTTGTGGGAGAAAGGCGATCTCTGGACAAAGCGAGAGGTGCCCTCAGAACTAACAAGAAAGAGATCGGCCTGTCAATGGCCGATCCGAAGACGTGGCTGTCAGCCTGACGAGGAGGAAGAAGAAAATAAAACAGTGAGACGTATCGGCAAACGAAAACAGTAAATTACTGCGAAAAAGCCTCTTTATCAGCGAGAAGTGAATGGAAAAGAGAAAGGAAAAGGAGTGATCCGGAATAGATGGAAAAGCGGCGAATTCGAGATGAAAACGGAGAGGAGAAGGCAAAGTAAGTGTGGAGACGGAGAAGAGGAAGTGTGAGAGGAGACGGAGAAAGTGGAAGCGAGAGTGACTCTTGGAATCTAAAGGAACGAGAGGGAAGAAAGAAGAGAGGGGAAATAGGAGAGAAAGTTTGGAGAAAAGGTAAAAGTTGGGGAAAGAAAGAAGGTAAAAGATAGACTGTAAGAAGGATCATAAGTGATAGTGACTGCAAAAAAAAAAGGGTCACCATTTTGAGAGGTTTGGGAAACTTGGAGAGGAAACGAAAAGAATACAGAGAAGAAAACAGAACTTGAGGATCATTAAATAAGAAGGTTGGACAATAAACTTAAATCCCTTCCTTGCTAACCCTTCTGCCTTTCCTCCTTTCCCATTATTTTTTTTTCCTTTTTTCTGTATTGAAATATCCT
This sequence comes from Thermophis baileyi, assembly GCA_003457575.1. Taxonomy (NCBI): domain Eukaryota; kingdom Metazoa; phylum Chordata; class Lepidosauria; order Squamata; family Dipsadidae; genus Thermophis; species Thermophis baileyi. The sequence goes on along the minus strand of QLTV01000626.1, from coordinate 237,279 downwards.
ATTATATCTTACCATTTATAAGTTTAATATTGTAAAAGGAAAAAAAAGGGGGGGAGACTAATTAATAATAATCATTATAACTACTATACTATTATACTGTTTATAACACATAAGAAAATAGGAATTGGAAGCACATTAGATAAAGGTTGAAATAATTAGCATCAGTATTTTATACTTATATTTACAGTTACTTATATTTATATTTATATTTACACTTATATTAAATAATAAATTGTAACAACTACTATTAAGTACCATTATTAACTACTGCTATTATTTATTATTACAATAGATAGTATTTTGGATTAAAAATAGAGATAAGGTATAAAGGAAATTGTATGGTAAAGTGGAATAATATACTTAAGACTATCCAAATGTCCACGATGACAACAACCTTAATGAAAGGGAGCAAAAAACAAATAACTTCAATAGCATCCCCAGCGGGTCAAAAAGCAGTGGAAAGTGCGGCAAGTAGTGAAAATATGCAAGGTATACAAGCATCTCTAAATTTCCTGCAGGAAACTCTTCTAAAAATGCAGGAAACAATTACGAAGGGCCTGGATGATGTAAAAAATGAAATGACTGAGGTCAAAAATAATATGACTAAAATTGAGGATAAAGTGGATACGATTCAAGTAGCGCTAGTCAAAAACGAGAAACAAAAGAAGTTGTAGAAAGAACGGACAAGGCTGAGAAAAGTCTAGATAAAACAGACACCAAGTTAGAGGAAATGAATAAAAATCTTGAAGAGGCCATCTCTCATCTGGAAATGGAGAAGTCAATGTTTTACCTAAGGTTCCAAAATATAGAAACAAAGGAAGAAGACTTATTGGAAATAATGGTAGAAATATTAGGGAAAATCTTAGACAGAAGCAGAGAGGACATCTTGAAAGAAATTGATGAAATTTACAGAATACCAGTTATGCTAGGAAATATAAACACCCCAGAGAAGGGCATATCAGGTTCTTGAGAAGAGCAATGAGAGATGAAATTCTTAACATAGTAAGAAATGACACATTGACATACATGGGAAAGGAAATTGCAATATTAAAACAGATACCCCGAAGGATAAGAGACAAAAGAAAAAATTATAACTTTCTGTCAGCCCAACTTGTGAGACAAAGAATCTTGTTTAGGTGGCTCATCCCGGAAGGGATGTTAATAACATGGAGGGAAAGGAAAATCAAAATTGACACTATAGAAAAGGCGGAGGAATTCCAGGAACAACTGCTAGCTGGAGATGAGGAGCAAGATAATAGAGAGGTGAGAATGAGTAGAAGTCAGGAGGATTTAAGAAATAGAAAACATCAAGAGGAAAAGGAAACGAGGGATGGAAATGAGAAAGAAAGACATGAAAGAGAGGGAGCAAGGACAAGAGCACAAACGGAGATATACTCGAAAGGAAGCACAAGATCCAACAATAAACAATAACAATGAAGATCTAGGAATTGACTTATTTTCTGTTAACATCAATGGTTTAAATTCACCTGTTAAGAGAAAACCTGTACTGCTAGACCTTCAAAAACAGAATAGGGATGTAATCTGTTTACAAGAGGTGCATATTAAAAAGGATTCTGAAAGATTATTAAAATACTCGAAATTAGGAAAATTATACTGTGCATTATCACAAGTTTAAAAAAGGGGGATTGCAATTTATGTAAAAGAACGATTAAATTCAAAATTAATATATATGGATAAAGAGGGTAGGATTTTAATTGTGGAAATAACATTAGGACGAAAACGAATACTGTTAGCAGGAATATATGCACCCAATAAACAAAAAAATTTTTATGCCAAATTGCACAAAATAATAACGGAAATAAAATGGGACAATTTATGTATTATAGGCGATTTCAATGCTATAGCAAACAGTAAAATGGACTATAAATGTGTAAATAAGAAAAAAAAATAGAAGACAACTGCCTAATACTTTTTCAAATATGGTTAAGGAAGCAGACATTGAAGATGCATGGAGAAAATTAAACCCACAAAAAAAGCAGTACACGTTTTACTCAAACCCCCACAAGTCCTGGTCACGAATAGATATGGCCTGGATGAATCCAGAGCTGGTAATGGATATTGAAATCATAGACATGCTACCCAACAAATGGGCCGACCATAACCCAGTACTAATAAAATGGAGGGATGGAGGGGGGAAAAAAGAAAAGAACAATTCGATGGTCACTTAATCAAAATATTTTAAAGGAAAAAGAATATATACAAAAAATAGAAAAAGAATTAGAATTTTTCTTTACAGTAAATACTAAAGAGCAAACATCTACACAAAACGTATGGGATACTATGAAAGCGTATTTAAGAGGATTGACAATTGCGTACACAGCAAAGAAAAATAAGGAAAAAAAAGAGAAATTGGAAATATTGAATACAAAGCTTAGGGAACAAGAATTATTATTGCAAAAAGAACCATCGAATAACAAACACAAAGAGGAAAGAGATTTAATGAAACATAAGATTAATTTGGAAATACAAGACGAGATAAGTCGAAATATAAAAAAAATGAAACAAAACTATTTTGAACATGCAAATAAGCCTGGGAGATGGTTGGCCCATAAATTAAGGAAAGAAAAAACAAACAGAACAATCCAGCAACTCAAAGACGAGGAAGGAGAACTTCATCACGAAATAGAGGAAAAGAAGAAGATTATCCAGAATTTCTACAAGCTACTATATGGACGAGCAGAAATTAAAGAAGAAGACATCAAGAAGTATTTAGATAACAAACACCTGCCAATCTTGCCGGAGGAAAAGCAAATAATTTTAAATAGGGAAATCACAGGAGAACTAAAAGAGGCCATTAAAAAACAAAATAATAATAAAACACCGGGGCCAGATGGGCTTCCAGCGGAGATGTATAAGAAATTCCAAGATACTCTGGCAGAAAAAATGTTAGAATTGTATAATGAAGCACTAGATCAAGCCAGAATGCCAGGATCATGGGAAAAAGCATATATAACGTTGATACCCAAAGAAGACACAGACAAATCCTCAATTCAAAATTATAGACCAATTTGTCTACTAAATTCGGACTACAAAATTTTTACAACAATATTGGCAGGAAGATTAAAGATGATACTAAATCAAATTATACATTCGGATCAAAATGGCTTTCTTCCAAAAAGACAAATTCGAAATAATACAAGGATAATAATGACCGTATTAGAATATTATGAAATTCATTCAGATAAACAAATGGCGCTAATATTTGTAGATGCACAGAAAGCCTTCGACAATTTAGATTGGAAATTTTTAACAACACAATTGAAATGTATACCATTCGGAGATAAATTTATTAAAACAATTGAATTAATATACTCAACACAAACAGCAAGGATTTTAATAAATGGCGATATGACAGGAAAAATAAATGTGATGAAAGGGGTCAGACAAGGATGCCCCCTATCCCCCTTATTGTTTATCTTTGCACTGGAAACATTGTTAAGTCAAATAAGAAGAAATTCGGAAATTAAAGGGTTAAAAATCAAAAAAGAGAAATACAAAACACAGGCATTTGCAGATGATATGATTTTCATTATTGAGGATCCCCAAAACTCTGGACCTAAAGTATTGCAAGAGATTGAAAAATTTGGTGAAGTGGCTGGCTTAAAGATTAATAAAGATAAAACAAAAATAATAACTAAAAATTGCACTCAGAAACAAAATCAGAAATTGGAAAAATTATTGGGAATTCAAATAGTAAAAAAAGTAAAATATCTTGGGATTTGGATAACAGCCAACTGCTCGACAATAAAAGAAGACCTGAAACTAATACAAAAAATTAAAAAGGATTTAGAGAGTTGGTCAAAATTACAAATCTCTTTAATTGGAAGAATAGCCACGATTAAAATGAATATATTACCAAAAATTCTTTAACTATTTCAAACGGCTCCAATAAAAACTGGCAAAAAATTTTATGTAGACCTAGATAGACTAATTGTAAAAAATTTTTGGATGGGAAAAAAAGAATTAAGAAAAAATTACTACAAGACAAAAGGGAAAAAGGAGGTTTTGGATTACCAAATTGGCAACTATATCACCAAGCAGCAACGATAAAATGGATGAAAGAATGGGTAACACTTACCAATAAAAGAATACTAACAATAGAAGGGCATGACCTACAAATTGGTTGGCACAATTTTATTTGGGAAGGGAAGCATCAAACACATAAATATTTTCAAAGACATCACGTTAGAGGGGCATTATTGGAAGACTGGCTAGAAATTAAAAGAAAATACTACATTAAAATGCCCAAATGGATATCTCCGATGGAAGCAGTAATCTACCCCAATGTGTTAGATTTAGATTAAAAAAGTTAATTATAATAGCAATAGCAATAGCACTTAGACTTATATACTGCTTCATAGTGCTTTACAGCCCTCTCTAAGCGGTTTACAGAGTTAGCATATTGCCCCCAACAATCTGGGTCCTCATTTCACCCACCTCAGAAGGATGGAAAGCTGAGTCAACCTTGAGCCGGTGAGATTTGAACCGCCGAACTGCAGCTAGCAGTCAGCTGAAGTAGCCTGCAGTGCTGCACTCTAACCACTGCGCCACCTCGGCTCTATTATAAGGAATTATAATACAGAAATGTATTATATATCCCAAATATCCTCCCAAATATATTTGGGATATAGGTCCCAAATAAAACATTTGAGCTTTGTAATGATAATATGGACGCAAAATTTTGGCTACAATGTTGAATTGGATCTATGGGACAAAATATGGGATCAAAATTACAAAATGACAATGGCCTCATCATATAGAGCAAATACATACAAAATGTTCTATAGGTGGCATTTACCTCCGGCAAGACTGGCAAAAATGTTTCCGAAACTATCAGCAAAATGTTGGAAATGCAAACGAGAAATAGGGACTTACTATCACATGTGGTGGACGTGCCCAGAAATAAAGAAATATTGGAGAAAGATACAAAAATGGGTAGAGGAAATAACAAAACAAACAATAGACTTCAAACCGGAATTATTTTTGTTAGGAATATTAAAAATGAAAACAAGTAAAAGTAACTGATATCTCATATTACACATAATAACGGCAGCCAGAATCCTATACGCACAACATTGGAAAATTGATTCAGTCCCTTCAAGTACAATGATTATAACTAAAATTTTGGAATGTGCGGAAATGAGCAAATTAACGATGGAATTACAGGATAAAGAGGAAACAGAATTTTATAAAATCTGGGAAAATTGGTACAATTGTTTGGAACACAAAAAAGAACTAAGATAATTAATAATGAATACAGAAACAAAAGACAGGTAGATAGCTTTAAACAGGATATGAATGATAGAATGAATAACAAGGTAAAATTAAGAAATATATGATATTAGATAAATGATTGGAATAGCGATTTAGAAATAGAGAAAAGAACGATACGTCACACTGTTAAAACTAAACTAATATTAAATGTATATGGGGTTTTTTTTATGTTCTGTTTTATGTTTTTAGATTAGGTTATATGTTATTGTACAGTATACTCCTATGTATGTATGTTTGATTCTTATATATGTATACTTTGTGTATATATGTTGTTATCTTTTAAAACTACTCAATAAAAACTCTTTAAAAAAAAAAAAGACTGAGCGGATCCAGAGATGGGCAACAAAAATGGTGCAAGCTTTGAGGGATAAAACATATCAGGAGAGATTGGAGGAACTGAATACGTTGTTGTGGCCGCCAGCTGCCAGCAGAGCTGGTGGCAGACTCGGACAGTGAGGAGGTTGGGGAGGAACTTGGGCCAGCCCTGGAGTCTGGGGAAGGCTCTGATGGGTGCTCTGCATCGGAGGCAGAGATGGAGCCAGGGCTGTCCAACATTTATCAGCTGCCTTCGGAGTCGGAGATAAGTGGGGAAGAAGAACAGCTGGAGCCTGTTCCAGATGCACGTATGTGCAGAGCTGTCAGGAGAAGGAAACAACTAAGGAACAGGGTCAACTCGGAAGTAAAGGCACAAGTGGACGCTGAATGGCCCCTCCCATAGGGAATAAATAGGAGCAAAAGGGGAGTGGTGTTTGCAGGAGACAGTTCGCTTATTGTGAAGATTTGCTTATCTGAGTTTGTGCCTCACAGAGACTCCTTGCCAGGTATTTCATTTTACAGCGTTGCGACTGGAAGCTCTCGGCCTGGCAACTATCCAAGGACTGATAAAGTCTGTTTTTGAAATTAAACCTTGAAAGGCTTATTGCCGGGACTTTTCTGGATGTGAATGATAGGAATTCACTTTAAACCAAATAAAAAGGGACAAGGAGTCTGTTTCGTGATTCTGTTAAGCCTGGGTCAGAACACACTGCTCGCGCAAGTGGGGATGCACGCATGCTTGCCCACCGCTTCAGGCAGCCCAGCAGTGGTCCAGGGGTTGGGGATCCCTGTTCTAGAAGGCAGTATTTTCAATATTAAGCAAAACTCAAGAACACGGGCATAACCTCAAACTAATAGGAGGGAAGATCAAAAGTCATGTTAGAAAGGATGACTTCACAGAAAGAATAGTGGAAGCTGGGAACCAGCTTCCAGCAGAGGTAGTGGGTCAATCATCAGTAACTGACTTTAAACATGCTTGGGATAAGCATGTGTCCATCATTTGACAAAAAATAAAAAATAGAAGTTTTAAAATTAATATAAATAAAACAAAAAGGGGCATACTTGATAGCAATAGCAGATTTATATACCACTTCATAGTGCTTTACAGCCCTCTGAGCAGTTTACAATGTCAGCATTTTGCCCCCAACAATCTGGGTCCTCCTTTTACTGGCCTTGGAAGGATGGAAGGCTGAGTCATCCCGGAAGAGTTGCGGTGGCGCAGTGCTTAGAATGCAACACTGCAGGCTCCTTCTGCTGACTGCCAGCAGTTTGAGTCTCACCAGCTCAAGTGTCAGCGTTCCAACTAACAACCCCAGCAAAACAACACTCCGAGGCAGACAATTCCTCAAAGTTCCATTTTATTAGAGAAGTCATATTGGCACATCTGGGAAAACCCAAATCTGAAAGTTCTGGGTTTTCCCCACCCAAAAGAAAGTCAATGATCCATCCCCTGGACCCACAAGTCCATCACATGGCCCAATCATATCTTCACACTGGCTGGAGGCAATCCCCAGCCACTCCCATCCAGGTGCAGGAAGTTGTCCTTGACTCCCAGAGAAAGGAATGTTATGGCTAAACTTCCACCGCTCCTTGCAATCCCCCCATCTGCTTTCCCAGGCGCTAAATGTAGCAGCCCTGAAGCTCCAAAGAAAAAGATGGCTTCCAGGGCTGACATCAAGGTTGACTCAGCCTTCCATCCTCCGAGGTCAGTTAAATGAGGACCCAGATTGTTAGGGGCAATAGGCTGACTGTATAGTGCTTAGAGAGGCCTGTAAAGCACTGTGAAGCGGTATATAAGTCTAAGTGCTGTTGCTATTGCTATTGAGCTGGTCAGGATAGAACTGCTGACAGTGGGAATGCAGAGTCAGCCTGCAATGCTGCGTTCTACTCACTGCACCACTACAGTTCCTGGTGATGGACCAGCAGGTCTTCTTTTGCCATCTGTTTTCTATGTTTCTATATAGCAGGGCCATATAAGATAGTAGCTGAGTAGTTCTGCTTTGGCTTGTTTGCTGCCTCAAAGGCTGGGAGGGGTGGAGTGAGAGAGCACCAGGAAATCCCAGCATTAGAGTTGGCTAAATGGGTAAAAAGTGTGTAGTACAGGTAGTCCTCGACGTACAACCACAATTGGGCCCAAAATTTTTGTTCTTAAGTGAGCATTTGTAAAATGAGTTTTGCCCCATTTTATGCCTTTCTAGCCACAGTTAAGTGAATCACTGCAGTTGATCAGTTAGTAACCCAGTTAAGTGAACTCTGCCTTCCCCATTGACTTGGCTTGTCAAAAGGCTGCAAAAGGGGATCACATGACCTTGGGACACAGCAACGGTCATAAGTATGAACCAGTTGACAAGCATCTGAATTTGGATCACATGACCATGGGGATGCTGCCATGGTTGTAAGAGTGAGAAACGGTCATAAGTCACTTTTTTCAGTACTGTTGTAACTTTGAACGGTCACTAAATGAACTGCTGTAAGTCGAGGACTACCTGTAGTCACCAGGAGTCCAGTCTGATTTGAAAGAATCTTCCCCTCCCCATAAAAAGAGAATGCAGTGGCCTCTCACTGATTTGTATAAATGGTCTCTCCCCCCCTCCCCCCAATGCTTCCCAGGCTTTTTGCCATATAGTAGAGTTGATATGAGGGTTTAAGCATACAGTTAGGGGCAACTCCTCTGTGTCCCTCCTGAAATCTCAGGTTGGACTTGCATGCACTGACTCAATGTTGGGGAAAAGACAGGAGCCTTAGGGGAGCATTTAGGTTCTGCCCTGATTTCGTAAGCAGCTTGACAAGAAGTGGGAAAGGAGGTGTAGTCGAGGGGAGTTTTTCTTCGACCTCTTTAGTCACTGAACCTCAGTTTTAGAAGTCTGGTTATAATCTGCCAAGTGGATCCAGCTGCCCAACCCCCTTTTCAGTGCACGCACATAGACACACACACACACACACACACACACACACACACACACACACACACACACACGTCACCAGGAGACTGAGAGGCAGCACGGACAGGGAAGTGAGGGGAATAAGACACACTCCAGGTCAGATCAGAATGGCCAGATTCAGGACAGGGAACCCTTTATTTTTTTTAAAGGGTGGAGTTTGCAGAATAAAAACAAATTAACATTGAATAGTGGATTATAAAGTCCAGCCCCTGAGATTCTAGAGTTGTAAATTACAAAAGAAATCAGAATATGAGAGGAGGTGGAAATTAGAGATTAAATCAGTGAAATGGCTTCCAAGAAATAATAGAGTAAATGGGGATAATGCTATACTGTGCCGCTTTTATTTGGTTGTAAACTGCCTAGAGCAGAGGTGTCAAACTCAAGGCCCGCAGGCCGCATCCAGCCCACGGGGTGCTTAGATCTGGCCCACGGGGCTGTCCTGGAAACAATGAAGGACTGGCCCGTGGTGCCTCTGCCAGCAAAAATGGAGCTCAGGAGGGCTACACATGGCCCTCCCGGGCTCCGTTTTCGGCTGTGATGGCCTCCTGCAGCCCTCTGCCAGCGAAAACGGAACCCGGGAAGGTTGTACACGGCCCACCCAGGCTCCATTTTTGGCCACGATGGCCTCCTGCAGCCCTCTGCCAGTGAAAATGGGGAACCCCCCTAGGAGGCTGTCATGGCTGAAAATGGAGCCTCAACGAGTGATGTCGTGCTGGCCATGCCCACCCCGGCCACGCCCACCCTGGTCACACACACACACCGGGCCCCCGAGGTCAATCAACCCTGATGCGGCCCTCAATGAAATTGAGTTTGACAACCCTGGCCTAGAGGAGACTCTAGGCCAGATGGGCAGCATATAAAAATAAAATAGAGGAAAAGTTGTTTTGGTAAAGAAGTCTTTAGTTAAAAAAAAAAAATTAAAAATCTCATTTAATGGGCACTGTCCATGACAGGTAGCATCTCTACATATTTGGCTAAATGTTAGGAAGTTATGCCTTACTGATTATATTGAATGCTCACATGTGCCAGTGCCGAAGAAACCCACCATCAAGGAACTGAACGACTACAGACCAGTTGCTCTAACATCTGTAGTTATGAAAACCTTTGAAAGGCTAGTGCTGTCCCACTTGAAAACCATCACGGATCCACTGTTAGACGCCCTGCAATTTGCATACTGAGCAAATAGATCAACAGGTGATGCTGTTAATATGGCTCTGCACTACATTCTACAACATCTTGAATCTCCAAAGATCTATGCAAGGGTCCTCTTTGTAGACTTTAGTTCAGCATTCAATACCATCATTCCAGACACTCTTCTAACTAAGCTAAACCAGCTAGCGGTACCTGAACACACTTGTAAGTGGATCATAAGCTTCCTAACAAACAGGAAGCAGCAGGTGAAGCTAAGCAGAATCACATCAGATACCTGTACTAATTGTACTAACTAATTGTACTAACCTGCACAGCCCCCCCCCCCCAAGGCTGTGTGCTTTCTCCACTTCTCTCTATACCAATGACTGCATCTCTAACAATCCACTGTTAAACTACTGGCTGTGAAAATATTTACAGACCCCTCACATCCTGGTCATAAACTGTTTCAACTCCTACCATCAGAATGACGCTATAGGGCACTGCACACCAGAACAACTAGACACAAGAACAGTTTTTTCCTGAACGCCATCACTCTGCTAAACAAATATTTCCCTCAACACTGTCAAACTATTTACAAAGTCTGCACTACTATTAATCTTCTCATCGTTCCCATCACCCATCTCCTCCCACAAATGACTGTATGACTGTAACTTTGTTGCTTGTAGCCTTACAATTTATATTGACTGTTTCCTAATATGATTTGATTACTTATTTGTACCCGGACTATCATTAAGTGTTGTACCTTATGATTCTTGACAAACGTATCTTTTCTTTTATGTACACTGAGAGCATATACACCAAGACAAATTCCTTGTGTGTCCAATCATACTTGGCCAATAAAATTCTATTCTATTCTATTCTATTCTATTCTATTCTATTCTATTCTATTCTATTCTATTCTATTCTATTCCATTCCATTCCATTCCATTCCATTCCATTCCATTCCATTCCATTCCATTCCATTCTTGTTATATTTTGATACTTCTGCAGCAATCTTCTGGTTTTCAGTGTTATATGTTTCATTTTTCTTTTAATACAGATTGAGTTTAATTTAATTGATCTAGTGGTTAAGTTCCGTCTTAGGCAGCAAAGTTGGCTGGGTGACTTTGGGCCAGTTTCTCTCAGCCCAACTCACCTCAGCAAATATTTGTGGAGAAAATAGGAGAGAGGGAGGAGTTTTAGGCATGTTTGCCACCTTGAGTTATTTTATAAAAACAATAAAAGTGAGACATTTATGATAATTACCCCTTGTGACTTCCCCCATTTACCCTTTTCCGCCCACGTCCAACTGGCACGATCATTTGCTGCGGGAGGGCCTTTGCATAGGCTGTTTTGTGTTGGGGCTGTTTTTTGGAGTTTGGGTGTGTACAATGTGGGTGAAGGGACTTCTCTTTCACTTATGCAATCATTGCTGCTTCTGATGCTCCGTTGGGTTCGTTGATCCCACAGAGCCCTAATGCTCCACTTTGTCTCGAGATGTTGTCATTGGTAAACCAAGGATTGTGGCTTCCTATTATTATTTGTGAACCCAGCCAGTTGTTGATTGAAAAGCAAAGGGATTGCCAGGCACTCCTCTGCAGGTGGCTGCCCTGACCAAGTAGGGAAGGGCAGAAAATACGTATCTTTTCTCTAGGGAAGAACTGTGTGGTAGGAAATAATGTAGACCAATGGAAGATTTACAAAATAGTTATCTGCTTTCCTGTTTCTGCTAGTAGAAGGAAGAAAAAAAATTGACAAATATCCATTGTAGTTGTTTCTATACTTGAATTAAATGTAGTTTATAGACCAAAAGGCATGTTTTATCAGGGAGTGTGTGATGCTTGAACCAGAATCCCCAGTAATGTTTGTTTCTCTGTTCCAAAAGTCCCATCTGTTGTTATTTTGAACTGGGTATGAAGAATACTGAAGAGAAGGACTGGGGGTGACATGAGAGCAGCCTTGAAGTATTTAAGGGGCTCAACCTCTTTTCCAAAGTACCAGAGGCAGGACAAGAAGTAATGGGTAGAAGAACTTGTGGGCACTCCATCACTGGAGGTTTTCAAGAAGAGAATTAACAGCCATTTGTCCAGAATTATAAAAGGGTCTTTTGCCATGGGCAGGGGGTTGGACTAGAAGACTACATGTCCTTTCCAACCCTATTGTTTTATGTTCTGCTTTGTATTTAAACTTTCTCAGAAGCATGAGTTACTGTGCGTGTTTATAACACCTCTTCCCTCTGGCCTAGGAAAAGAGCCCTCTAGGCAAAGGTGTATGGTTAATGATGTGTAACTCACAGGACAGGAAACTGAAGTGTAAAATTTACAGCTTAAAATACAGGAAGATCAACAGGACAATAAAAAATCCACTTACAAATTGTTCCTGTGGGCTAAGTTTTACTGTCCCAGATGGAGAGGCAGCATGGTAGAGAGGTTAATATTTGACACACACTCTCTTCCCAATTTCAATTCATCATGTATTATCTGAATTGCAACTTACCTTCATCATGTCCAGCAATTGCAAACCTCTAGTAGGTAATGGAACAACAGACCTGGGAGTCAGATGGTCTAGGCCATAGGTGTCAAACTCGTGGTGTTGTGCTGCCGTCATGTGACGTTTTGTGACATTTTTCCCCTTCACGGAGCTGGGATTGGTGTGGCCTGCATCCAGCCCGCGGGCTGCCAGTTTGACACCCCTGGTCTAGGCTGTGGAGAGCACTGTACAAGACCATCTTTGGTCATGAAAGCTTTGGGGACTTTCAGCCCAACCTGCCTTACAGGGTTGTGGGAATGCTCTAGATCAGGGGTGTCAAACTCAAGGCTCGGGATGGGGTACTTAGATCTGGCCTGTGGGGCTGCCCTGGAAACAGGAAAGGACTGGCCTGCAGTGCTTCTGCCAGTGAAAACAAACTCCTGAGCTCCGTTTTCACTGGCAGAGGGTTGCAGGAGGCCGTGGCAGCCGAAAACTGAGCTTTGGAGCCCGTTTTCTCTGGCAGAGCACTCTGGCCACCACAGGTGCCCCCAACAGGAGTGACATCAAGCTGGCCATGCCCACCCTGGCCCCTCCACCCCGGCCCCCCGAGGTCAAACACAACCCTGATGCTGCCCTCAATGAAATTGAGTTCGACACCCCTGTTCTAGATGAAAGGCAGGTTGTAAGTTAGTGAATTATGAGCTGGAAGATGAGACAGGCCAAGGCTCACATTCTAGCAGAGACCCCCAAAGGCCCTCTGCCTTTGTTTCATGGCTCTGAAGCTTGTTCTGGTCATGCTGTACAGGGTGTGTGAGCAGCAAAAGCCACACATGCAAGGCAGGGCTGCCTGGGAGGGCATCAAACCCATTAAGAGCCCCTCAAAAATTAACCCCATCGATTCTGACATCACTAGCAGATCATGCTTGCTCTTCAGCCGATCAGCAAGGCTGGTTATTCACTGTGAAAGTGGAGGGGCTTCAGACCAACATTGTCCCCCAATCTGTAGGCATCTGGTCCACCTGCTCCTTGCCTCCTGCTCCCAGTTCAGAGCAGCTTCCCACCTGTCAAGCTAAACATTTGCATCATGATGTGTAATGGGTGACTAAGCACACATTCCTGACTTAGAGATTCAGACAGTGCTCCAGCATTCTTCCCAAAGGGTTCAACAGACTGGTCGGGTGCAAATCTCAAGCAGGATGAGCGCACTTCAGCAAGTGGTACAGTTTTAAGTTTTATTTTTGGGGTCAGCTAGTTGACTTAGCTATTCTTCCAGGAATCCATAGGACATAGTGGAGTGGTCACTCCTCTCTTTTCTGGGGAAGCCCAGGACTTGCGGGGGGAAGCTCATCACACTTCCCTGGGTGATGGGAGCTACTCCCCAAAGCAACAAGACAGCCACAGTCTGCCAGGTTGGGGAGGGAAATAACTTCAAGGGAAATAACTTGTTGAAAAACAAGTTGAAAAACTCTTAAAGGGAAACAGCAGCTGCAGTTGTAATCTTTAAAAGTTGGCTAAGCATCTGCCTTGCTGCAGTAATGCCAATGCTGATTGCTCCAAGACAAAAAATGGCAGAAGTTTCATTCTTCTGATGGCTGTTAGAAAATGGTCCTTGTAGCAAGACTTCAAGGTCAGTGAACAGGTTCAGGTATTTAACATTCCACATCCCTGAAATGCAGGGGGAAAACCGCAAAATCTCTGAACAACAATCAAATTCCTTTGACAAAGTTAGTAGGGAGCTGCCGGTCTCAAAACTTCCCTTCGGCCCAGTCAAATGTGACAGATCGCTCCCCAGAATCTCCCCAGCCTTTGAGGTAAAGCTGCCACACCCACCGCACAGAATGAGGCAACCGTTTTAAGAGGGGTCCCAGCTGAATCTTGCGAGTTGGGGAGGAGGGAGTCATTTTTTATTTGATTCCCTATTAAACTTAATAAAATTAGCATTGCTTTAAACCCATAATAATGAGTCCCTTTGTATATAACTAAATAGAAATTTAATTTACATAGTTAGAAAAACTATGTACAGTGGATATAGAACCCCTGTTAAAATGCCAGGTTTTTGAGATGTAAAAAAATCAGACCAAGATAAATAACCTCAGAATATTTTCCACCTTTAATATAACATGTAAACTACAATCGAAAAACAAACTGAAATCTTTTAGGATAAAAATGATAATTTTAAACTTACAATAATGTGATTGCATAAAGTTGACACCAATAAACTAATACTTTGTTGAAGCACCTTTTGATTTTATGACAGCATTCAGTCTTTCAGGGTAGGAGTGTCTCAGCATGGCACATCTTACCTTGGGAATCAGCCGGCTCTTCGTCACAAAGGGGCTCACAAGTCACCCCACAGATTTTAATTGGATTTAAGTCTGGCCTCTGCTGGGCCATTCCAAAACTGATCTGATGAAGCCATTCTTTTATTGGTTTGGAGGTATTCTTTTTGGGTCATTGTCATGTTGAAAGATGAAATTCCTTGTCAGTCATCCCAACTTGCTCAGTTGCAAAAGAAAGACTCTCAGGCCCATGGTTAGCCAAAAGTACACTTTACTAAAGCCAAGTGGTTACAGAAGAAGCAAAGCTGGATCTGGGGTTTTCGTGCCCAAAGCATTCTTCCCCTTAGTTCCATCTACCCACCTGGTTATCAAAAAGTATCCAATTAGGTGCTAACAAATTGTTTGGGTAACAGTCCCTGTCTTCATGGGGTGATTGGTTTTGGATTGCTTTGTGTGACCGTGGAACAGCCGGTGATGGGGCGTTGGTCTTACCTGATATGCTCTACTCGTAGGGTGGAGATATCATCTAGAAATGGGTTGTCCTCATCCATTCATCCAACAGGACTGAGTCTTTTAAGCTGATTATTCCTGCCTGTGTGCTGGGAGCCCCAGCTTCATGAAGGCAGAAGACTGACTCAACGTGTGGTGCTGCTGACAGATATGTATGCCTCTCACGATGGTACAAAAGGAAAGGTTAGTACAAAGAAAAAGGGACACAGGCATGGACCAGGACCAGAGAGCAACCAGGGCGGGGCTAGATGCTATCTCCACCCTACGAGAAGGAGCGTATCAGGTAAGACCAACGTCCCTTCTTCATAGAGGGTGGAGCTAGCATCTAGAAATGGGACAAATGAAAGCTGTGTGTCCGAGGGTGGGCTGGTCCTGGGGCCAGAGACATTACTGTGAATGCACCTGTTGAAGAACCCTGTGGCCGAAGGCTGTGTCCGCCGAAGCAAAGGTGTCAATCTTGTAATGTCTTATGAAGGGCGATGGAGAAGCCCAAGTAGCCGCTCTACAGACCTCCTCGATGGAGGCTTGGGTCGCCCAGGACTCCGTCATTGCTGCGCTGCGAGTGGAATGCGCCATCACTCGGGAGGGGCGTGGAAGAGAAATTAGATCATACGCCTTGGCGATGGAGCCCCTCAACCAATGCCCAATGGTAGAGGGGGACACTTTGTGGCCCATTGTGGATGGCAGGAAGGAAACGAATAGAGATTCTGTTCTACTGATCTGAGACATGCGTTGAATGTAAATTCGCAGAGCCCTGCGGACATCCAACTTGTGCCACCTTTGTTCTAGTGGATGGGAGGGGTTAGGACAAAAATTAGGGAGGATGACCTCCTGGGCCCGATGGAACCAGGAATTGATCTTGGGAAGAAAGGAAGGGTCCAAGCGGAGCACCACCCTGTCCAGGTGGAATATGCAAAGGTCCTTTCGCACAGAGAGTGCAGCGAGTTCCGAGATCTGTCTGGCGGAGGTGATGGCTACCAGGAAGGCAACCTTGCAGGTGAGGAGACGGAGGGAAGCCTCGCGTAAGGGTTCATATGGTGCCGCCGTTAGAGAGTTAAGAACCCTGGACAGATCCCAGGTAGGGTATCTGTGGATGACAGGTGGACACAGATTGGTGGCCCCACGGATAAACCTCCTCACCGTGGGATGTGAGGCCAGTGACTCCAGGGAGCCACAGGATAACACTGAGGATAAGGCCGCCACCTGCCTCTGGATGGTGTTAGGAGAGAGCCCCTTATCCAGGCCCGCTTGAAGAAAGTCAATGATGTTGCCAATGGAGAGTTGTACTGGTGAGTAGCTCTTTGTCGCGCACCACGCGCAGAAGGCCTTCCAGGTGGTGGAGTATATATGTTCGGTGGAAGGTCGCCTGGATGCCTGAATGGTCTTGATGGCCCTGGCAGAGATGTCCTGGCGCCTTAGGGCGCACCGCTCAAGTGCCAGGTGGTCAGACGGTACCACCTGGGATCCGGATGGACCAGCGCCCCGTGGCTGAGCGCAGACTCGGTGGCTGGTATCTGCCAGGGCTGTGATATTGACATGGATATTAGATCCACAAACCAGGCTCTCCAGGGCCAATGGGGGGCCGGGAGCAGGACCTCCGCTGTCTCTTCCAGGATCTTGGTGATGACTCTGGCCAGTAGGGGAAGAGGAGGAAAGGCATAGAGTAGGCCGGGAGGCCAGCTGCAGCGAAGGGCGTCTGTCCCCTCCGCGCCTTGGGTCTTGTACCGCGAGAATAATCTCTGGGGCTGAGCGTTCTCTGGGGTGACGAACAGATCGACCTGTGGAAGACCGAAACGACATGTCAGCTCATGGAAGATATCTGGATGCAGATGCCACTCTGCATGGTCCACGTCTGACCGACTGAGCCAGTCCGCCTGGATGTTGGACTCCCTGGAGATGTGTGCAGCCGAGATGGAAAGCAGATGCCGCTCCACCCACAGACCCAGTCTCTTGGCCTCCCACATGAGGGAATGAGATCTTGTACCCCCATGCCTGTTGATGTGGGCCTTCGTGCTCACATTGTCAGTGAGCACCAGGATGTGTCTGCCGGATGTCAAATGTCGCAGTTGCTTCAGGGCCAGGTAGACAGCTCGTAACTCTAACCTGTTGATGCTGTGACTCACTTCCACTCTGGACCAGCGGCCCTGAACCATCGCGGTCTGGGAGTGGGCCCCCCAACCTGACAGACTAGCGTCCGTAGTGAGAGCGAGCCTCGCCGGCTCGTGGAAGAGACACCCTTTGGAGATGGTCCCGGAGGACCACCAGAGGAGGGAGCGGTGCACCTCTGATGGGAGGAGAACCTTCACTGTCGAGGAAGCCCACCCTGACCTCTGAAATGGGAGAAGAAACCATTGGAGGTCTCTGGAGTGTAAACGTGCCCAGGGAATGATCGATATGCACGAGATCATTTTACCCAGGAGCATGGAGAAAGATTGCAAAGGGACCCTATGCTGAGTCCTAATCACGGAGACTAGGTTTGTTATACCGTCCCGTTGCTCCTGGGAAAGGTACACCTTACACTCCTGAGAGTCCACAATGGCCCCTAGGTGGTTTAGGCGAGTAAGTGGAGACAGGTGACTTTTCTCCATATTAATGGAGAACCCAAGTCACCTAAAGATAGACATGGTCGCCTGGAGGTCACGCACCGCTTGGTGCCTGGATGGGGCCTGAATCAGTGTCATAGAGGTAGCATTGGATGCAAATGGGAATGCCCCTGAGGTGTGCTGCCATGACTGCTAGGACCTTGGTAAATACCCTGGGGGCCGAGGATAGACCGAACGGAAGGGCAGCATATTGGAAGTGCAATCCTGCATAGCAGAACCTGAGATATTGATGGTGAGATGGTTGAATCGGAATATGCAAGTACGTTTCCATAAGGTCTATTGAGGCAAGGAAATCTCCCCTCTGTACACTACCAAGAATAGTTGCCAACGAGTGCATCTTAAACTGCCTGTAGTGAACGAGGCGGTTGAGGCGTTTTAGATCAAGAATCGCCCTCTACACCCCCCCCCCAAGGATTTTGGGACCACAAAAAGGATGGAGTAATACCCCTGCCCAATTTGGTCCGCAGGCACCCTCTGGATGGCTTGAATGTCCAGGAGGTGGGCGATGGCCAAATCCATTAGGACCCATTTAGCAGGATTCTTGGACACAGGGCAATGAAGGAAAAACCTCGGGGGAGCGGAAAGAAATTCAATGGAGAGACCAGATCGAATGGTCTCCCGGACCCAGGCGTCTGACGTGATCTCCTCCCATCGGTCAGTATAGAGGGCCAGGCGGCTGCCGATGGGAGGGTCAGATGGAGCCTCACTTGGAACGTCGGAAGGGATGACTGCCGCCCCCACAAAATGGCCGCTTGAATGGCCTGCCCCTGCTAAATCTGTCTGAACCCTGTCGAGGCCTGCCCCCATACTGACCTTGGGGCCTGGGGGAGAACCCTGAAGAATCGGAGGCCCGAAAGGACCGCCTCTGATAAGGCATGTAGCGGAAGGACTCCCTCCTGGAGAAGGAGGACAGAATCTTCCTTTTGTCCCTGGACTCAACGAGGATTGGGTCCAGGGACTCTCCAAAGAGCTGCTGACCCTTGAAAGAAGAGGAGGCCAGGCACCACTTGTGTCGGGTGTCCGCTTGCCACTGCTGCAACCAAAGCATACGTCGGGCCACCACAGAGGAACCAATGGCCTGGGAGGAAAACCTAGCAGCTTGGAGGGTGCCATCTGCTGAGAATTGGGCCACAGCCAGGTGTCAGGGTTCCAAATAGCATCTAAAACTAAATCAGAGTCCGAGGCAAAGCATTCCTCTAATTTCCAATTTATTAATAGAGCCATGTTAGTACGGCTGTGGGAAACCCGAATCTGAAGCCTTCGGGGTTTCTCCACCCAGTTGAAAGTTCAAGCCTTTGTCCCCACACCCCCAAGTCCATCACATGAATCAATCTTCATCTGGCACTTGGTAGCAACTCCCATCTCCTTCCGTGCAGGTGCAGGACAAAGGATGACCTTGACAATCTAAAAGAAATTTGTTATGGCTACGTGCAGACATCCCTCATGCAACGGCCCCTCCCAAATTCCCATAGCAAAGCATACATTCTAAAGCATAAAGTGTGGCAGGCTAAAGTCTCTAATAATATATGGCTTCGGCCTAACAGGTGGTCTCCCCTCGAGAAAAAAACAGGCCCTGCAAAAGAGAGGGAAAATCGCATAGGGGGTTAGTTCAGCATTCTTAACCAAACCTCCCCCCCCCAGAGGGACCCTTTGGCTTGTCCGGGTATTTATCATGGAATTGCTTAATTAGTCTATCTGCTTTTACATTCCAACTTTTTACCCATGTGGATTCGGACAAAGGGTACCCCTTCCAATGGATTAAGTATTGTAATTGATCCCTAAATATTCTGGAGTCTAAGATTTTTTTCACTTCATAATGTGTCTCCCCTTGTATTATTACTACAGGGGGAGGGGGTGGTTGGGTTTGTGGTCTTATATTGGACCTAGTCACTGGTTTTAATAAGCTGGAATGAAATACTGGGTGGAGACAGGGTTGATAATTTTGACTATGGGGAAAGGCCCTAAGAATTTTGGGCCCAGCTTTTTGCTGGGCATTCTCAATTGTATTTATTTAGTGGACAAGAAAACTTTATCCCCCACTAGGAAGGGGGGTTGGAGTGATCGGTGTTGGTCTGCTTGCTTCTTATAGGCTTCCGCTGCTTCAGATAGCACATTCTTGGTGTCTTCCCATCCTTTCTTCAGTGTTTCCATCCACTCAGTTAGGGACATCGAAGTGGGAGCTTCGGTAGGCAGTTCTGGCATTGGTATGAACTCCTGGCCGCTGGTGATCTGGAAAGGGGTCAGTCCGGTGCTGCTGTGGACAGCGCTGTTGTACGCTACTTCTGCAAAAGGCAGCAGCTCCACCCAATTGTCTTGCTGATAGTCTACATAGCAACGGATGTATTGTTCCACCATTGCGTTGGCACGTTCTGCGGCTCCATTGGTACTCAGATGGAAAGCCGAGCTGAGCCCTTGCGTGGATCCAATTGTGCGCCAGAATTCTCTCCAGAACTTGGCGGTGAATTGCACACCCCGGTCTGAGATGATTCTTTTAGGGACTCCATGTAAGCGGTAGATGTGCTTGAGGAACAGTTTAGCTAGATGTCTGGCTGACAGAAGTCCGGAGCAGGCAACGAAATGGGTTTGCTTAGAAAACAAATCAATCACAGTCCAGATCACAGTGTTCCCTTTACTGTCCTGGAGCTCCACTATGAAATCCATGGCTATCTCTTCCCAGGGTTTGCTGGGGTTCGCCACTTGCTGCAACAGTCCAGGCGGTTTTCCTTGCCAATGTTTTCTGGTGGCGCATGGGGCGCACCTTTTCACGTAGTCTTCCAGCTCGGATTTCATCTTTGGCCACCAAAACTGCCGTCGTGATAGGTGGAGAGTTTTGAGGAACCCAAAATGTCCTCCTAGCTTGGAGTGGTGACTTCATTGGAGCACTTCTAGCCTGAGGCTGGCAGGCACGTACAGCTTGGATCCCTTCCAGGCTAAGCCTTCTCTCATCGTCAGGATCTCCTTGTTGTCGCTGAGCCAGGGGTCATTAGGCAGAGCGGCCTGTAATTTTGCGGTCCACTCATTCTGGCTTCGCGCGCTCGATCTTCTGGCTTGGCCCCTGGTGAAGACAGGGGCAGCTAGTTCCCCTTCTGGGGGAGGAGTGCCTGCTGGCTCCTCTGGCTAAGGGGGAATGACCGAATGGAACTCTTCCTCCCTTTGGCTGTCATATTGTGGTTTTCTAGATAACGCATCAGCTAGTAGATTTTTCCCAGCTGGGATGTGCTTCAGTTCGAATTTGAATCGTCTGAAGTATTGCGCCCAACACACCTGTTTGGGTGAGAGCTTTCTGGGGGTTTTCAGGGCCTCGAGGTTTTGATGATCTGTCCATACATCAAACAGCACTTTGCCACCTTCTAGGAATTGTCTCCATGTGAGCAGCGCCCAACGAATGGCGTATGCTTCTTTCTCCCAAATGGCCCACCTTCTTTCAGTGGCTGTGAGTTTTTTCGAAACGTATGCGCACGGCAGGAGTTGGTCCTTCTTATCTCTCTGTAACAGCACCGCTGCCACCGCTACGTTGCTGGTGTCCGACTGGATTATGAACTGCCTGTCTCGGTCGGGGTGCTGCAGGATTGGTTCTTGGGCGAAGAGTCGCTTCAGCCTTTCGAATGCCTTTTGACATTCCATTGTCCAACCAATTGGCTGGTTGGGCTTTGGTTTGGTGGGTGACGGCCCGGTCTTTAGCAGTTCTGTCAGTGGCAGCACCACCTTGGTGAAGGATGGGATGAACTGCCGGTAGAAGTTTGCGAAGCCCAAGAAACTTTGTAGTTGCTTACGAGTGCGTGGGGGCTGCCAATCTAGCACTGCTTTCACCTTTCCGGGGTCCAATTCTATTCCCTCGCTGGAGATGCGGTATCCCAAATAATCTAGGGAGGTTTTATGGAATTTGCACTTGGAAAGTTTTGCGTATAGTTTGGCATCCAGAAGCTTCTTTAAGACTTGTCTCACTAGTTTCAGGTGCTCCTCCAGTGTTTCACTGAAGATGAGAATGTCATCTCATAAACGAGCATCCCCTTGTACAGATGGGGGTGGAGTATTTCATTGATGTATTGCATGAAGACTGCGGGGGCCCCTTGCAGTCCAAAGGGCATGACTCTGAATTGGAAACTTCCCAATGGGCAGTTGAACGCGGTCTTCCATTCATCCCCCTCCCTGATTCTTATGCGGTAGTAAGCTTCTCTCAAGTCTAGCTTGGTGAATATTTTGCCCTTGAATAAGTGGTTTAGCAAGTCCTTCATGAGAAGGAGGGGGTAGGTGTTTTGCACGCACACAGCATTGATCCCACAAAAGTCAATGCACAATCTAAAACCCCCCCACCCCGGACTTTCTTCTCTTTGAAGAGTACGGGAGCGGCAATCCTCGACTTTGCCGGTTGGATGAACCCTCGTTCCAAATTGAAATCGATGTATTTCCTTAGCTCCCCTAGTTCCTTTGGGGTCATGGAATACATTCTGGGTTTTGGGAGCGTAGCCCCTGGCTCAAACTCTATCGAGCAGTCCGTGGGCCGGTGAGGGGGGAGGTAGTTACAGTCTTCTTCATTAAATACCCCCTCTAGGTCTCGATATTCTGCTGGCACCTGCTGGGAGCCTGGGGGCGTGGTTTCAAGCGCCGGGGCTGCCAGCTGGGGACGGTTTGAGTCCAGGGGTGTTGGCTCTCTCGGGTTGTTCTGCTTCCCTAGTGGGGGCGTAGGCCCAATGTGTAGGTGTAGCTTCTGGTACCCATCCTCCCACTTTATGGTGGGGGTCCACTTGTCTAGCCACGCGAGTCCCAGAATGATTGCTTCAGACATCTTGGGAGCGACTATGAACCGGATAAGTTCGTGGTGGCATCCCATCTGCAATTCTACCAGCTCGGTGAGGTGAGTGGCGGGGCCCCCCCGATCAGCGATCCATCCAACTGTTGGAAGCGGATTGGGTTCACTAGGGGCCTGGTGCTGATCCCTAGCTTATCTACCACTGTCTTGCTGATTAGACGTGTCTAATCAGCCCGTGTCTATTATGGCATCTACCGCGCCCTCCTTCCCCATCCGCGGCACCGTGATTTTTGCCTTAATGAGGAAGGGGCGAACAGCTTCACTCACCATCGGGTCATCTTCGCCACTTTCTCCGTCCCATCGCGGAGCCGATTCCTCCATTGGTGATGCCTCCATGTCATCAGAGGGTGGAGGGGACTCCTCCGCTTGGAGTCCCAAGCGGCCCGGCTCCGGTGGTTTCATGGGCGTCCTCCTGGTCCCAGGGGTTGGCCTGGCCCATGGCAGCGCAACTGGGGCTGGCGCCAGGCACTCGGCAGCCCTGTGGCCAGACTGACCACACCGATAGCACTTCACGCGTCGCGTTGATTCAGGGCTTGGGGTGGCAACTTGTCTCGGGGGAACCCAGCGTCCCAAAGGCCTTCGAGCCAGGCGATCTGCGGGAGGTTTTTTCCGACCACGAATCACGTGATCCAAGGCGATGGCGGTAGCGTACCACTCTTGGATCCTGCACGGGACCCCTCAGATTTCACACGCCTCTTTTAGGTCGGGATCCAGGGTGCCGCAGAACGTGTGCACTAGGAGCTGCTCGGGCCAGTCTCGCACTTTCCCAGCTGCTCTTCTGAACTCCATGCTCCCTGCTGCCAAAGGGGCGGGCTCCCTAGGCTGGTCTGGTGGGTCGCCCGTGGCTCGGGGTGAAGGGTGGTCCACATAGGCTTCGCCCCGGTGTAAAGGTCCCCTGGGGTCCCGCTGGCCGCAGTATGGAAAGAGGCTGTGTCCCCACTCAACTGGGGCCCCAGGTGCTTCCTTGGGAAGGAGAACGTGGGTTGGGCCAGGTTCCATCTAGTGGCTTCAGGTCTCGATTGGGGATTCATCCAACTTACGCTTAGGCGGCCGAACTGGTCGTGGAGATCCATCAGCGATTGACTGCGAGACAGCGATTGACTGCGAGACAGCGGCTGAGATCCCTCGCCTTCGGACCGGCCTGTGAGCGTGATCTTCTGCTGCCTCCACTCATGGGCCATGGCTGACCCCGCGCCCAGGTGAGGCTCCCACGCTCGCTTGGGGGGAGGACTCAGCCCCCCAACTGCTCCTTGGAAGGTCCGCTCTGATTGAGAGAGGTGCTCAGGGGCCGGCAGTTTGCACTGAGCCTCTGACTGGCATTCTCTCCCTGCGGCCTCCATGGCAGCCACAAATTCCAGGGAGGGAGAGTAGCGGATCCTGATCCCTCTAATGGGTTCATCCTCTACCCATTCCCCGGCGGCTTGCTTTTCCTCCTCCATCTTCCCTGAGTCTTCACGCCGCCCGTTGCCGGGACGGTGCTGGGGCTCAGGACCCCGAACAGCACCCTGAGGCTCGGGGTAGCTGGATGAGTTTTATGAGAGATTCAGGTTAGTGTCAGGGTTCCAAATAGCATCTAAAATTAAATCAGAGTCCGAGGCAAAGCATTCCTCTAATTTCCAATTTATTAATAGAGCCATGTTGGTACGGCTGTGGGAAACCTGACTCTGAAGTCCCAGGGGTTTCTCCACCCAGTTGAAAGTTCAAGCCTTTGTCCCCACACCCCCAAGTCCATCACATGAACCAATCTTCATCTGGCACTTGGCAGCAACTCCCATCTCCTTCCGTGCAGGTGCAGGACAAAGGATGACCTTGACCATCTAAAAGGAATTTGTTATGGCTACGTGCAGACATCCCTCATGCAATGGCCCCTCCCAAATTCCCATAGCAAAGCATACATTCTAAAGCATAAAGTGTGGCAGGCCAAAGTCTCTAATAAAATATGGCTTCAGCCTGACACTAGGAGCTTGTTGATTTCCTGATGAGAGTGTACATCTTCGGCGGGGATTCTCTTTTGAAGTTGCTGAAGCCAGATGAGTGAAGTACGGGTGAAGAACGACGCTGTTGTTGAGGCATGAACTGACCAGGCAGCCGCCTGATGAGTCTTCAGGAGAGCTTGCTCCATCCTCCTGTCCTCAGGCTTGAGGAGCTCCTCTGATGCACCCGGCATGGAGGTGGCCGAATGAATGGCCGCGATTGGGGCATCCACCGAACGCAGTTGCAGAGACTCCGCCAATTCCTGCTGTACGTTGAAGTACCTCTTGTCCAGTGATGATGGAATGGGACCTGAAGTGGGGGCGGTCCACTGCCGACGAACAGGATCCAAGAAGAGAGGAGGAGATGGAATAACATTGAGCTCAGCCGTTGGTTCCACGAACAATGGATCAATGATAGTACGTGCGACAGCAGTGGAAGATGGAGGAGGGTCGAGATTGGCGGAGGCCTTGGCCTTGAACAGAAGAGATTTAAACAGCGCTGGCTGGAAGAGAGTCGATACCTGAGGCGGTTCAACAATCCTCCAAGAGATCAAGGCCCAAATGACCCTCATCCTCCGACACATCTGAGCCAGAACCGGCAGAGCGCTCCGATGCCATGTAGCCAGAGGCCCTGACACTGGTGCTTGGGGCAAACCGGTTCTGGTCCTCACCGAAGAGACGAGATCCACTGGAATACACTGAGGGGGAACCCCCCCCAATTGATGCATGCCCTCTGCAATGCCCTTACTGATGGCCGCTGAGATCACACCTTGCATCTCAGCCGACATTGCAGGCTCTTGGGGGCCAGAAGGACCAGGTTGGTCAGGGTCACAAGAACCTGCAGCAGTTGGAGTGCCAGAGGCCCCAGGTTGGGCTACTGAGGATTCTGCCGGTATCCCCCAGACCTCCGAGGGAGCCACTTGGATCTGATGCTGGTCCAATGATAATTGGTCCGAAGGCAACCCTGAGATCGGAGACAGACTCGGGGCTTCATCGCTACTGGGCCAAGGATCAGAGGATTTGCCTGACTGAGCGCATGACTTATCTAATGCTCTGTCCCTGTGACGTTCATCCCGCTCAGCAGTTCTGGATCCCCTAGTCCAGGGGTCTGCAACCTGCGGCTCGAGAGCCGCATGCAGCTCTTTCGGCCCTCTGCTGCGGCTCCCTGTGGCCCTGTCGCAGCAGAGGGATGAAAGAGCTGTCATACTGTCACAGTAATGGCATGGCCAGAGCCTTAGTGCGGGAGCAAAGAGCCCCTGCATTTGCCTTTGCGCGGCAACAGCATTCCGCCTTTGTCACGGTACATTTGCTGTTGCCGCCAGCAAAGAGGGCTGGGAGAGAATGGCGGGGTGGATCTTGCAGGGTGGAGGCCATCCCTCAAGCCTGGTCTTCCTTCTACCTTGTCGGCGGGGCCAAGAGAAAGAAGGGGACGGCGTAGGGAAGCGTTCCCCTCCCCCGCCAAGCACCGAGCACAACAGCCCGGTGGGAGAGAGAGATGGCCTGGCAGAAGCACCCCCATTGGCCAGTTGGATAGCAGAGAGGTGTGGCCCGGCTCTCGCAGAGGGACGCTGTTCAGCACATCCAGATGCAAGCTGCCGCCTTTGAAATGCGCCGCTTTCTGTTGCCTGTGCCTTCCCCAATCTCAGCTCCTGAGAGCTATGTTTTTGCTCGCTTTCTAAGGTACGCTTTTGCTCACTGTACCTTCCCTGGGCAGTGATGGCTGGGTCCAGGGGGGCAGCAGAGGTGTCAGGGCTGCTCCCCCCCCCAGCAAGCCAGGTCTCGAGGAGCATGGAGAGTTGTGGGCGAGCGCCGGAGGGTCAGAAGATGCACTCTGACATTGCCCCAACACGCATTTCCAGCGCACGCTCCTCTGTCCTGAAGTAGGATTGAGTGGGGCAAAGGGAGCAGGGGGACGGGTAGGAGGGACGGAGAAGCCCGGCTGGCTTTCCTTTGGCGTGGGGGGGGAGAAAGACCCAATATCCCCTCCATGGCCTGATCGCTGCTCTTGCCCTTGCGCAGCACAGCAAAAGCATGCTTCACAAATGGGGAGGCTGCATCCTCTCCTCCTCCTGGAGCCCATTTAACTGCTGCGCAAGGTGCTGTGTGCAGCAGTTAGATTTAGCGCGCTCTTCACAATGGGGGAGACAGTGTCCTCTCCTCCTACTGGAGCCAA